>CM057814.1:108359888-108959888 GCA_030067965.1 Latrodectus elegans | reverse complement strand
TCCAAAACAAGAAGACTTTTTGAACTTTGTCCCAAGGTAACCATCCTGAACATGTTATCCTTCACTGTCAACGTCATGCAGACATCAGGAAAGCACATTTCCCTCCATCGTTCCAGAACATTTCCATGAGATGCCTACTAACGACTCCTGCTGCTCAAAGAGGAATTAGAGAAATCCTTCTAAGGGAGATCCAGCTCCAAATGGACGCCTCTTCCAGTGATTCAGACGAAGATTAAAGCTCATGTTACTGTCATCCTTTGTAAATATGTAAATTTGTATATAATCAATTGTTAATCTATTATTATCATTGTAAACATTATTATATAAACATTGTATATTGTTATTAATAAAGGCTGTTGAGCCACCAACAAATCTTTCAGTCAGGGAGGTCACAATAGATTGCCTCCCGTTTCGTACTTTTGAGACTTTCTCCTACATTTGAGACCGTATTTTGGACACTTAGCGAAAGCTGTCCTACTTTCTATATCTCTCGTACATTTTGACTGGATTATGAAGCGACGTTCCTACACCGTATACCCTCGGGTGGGTCGGTGCATCTTTAATCATTAGCATGAATGCACCTTTGTAGACGAATTTTCCACAGATTTAAATACCTCAAGCCATTCATTTCTTGGAACAGACGAAAAAATGCATTTATAGCCACATCAATGAAAACGACGTTCACTTAAGTTCTTTTTTAGATTAAAGAATAACGAAAAGTCGCACATAGCTATATCAGGTGAATACGGCACGTGTTCGATCACTTTAATTTGTTTTTGTTTAAGAAACTTAACTGTTAATTCGGTTGTATGTGAAGATGCATTGTCATTGTGAAGCATTAGTACCCTAACATTCAGTTCTTGTAAAATTTCTGGAAGACATTTAGTGGTATACCAGTTTGCTGTTACTGTCTTTTGTCCTTCCAACTTGATGGCTTTGACCAATTCCATACTTCAGAAGAAAACGGCATACATCACTTTTTTCAGTGCGCGTTATTTTTTCACCATTGCCGGCATGAGATCATTTTCAAAGACCCATACTTTGTTTCTTGACGTGTTGGAATGTCAAAAAACGGAATGTACGTTTCATCACCTGTTACAATTTTAGAAATGATGCGGTGGCCACCCATCATTTAGCAATATAAGAGTTTCTTTACTGATTCTGACACGCTTCTCTTTTTGGTGCTCAGTTAGATTATGGGGAACCCAACGGCAAACTACTTTTTTCATATGTAAATCTTCATGAATGATTTTGTGTATGGCTGCGGATCCAATGTTAAGTTACTTCTGTATCATTTGATTGGTACAGCGATTATCATCCAATAACATTTTTCGTTTGTCAGACACATTATCCGGGATTACTGCCGACGGCGGCCTTCCTGTGTATTCTTCATCCTGAAGAAAATTGCGACCTCTTCTAAATTCTCTAAACCATCCGAATACAGTAGCACGAGCAGGAAATTCATCACCAAATGCAAATTGCTACCGTTGAACGCATTCATGATTTAATCCTACTTTAAAATTGTAGAAAATCATTGCGCGAAATTGTTCTCGCGTCAACTCCATTTTCTCTTCTGTTTAAAATTTATTCTACGTTAAACAAGTTGAAGTAAGTTAGTAAAAAGTCGTCTTCTGTGTTAAAATACTTTGAAGCCCTTATTTTTATTTTGTAAATTCTCATCTGCGCGTATCTCAAAAATTTCAGAGTAACCCTCGTATAAGGTTTCTTTTTTTTTTTTTTTTTTTTTTTTGCTATCATAAAAGCTATTTCAAATGAAGAAGCTCTGAGATGTTGCGATACACCTGTGTGATAACTTCCCGATTTATCCAATCTCATCCGCTCGAGTAATTCTGCTTTAGAAGAAAACTCTTTCGCCTTCAAAACCACACGCTCAAACTGATTTTTCAACATAAAATGTATACCGAAACGTCAAATTTATCGGAAATATGCGGATATGAATTTTACAAATGCTCATGCGCGTCCGCTAAGTACACAATTGTTTTCTAAGTGATGAATGTTAAGCAGAGCGGGTGCTGCGGGGAAAAGGTGCGTGCAGATTTCTTGTTGTGAGTTGTCTAAACTGCGATTGACAACGTCAGGTTTTGAGAAACAGTACTCGAAAGAATAAGAATACTTAAGGCCCTGCTAGACCTTCGTTGGGGAAAATCGAATCCTATGTTAATCCTATGGATAATATTTTAATGTTTCACAAGTGCTATTTTCATGATAGAAACTTCCGGTCTTTTGCAAATTACAAAAAACAGAGCTACTGTCACTTCGACGTCCATTTTTAGCGTAAAAATTTTTTCAAATATTTTTAAAATGTCAATATATCTCCATCCAAGTAAATTTTAACTAAATTCTAATTTCATTGAGGTTGTACAAAATTTGGTTTAATGATATTTCATTTTTTTCTCCGTACAGTTACAAAATGAACATTTTTGTTTTTTTTAAGCTAAAAATATTTTTGATTGCATTAATATTTTGATACGAATTTTGATTACAAATCAAACTTATTCTTATTTCTGAAAATCCACCTCTGTACACAATGCCACCTATGAAACTGGAAAATTTTTAAAGCCAAACTTGGCTGAGTTTTCTACTTCACTACGGTAACCTAAAGAAGGAGGAATTTCTGAGAAAAATTTCTGCCCATATGATTCCCGCTGTTTTACCCTGTGGTTGGCAAACAATTCCAAATCGAGCAAGACGAATTAGCTTTTCTCACTCATGAAATAGAAAAGGCATCTGTAAATAATGCATGTTAGATTTCTGTTTATTAGCGTTGGAAAAGTAGCTATGATATGTATTTTTAAATCAACTTTGATTATTTTCATTTAAGTAAATTTTCAAAATGAAATATTATAAACTGTTTTGTGTTACCTTGTTCAATTATATTATATACTACGATTTTGAAATAAGATTAACTATGTATTAAAAATTTAAACTACTTTATGTGAGAAGATGTAAAAAAATGCATTTTACAATAGACACATACATATATATATATATGTGTATATTTATATACATATATATATGTATATATATACATATATATACATATACATAGATACAAATATATATATACATATATATATATATACACATATATATATTTACATATATATATATGTGTGTGTATATATATGTATATATATATAAATAAATATTTCCTATAAAATAAAATATATAATAATAAGAACGATAAGTTTATTAGAATAATAGTGAGACAAATATTTTAATTTGATTTTTAATCATTTTCCAAAATTATTGAATTTTTATCTTTACAAACATTTGGACATTTAATTTTATTTTCAACTTATTTCATGAAAAAAAAAATACATTATAAGATATGATTAATAAGCATACGATACCAGCATATTGCTTCTGATAAGAAATTAAACACTTTAAATTTGAAAAATTATATATATCTTTGAAAAAAAAATTGGGTTTGTAGTACAACTTCAGCGGAAAAACATAAAAGCATTTCAATAACCAAACGAATGATAACAATACATTACAACACACTACAATACAGATGACATCAATGCTCTTAGGGGAATCATATTATGCTCACGAAATTTATTTGAGAAGAATATTGACCTGCGCAACGCAAAGACATTATTTTTGACAAAAAAAAGGAATAAAAGTAATAAAATATCAAAAGAATGAATAAATATCCTGTAGCACTTAAGGCGATATAAAATATGTAACTGAAGTTATAGTATTGATGTTCGAGTAGAAATGCTTGAGAGAGAATATCAGGAAGGAGATTGAGAATCAATTAGATATGCTCAAAGTGACTAGTCTAGAAATAGTGTGATTGAACGACTTTCTTTATCTGTATGGCTACAACAATAATTAAATCATAAATCACCTTGTTGTCACTAAGATGGGATACGCAGTACAATACCGTCTCCAAACAGTTTTCTAATGCAGCCATTCCAAACTATTCAACCGCAAGATTCTGTTGAACATATTATTTACTTTGACGCATTTCTCAATTGATGTTGAATGCTGTTTTCCGAAAATTCAAAATTCTCGTAAATTCATTTCATTTTTACCATTTTAAATGTATTTGGATATTTTTCTCATTAATTAAACTCTGTAAAATTAGTCTATTTTAAACATGAAAAAAAAATGATTACAGTACGAAAAGTAAACTTCATCTTTCCACTACAAGGAAATCGATGAAAAATCGAATGAAATATATAAGTCAGTTTCATTATAAATCAGGGTAAGTTATTTTTTAGTAAAGCTATCTAAAATCTTTTTTAATGTTGTAAATAAAAGTTTTTTAGTACTAATTTAGTTTTACATTAATTTCAGTGCAAGTTCATCTTCTAATACTGTTTCAAATGAAGAGCTTCTTATCACCGGCAGACGTATAATTGATATATCATTCTTCCTGAAGGAATTGCAAAAACTATCAGATCACGGAAATTTTGGATGTTCCTTTAAAGACATGATTTTAATTTCAGAAGAAAGGAAAGGTTTTAGATCTGGACTGAAATTTAAATGCAAGTTATGCAATTTCTTGTCTACAATTTGGACAGAAAACTCAACCGAATCAAAATTAATTCCAGTGAATACGGCAACAGTTGCTGGAACTGTCGGAATAGGGTGTGGATTTTCAGCTCTCGAAGAACTTTTCTCCATTTTATATATACCTAGCCTTTCATATGAAACCTATGCAAAGGAGCATGAGCAAGTTTCAGCGGGTTGGATAAAAGCAGCTTTTGATGACATGGAAAAAGCAGCCGCAGAAGAAAAGCACATAGCTTTAGAACAGAACTCTGTAGATAAAGATGGAGTTCCTATGATTTCTGTTGTTGTGGATGGAACATGGGCCAAAAGATCATATAAGACAAATTTATCGTCACTATCAGGAGCGGTAAGTCTTAAATATTTTACTAAATAAAAGCATGTTAAAAGACCAAACAAAATTTATATTTGAAGTTTAATTAAGTTTCTAATATACTTAAAGCCTGCTGTTATTTGGAATGCTGCTTTTTTCATGTATGCGAAAAAATCTTTTTACCTTGCATGCTATACATTGAGTTCATGATTTTTACTTTTTTATTTGCTATTTTATAAGTAAATTTCTATCCATTACTACTTTATGGAATGGTCATATTTGCTGATAGAGCTCAGTAAAAATATTTTATCTACAAAAAGCAAATACATGATATGTAAACGAGAAAATAAATAAATTACCAGCTAGAATTAAATTATTGTTGCTTTTATGTAACTATTTTATGTTTCATAATTCTTATAAATAAGCACTTATTTTTTTTTTTTTTTTTTTTTTTTTAGTATGCATATTAATAAAAAATATTTGGCTGATCAAAAGAACTCAACTTTAAAAATTAAAAAGGGCTAATATGTTATAATAATAATATAACCAAATTCAAAATTGAATTTAAAGTTTTCAAAAATTTTCGACGCATATTAAAAAATTTACGGAATTTTTAAATATTCAGTAAAAATTAGGAAACACATCGAAATCTAATGTGTATATCATATGATAAAACAAAACCAATTTATGAAAGATCTTTATAGAGCTACTCTATATCACTGTAATGTATTTTTATTTTACAGTAATAATTTCTAATATTTATATACTCATTTCTATTTGCTTGATCCATTCATCAAAAATCAGATGGCGAGGAATTACGTGATTTTGCGATAAAATTGAAATGTCTAAAATCCATAGTTTCTTATACACTAAAAATAATTCCCAAAATCTAAAAAAAATTATTTTTTAAATTAAATTAGAAATGATAAATGAAATCATAATTTTGACTTAAATATAATTCTTAGTCATAAATATTATTATGACTTAATTATGATATATTTTGCGGAATATTTTTAACCTATTTTTTTTTCTCTCTCAATTTAGGCTGCCATAATTGGATATAACAAAAAAAAGGTATTATACCTTGGTGTCAGAAACAAATATTGCTCTTCTTGTGCTACAGCAGAAAAAAGAAACTTGGAACCCAAGTCACAAATGTTTTAAGAATTGGAATGGCAGTTCATCTGGCATGGAAGCTGACGTAATTGTTGAAGGTTTCTGTCACAGTTTAAATATGTACGGCTTAAAATATGCCACAATGATAGGTGATGGAGACAGTAACGTATATAAAAAAATATTAGATACTAGACCCTACGACGATTTGGAAGTCGAAAAAAATAGAGTGTAAGAATCATTTGCTTAGAAATATGTGTAATAAATTAAAAAAAAGTAGCAAAAAACACAAAATCGGGTTACAATATAAATAACAAGAAACTGCTAGGGAAAAATATTTTAAGAATCAGGAAAGATGTGGTAGCCAGTGCCAGTCATTGGCGCAATGAAATGCTAACCTTTGATCAAAAAATAGTGAATTTAAAAACAGATATAATATCCCAAATCATGTGTTTGGAAATCATGAAACATGCAAAAAATATTTTTGTAAAGAAAATGGTAAAAAACAGTGATCTTCAGTCCCTTAAAAGCGATGGTATTTTATATAAAATATTAGAAATTTTAGAGTCCTTAGCCCTGCATGCGAAAAGTCTATTGTATAACGCTAATACTAACATTGTAGAACAATTTAATTCAATTGTTGCCAAGTTAACGGGTGGGAAGAGAGTGAACTATTGTCAAAATAATTCCTACCAAACAAGATGCTATGCTCCAGTTCTTTCCCACAATACTAAAAAAAATATATATATTGAAATGCAAAAAGCACTTAACGAAAATACCCCAGGTAAATACTACAAGCAGTTTGAAAATAAAAGAATAAATAAATTAAATAAAGCAAAAAATAAGTCAAAGCCTAGGAAATTAGCAAATATTTTTCTAGGTCCCGACAAAAATTATGGCCCAGCTGCTGAAAAGCCAGATTTATCATCTAATGAATACGAAGAAAAAAAATCGAAATTATTGACTAATCTAGCTCTTTCTTTGAATGAAAGAGAAGATTTAGAAAGAGCTACTGTACTTCAAAGTGCTAATGCTGTTTGGAGAAAGGAAAGAAGAATTCGATTGACAGCGTCGAATTTTGGTGCTGTATGTCGGAAGTTACCCTCTACAGGATGCCAAAATTTAGTAAAAACAATACTATACTCTAACGCAAAAAATGAAGCAATTTTATACGGGATTATTCATGAAAAAACTGCCATTCTCGAACTAGAAAAAGAAATAGGACTTAAAATAGAACCATGTGGGATATTCATAGATAAAAATTTGCCTCATTTAGCTGCCACGCCAGATGGAATAATTGGCAAAGAGGGTATTGTTGAAATTAAATGCCCATATACATGTCGCGATATACATCCCAATGAATAAAGAAATCTAAATTCAGTTTCTGGCAAAAAGATGGAAAAACAAAAGAAATTAATGGCATAAATAAAAATCATAAATTTTACTATCAAATCCAAGGACAATTACATATTAGTGAAAGAAACTTTTGTTGGTTTGCCATTTGGTACCCAAAAGGAAATAAAACTGAAATTATTTTTAGAGATGATGTATTTTGGGAGACACAAATGAAAACTAAATTAAATGATTTTTATTTTGACTGTCTTTTGCCAGAACTAATCGATCCACGTTATCCTAGATCAATGGACATAAGAAATCCAACTTATATAATTGAGGAGCAAACAAAAAAAAGCTGAAAAATTAAAATCCAAAAAAATAAAAGTTTAACTATACGAATTTGTATGTTTATGTTTGTATATAGAGTGTTTGTGTGTGTGTATATATGTTTCTGTTTTTTCTTCATGAAATATGAATTGCTCAAGCATTTGTTTACTTTATTAACAGATTTATTTTAATTACTATTTTACCTCATATATATTTCAAGGTATTAACTAAATTTCCCAATATACTCATGAAATTGTATTATATTTTACTCATATTACAATGAAATTATATTTTTCTCGTATGCTATAAGTTGTATTTGCATTTGATTATTTGTTGACAAATAAACCTAATTTATGAAATTGTATTATATTTTACTCGTATTACTATGAAATTATATTTTTCTCGTATGCTATAAGTTGTATTTGCATTTGATTATTCGTTGACAAATATAAACCTAATTTATATTTCTCACAATTTTACTCTAAACTTATTTTAATCTAATTTACCTGTGTGTTTTTATAAGGCATATTTAGTGCTAATCTAATTTTGTTTTTATCAAGCCAGGGGAAAATATCTAATAAAATAACTGAAGAGTTTTAAAATCTTCAGAATTAAAGTAAATTTCACAACACATTTTACACCAGAATATCAAGTTTTTAAAAAACGTATACTCCTAATTATAACAGTTTATTTTATTTATATAGAGGAATAAAGTTAGGGACTTGTGAGATGAAAGATAAGAGATGAATCTCTCTTTCAAGCTCTAAGTAATTCTAATTATATAAAATAGATGTAATGATTATTATATAAATAATAACAGTTACAATATTTTTATGAAAATTACGATTATATAGATAGATAGAAAATCGTAACGTTATTTTCATAAAAATATATATTGTAACTGTAATTATTTATATAATCATTTCATCTATTTTTATGTAATTAGAATATATATATATATATATATATATATATATGTCTGTCTGTGTGTGTGTTAGTTTAAAAAAAAACTTGGAAAAAATTAAATATTTTTATATTGAGATAGTTTTGAAAATAATAATTTTTAATTATTTGTTGCATTCATATTCAAAATTATCTTAAGTCAATGAATCAAGTCTCATAAAATCAAATTGAACCAAGGCACTTAAAAAAATATATTTTTAATCATTCATATAGTATTTTAGGTTTTATTTGAATTCTGATAATCATTTTTGAGCATTTAATTAGTAACTGTAAAATCACTCAACATTTGCAATTTGTCTTCATATATTTTAGTGCGAATAATAAAAACCGAACTCTAAAATATAAATAAATAATATTTTCTTTAGAATCACTGGCAGCTCATTTTCCATAAGACAGCAACAGGTTATTCCGGTGTCAGTTCATTGAGCATTTGTACTGACCCACTTTCCCCCACCCCTATTCTAAGAACCCTGAGGGTAATTTGAGGTAAACATCTGTTAGGAGCAAATTTAAAACTCTCTTTTTGGCTGTTTTTATGGCGTTAGTACTTTAATTTTTCAAGATATAATGCGCCAATTCTGGCAGACTCCCTAACTTCGAAGGATTGATTGACAAGCAATTTCAACCAATAATAATGTTTGGGATACTCCCCTCTACAAGCTTTGAGAACTAACACCAGATGGGACGACAAGACAACAGAAGTTCTCACGTAGGTCTGGAAGAGCCTTAAGATATTTAGTTTTATGCGTGTAAATTAAACATTACTTTGCAATGTTATTTGGTAATTTTACTTTTTCGTGCCTGTTTGCTGGTTAAGTAGTATAAAAATACAAATGTTTCCACCCACCCTTGATATTTTTATTTTGTTAGGAACTCCTCACATAGAGAAACAAAATTAGGACACCATCTCCCCGTTCGCAACATTTCCCAATAACTAAAGCAAAACAGGATTCCACCCTTTCTTTCTTGTCCATGGCCGAGATATTGCAACTCCTCTTGATGTAATATTCTCCCACATTATTCAGCAGCACAGTCATAACTAC
Source organism: Latrodectus elegans (assembly GCA_030067965.1). Classification (NCBI taxonomy): domain Eukaryota; kingdom Metazoa; phylum Arthropoda; class Arachnida; order Araneae; family Theridiidae; genus Latrodectus; species Latrodectus elegans. The sequence goes on along the minus strand of CM057814.1, from coordinate 108,950,249 downwards.
ATGCATTACTAAAGCCAAAGAAAACAGGCAGCTAATAAAACTCTATCTTCTAGAGGCACAAACATTGAACAAACAACAGTATGATAAGAAGCACATATCAGTCCATTACAACGTTGGTGTTTATCCGGGTGAGAAAAGTGGGACCCTGAAAAGCTACTGAGACACTATTTTGACCTATACAATATAACCCGAAGATTAACTGACATCAATTACCAGATGGAAAACATGGAAGACAATAGGAGACTATGACAATGGCGGAATATAGTCCATGTAATGAGAATGAAACTCTACAATGACCCGGAATGCCAAATGACAGAAAATTCCCCAACAAGAGATTGCCAGATGACTGGTCACGAAAAGACAGATGAGATTGCAGAGGGATGCCGCTCTTCCTTAAGAAAAAAGAAGTGTAATGAGTTTATTCCCTTTTGCTCAACGAACGGAAGGTGCACTGGTTCAGCTTCTGCCTCATTTACTGAAGATAGCGTGTTCGAACATAGGCCTCAACAAGTTGCAGTAAATTGTCTTAATTAGTTTATTCACCTTACCATATAATTCTTGAAATTCTAGATTGTTCTCTTTATTATTTAAAAACTTTCTGTTTTGATAGGTGCGCACAGTTACTGATTTCTTCAAGAAAGTTTCACAAATTAAATTGATGTATCCTGGAGATAAGTAGAATAAAGTCTCATGTTGAGCTCAATCTTGCTTGCCCTGGCACTTTTTCTATTACCACTTTCCAATTGAGGTTTTAGTACCTAAACGCGACAACATAAACGACCACTGGAAGCAAAGAGCTTTTAATACTCAATTTCGTTTTTAAATAATTTCACTGAAAATTTTAAAATATTAAAATAAAAAATTCAAAAAATTATAGTATCATTAAACAAACAAAAAAAAAAATGCATCAAGGTAAATAAAAATTCCAAGATAATTCACAGTTTACAAAGATTCAAGTTGAAATTCCAGAAGTTTCCAAAAATTGTATAAACCCTGGAAATACCTGAAAAAATTTATTTTATTGAAATTGATAAATTTTGCTTTTCAGAATACCAGAAAATATTTCTAATTATTCAGTAACATTTACAAAAAAAAGTTTATATAAATATTGTTTCATGAGGTTTATGAATTCTCTCGCTATTTTTATTAGATTATGTGAGTTATGAATAAATATTATAATTCCCATTTCTAATTATAAAATATCTATTTTCATTCAAGTACTTTTATTCCTTTATTTTAAGTATTTTATTACAATTACAATACTCAAAAAATGAAATTTTTTCTTTCAAATTTTGTTTTTATAAATAATTTTGAAGATAGAAAAGATCAATATAAGATCATTAAGTCAAAGAACTTTTTCTTTGATCTTAGTATTTGAGTATCTCTTAAAGTGATACTCTCTATCCAAAGAAACTCAATTTTACATTAGAATTCTACATTCTGTATAAATATGGTTTTACATGAAACTGAACATCAAGAGAATACACAATTCAAATACCAGAATATACTTTGATGACATTTTCATATAAAAATTCAACTGTCTATAATATGTAAAAGTGTTTCTTTTTAGCAAAAATTGTATTTTCTCAAAGTTCAAAATCTTGAATGATTTGGTAGAAATTGCTGTGACAGTGAGCTAGATGGTGGCTGTGGTGGTATCAGACAGTGTGGAGTAGAATTAAATCTGACCAAAGGAGGCAGAGAAGGAAAAGATGGTACCTGGGTATTGAATTGAACAGTAGATGGGGGTGATGGCACAACTGAATAAGATGATCTACCTTGCTCTAGGTTTTGTTGCCAAAAATGTGGCTGATTTCCTCCTGAAACAGGAATTGGACTAGCTCCAAATGTTTGAAAATTTGTTGGTATAAATGGAGCTGATGTGACTGAAGTGGAAGATGAATTAAATGTTTGAGTAGGAATTGACATAGGTGTCACAGTTGGAACAGAAATAACTGGTCTATATACACGAGTCTGATTAATATTTTGGAAAACAGGTACTTGTGGAACTATATTTTGTTGAACTTGTTGATGGATAGGAGGCTGAAGAGGATTAATATAATGATTTTGCACAGGAGGCTGGTTTTGGGTTTGTTGAATGACAGATGGATGACTAATATTTTGTTGCTGGTAAGGCATAAATGGTTGTTTTGGATTCAATATGAGTTCAGCTGGTCTGATCGGCCGCAGAGAAGAAAATGATGACACAGGTTGCGGATTTTTAGTTTGCCGTGAGCTATGCTGAAAAATATTCTGCTGTTGATAATGAATAGATGCAGAAGAAACAGTATTGGGCAAGCTCAATCTTGTAGTTGAACATGTTGTTTGGAAGATTTGTGGTGGAGAAGTTATCCATACTGGAACCTCTTCAGATCTAGGAGGGTGAGCACAAGATGGTCGAGTACGAGTACTAGGAGAGTTTTTAAATACAGGAACTTTTCTGCCTGTATCCTTAGAATAATTATAAGTACGACAGAACACATTTTCTGATGAATGTGACTGAAATGAATGCCCTAAAGATCGACACTTTTTTTCGTCATAGTTCATGGACATATTTTGATTTGATTGTCTCCATGCTCCTATAGCTGAAAAAATGAAAAATATTAAAATGTACATTTAAAAATTATAAATGAAGAGAAAGCTTTTTTTATTTAACAAATACAAATAATATCATTTTTTAACCAATTAAACTTATGTTGAAATATGAATAAATGTTCTGATTTATAATTTTCAAATACTTACTCTGTAAATATCAAATTTAAACTTATGATTAGAAACATTAAAAACTTTTGAATTTTAAGTTTAAAATATAAATAAAATTATTAATTTTCTAATATTGACTTAATATTATTAATTTTCTGAAATAAAAATTATTGCTTAGTACAGAAATTGGTAAAAAAAAAAAAAAAAAAAATGCCAGAGACACAGGAAAATAAAATTGTCAAATTTGATTAAATTAGATACATCAAATCTAAAAACAGTATTTTGGGCTATAATTTTTAATAAAATATATAACGTTTAGATAAAATGAAAAAAAAAAAAAAACCCAATAAATACTCAAAAAATTTAAGAATGATTATTTACTATACCAAACCAACAAAACTTCTGTAAAATTTATTGGCACCTCTCCTTTAGCAGTGAAAAATGAACTCTTAATTTATTGGTACCATTAGTAATCACATTTCTAATAATTATAACTCATACTAAAGAAAGAATCTCCTGAGTATCTTGCACATCTTTTCTGTAAATGACTACCAACAAATATGGAAATTGAAAAGTTTCAAATTTGAGGAAATTTTGCATCTTCTTAGATTTGCCAATTAATATATATCTATAAGCAATCCTTGCAGAATATTTACTTTTGCTATCATTTAAATCACACCAATTTTATTTTCCACTTAATATTAATAAATAAAATTCTATAGGACAGTAGAAAGCACAAGTTTCATTATTCTGTCTATTAAAACAATTTAGCTAGAATAACTTTTTTGTTAGTATAATTTTAAAATTAATGAAATAGAATCCCTGTTATACAAATCAATGTTACATAACACACAAATTTAAAATTAAACACACACACACAACTAAAATTTAAAACTTTGAAAATAGATTCTAAAAATTCATTTTATTGCGTCATATTTAATTACTTACGGTGAGAAATAATTTTTTAAATGGAAATATAAATTTATTATAAAGTATTTAAAAATATTCTTTTACCAGATAATTGATTCCCACAGCACAGATCTGAAGTTTAATCCTCAGGCTGATCTAGGTCGACTTAAGACTTTATCCATTCACTAGATTGACAAAACTGAGTACTAAGAATACTTGAAAATTAAACACTGGGGGTTTGGTGTTAGGTTGACAACCTAACAGGGTCACACTTTGCATCCCAGGAATAAACTTGATATTTGATCAAAGAGAGCAATCCATAACCTTCTATGTGGCATACAATCAACAAGTTCTAATAGATTTTTACCTCTCTATGATTATTTTCTACAAATTAGAGCAATTTGAAACAAAACTAAAACTAATTACGTTGTGTATAAAATCTGAACCACTCATTACAGAATTACACAAGATACTGTATTTGAACTTACAAATTGGTAAAAGTCAAAATGATAACCACTCTATAGAGAACAATCATTAGAAGGTGTACAGAGAAAGATTTTATCAACGTAACTATTAGCATACCATAATAAAGGATTTTCAGGTACATACTTAAGAATAAAGATAATGCTTTAATCCTTTAGCCAAGGATCAAGTTTTTTAATGGTTTTTTTAACTCTAAAAAAAAGTATTTAAAATGATTTAAATTATTTGTATAAAGCAAAAGAGAGTCTTGTATATCATAGAAAATGAATTGATGTAGATTTAGAAGTTTATTTGTTTGTAAATGATACTGAATTCATCTAACTATGTAATATTTAATGCACATAAAATAAATTGAAAGCTCAAGGCATATAGAGGATTAAAAGTATGATTGATATCATTGGGAAAAAAATTAGACATCCTTTTTTCCTTCATATTTTCAACTTCTTGTATGTTTAATATAAATAGATTAAGAAAAAACTATTAATTTTATTTTTAAGAAAAAAATGTTTTAATGTTAAATTTGCTATTGATTTAAAAAACATAAGACTAGATTATTTCTCAAAATTGAAACAAAAGTGAGAAGACAAAAAAATCAAATTTAGTAATAAATATTAAAAAAATTTTAAAACTTGCAAATCTTGAATATAATTTTACATGTTTGTATGCAATGAATTATTTTTGCACTTTTAAAACAATTTTTAAATAATAAAAATTACCAGGCTTAATGTCATTATTAGATTTCTTGGATGAAATACTCTGAGTAGTCTCTGGTCGTGTTCGATTTTTACCCCGACGTTTCTGTTTAGCTATTCTTTCTTGCTCATCATCAGAATAATCTAAATGCTACACAAATAAATCAGAAAGTAAGTTGCACAAATTTTAAGTTAAAAATGTTTTGCAAACTAAAGATGGAACAAAAGTATAGTTAACAATAGTAAAGTTTCTGTATCAGAGATTATAAAGTAAACTAAATATTAGCAATGCTAGTATAGATAAAATTTAACTTGAATAAACATTAGTATTACAGAAATATAAAATTTTGCCTTAAATATTAAAATTCACTGTATTTAAAATTATTTGATAGAGGGAGAGAGATAACTTCAAAGAATATATAACTAATAAATAAACTAATAAAATAATCATTAAATGTTTACATAAAATCAAAACAATTTTTTAAGTAATCCAAAATAAATTGTTTATTAAAATTATTGGACTAAAAACATCATAAAAAATCTTTAATATCAATAATTGCGATAAAATTTTATATAAATTATGAAATGAAAAACATGAAATATATACTTCTGCAGGAGGCTCATTGTTATCTTTCCAAGATGCATCAGAGCCTTTTTGCCTGTAAACAAAATATTCACTATTACTATGCTTTGCATAAAATACATTTCCAGTTTAAAATAACATTATTAAAATTAGCAATAAATCCATTAAATTTAAATATTCAATTTCTTTTCATTTTATACCTTGTAAGTAAAAATTATAAACTATATACCTAACATAATTGAACAAAAATACTAGAATTGTCTTTAAAAAAAAATCTAAGCAAGTTTACACTCAAGCAGTTGACCTGTTAATTGTATGACAAATATGAAAATAAGTTTAAAAGTTATAAAAAAAAGTTTAAAATATAAAAATAAGTTTTAGGCACTTTAAAATGTTAATAAATACATAATCAACAAAGTTCTGATAATTCATTTAGATTTATATACATCTGTTGTTTTTGGAAGCTTTCATTTAAAGAAAATTTTGTCTGAATTCCTAAAGTCTGCAAACATATCTGTAAAAAAAAAAGTGCAGTGGAAGTAAGCTAATTCCTTATTATGTATGAATGAAAAGAAAACTAAACATGAAAAAAATAAATGAAACAACTATTTAAAAAAAAAATCAATTCTACAAATAAGTAACTTTTTGCACTTCAAACAAATTAATTTTCAGAAACTTTACAAAAATAAAAAAAAAGAAATAAAATCAAAATAATAAAAATATAAAACAGGAAGCCAAATATGCATACAAGTTACACAATAAAGTTTTGTATTGATACATTAAAAAAATTATAAAGCAATTTGTTTTATATCACATATTTAAAAAAACAAATTTTAAAATTTAATTTTATGTGCAGTTTTATATCTGAACAAACATTATTTATCATACAAAATCATAAAAATTTTATACATGATAATTCATTGAATATCAAATTATGAATTTCTACTTACAGTTTCAAAACATCAACAAAAACAAATGACGTTATATCACTCATGAAAGGAGCAAAATATACAAGCTCATTCACAGTAATACCCTGTTTTTTTATATCTTCTGGGGTATTAAACCTAACAACATACATCGGTTCTGAAACAGGACCAAAAACATCGAATATCTGTAAATAAAAATAAACATTTATTTGAAATATATAAATAAATAGCTAAAATTTTAGATGTTGCAAAAATTTAGAAATTAATTAATATTTCACAAGTTTTCATACTTTTTAATAACATAATTAAAACTAATTTGTAGCAATAATTAATGTAAAATAACTATTAAAAAATGTAAACTAACTAAATAAATTACTGTATTTATCTGTACATAATCAGCGAATTATGTGTTAAAAATTTAGAATTTCATTGTGTATGTTATATGCCATCATGGATAATCTGATAAAAAAAACATTTTCCAAAAGAAACGATTACAATAAAGTTTTGAAAGAAATACCATTTATGTGTTTCATGAAATAAATATATGACAGGCACCACGACAAGGCTGACTTATTTTAATTATAATCAGCAACCTCCAATTACGTTCAAGAGCAAATTAGCCTCCTCCGAATGATATCACAGTTGAAATTAGCTAATGTATTTTGCATTCTGTATTGACCTGATATGTTTTCTCTGGAAACATTTAAATTCATATATCATGTAGAAGAGAAATTTCTTTAATATTCCTTTCTTTAATTTCAAATATTCCTTTCATTACAAAGCAAATTATAAACTAATAGCTATAGGGAAGGCAAATAGAACAAAAATGGCAACAAACTTGTTAATGAAGATGAAAAATAAAGCATGCACAGTACAAAAGAAAAATGTATTAAACATGAAATTTGAAAATAATTCATTTCTTTCCTTTAACTATTGAAAAAACAAATATTTGATTTTTAAAATGTGCCAAACCTCGTTTTAAAAGTTATTAAAAAAATAAAAATAGATGTTTTATTTCTTAAATCTTGATTGATGGCATGATTTTATCTCAGTTTATAGCACTTTGCATTAAGGTGGATACAAACAGATCTTTTTCATAATAAATATTTTTTTTGAACAATTTATTATATTTTTTATCATACTGAGTATTTTTTATTTCATTTGACACCACATTATAAGCAGTATACATTTTAAAATATTCGCCAAAAAAATGGCTGCGGATTATGCAATGTTTGTTTTTTTTTTTTTTTTTTTTTTACTTTCACTCAAAACAAAAGTCACACGTACAGAAAAATACCGCATAAGTATCAAATATTTCTAAGCAGTACTTAATAATTTACATAACTTAGCATCTAGAATAGCATATTTAATCAAATAACACAAAGTAAAATACTTAGCCAATATATCTAAAAGTACAGTAGGTGTCAAATGTATAATAAACTTAACTTTTACGAAATGCAAATTGGACTTAGATACAACTTTTCCAGATTAGAATTTTAAAAATAAACTTCAAAGTTAAATAACTTTTCAAAAATAGTTACAAATAAATTAGATTCAAGTATTAAGAAAAAAGTAGATTCCAATTTTTTTAAATAATTTTTCAAAGATTATTTAGAAATTAAAAATTAGCAGCTTCACCTGCAAGATTACTAAAACTCCAAACAAATTCGGAAAATCAGAATAGGTTACGGAAAAGCAGATAATTATAAAGTGCACATCATAACTCAACAAATAAAAGAATTATTCAGTACAGCAATCTTCCAGTTTGGAGCATTTGACATCCATACTAGTAGTAGGATTTAGTCCAGGATTAATGAATTGAGATAAATATTTTTTTCAAAAATATTCAAATTTGAATTATCACAATGAAAGCTGCACTTTTATGATTAAAAATATGTCGGCAAATGACTTTGAAATTTGGTTTGTTTATTCATTTTTATGCTTATTTTTACCAGATAACATCTGATTCAACCAGGATTCATAAAATAAAGGGCATTCTATACAATAAATCCACAATCAAGGCAGGAATTAAACTCATGAAATGTTTCATTGAGCACAAGAAAAACTGTAATTTATGGAGTGCCATATTTTCCTGTATATAAACAGCAGTGGCATATTATCCGCAAGCCCCTTAATTCGAGCAAAAGAGAAAAAGCGTTGCATTATCCGCAGTTATTTTTAAAAATGAACAGTCAAAAATTTATACTGCTGATAATTTGATGACAAATAAAATAAAAAAATACACATTTTATATAATTAAAAATATAATAAATTCTACAGAAAAAAACATTTATAAAGATATGTTTGAATCCACCTCAATGCAAAGTGAAAATTAACTGGGATGAAAGCTTGATATCGATTTATGTTTGAGAAGATCCTAGCGCTAAATAGTAGAGATGCGTACAGAGGGTAAAATGCACCAGAAAAAATGAATATTTCCATTACTAAATGAATGTTTAAGTTATGTGTATTGCGTTTTTCATGTTAGAATTAGAATGCCACGTACTTAAATTTCTTTAATGTGGACGTAACTGCTAGTTATATTAAAATTCACGTTTAAACAAAAAATGAAATTTATTAAAGTTTGAAGTTTAGCTTTATTGCTTGGTTGCCACTGTAGTAGGTAGCGCTACACTGATGTTTTTTTAAGGTGGGTCTCATAGCTCGGTATTTTAAAAATTTGTTTCTAATTATTAGAATTTTGAAACTTCTGCAGTATTCTGCAGTTATAATGAAATATTTATATTTTTAATAATTTGGAATTTGAAAAAACACACGATTTCAAAGTTGAAGTTCGAACGCGATCATTATTGGTTAATGGCTGTCGCGCGTAGTGACGTAATTTAGGTTGGCCACAGAGCTGTAGAGTGCTTGGCGTGAAAATTTGGAATCGCACCAACCCTGTACTGGTCTGCCGTCATTTACCAATTCTAGTAAAATTTAATTGATTTTTAGATTTTAATAACTTTCAAAACATGGTTTAGAAATATTTTTAAAATAAACTATATTTATTTTTTAATACTTAAATGAAAGAAATGGATTACTGCACATGGAACACATTTTTTTCTTTTGTACAGCACAGGTTTTGTTCTTCACCTTACATTACATGTTTGTCAATATTTTTTCATTTGCCTTCTCTATAGCTTTTAATTTAAAATTTATTCTGGAAATTAATAATTTGCACTTCCCTTTGACAATATATTAATTTGAATGTTTTCAGAGTGAAACAGATCTTGTCAAAACAGAATGTGAAATGACGTTAACAAATTGCAACTTTAAAAACTGTTCAGAACTGAATTTGTTCTTGAAAGTAAATGGATAATGCTGATGATACGTTAACAAATTGCAACTTTAATAACCGTTCAGAACTGAATTTGTTCTTGAAAGTAAATGGATAATGCTGATGATAGTTAAAATAATTCAACTGAATATTGGTGACATCTGTTATTTATTTTATAAAACATATATATAAATAATGGCTTTTTTTTTTTTTTTTTTTTTTTTTTTTTTAAACTTTATTATAAACTTTTCTGATGAAAAATATTTTTAGTCGGATTATCCGCGGCCGCGTATGATACGCACAACAAAATTTGGAACTTTAATACATAATCCGCAGATTACATACAAGAAAATATGGTACATAACAAACTTCTCAAGATTAAAAATTTCTTCCAACATTTTTAGGAGTTTAAAATGCATTTCAAAAAACTTCCAAGGATTTTGAATGTGGCTGTTTTTAAACAGAATACAGTTTCATATATTTTATGCAAATTAATTTTATTGGCATAGCTCTATAAATACTGAAAGAGAAATTTGCAAATACTTACATTATACTCTTATAAAAACTTATTATATTTTTATTAAATTTTTTATACAAATTACTTTATTGTATTATATATTATAGCATTTAAAATAATTTTTTCAAAAAAATTAAAATTAGATTAATGATAAACCATTTTTTTATCAGCAGTTCATAACAAATTACAGCATATAATTTCTTAAATTTTGAGACTCTCAACTGGCCATGATTCCCTATCCAAACATCTATACTAGTCGAAATTTTTTTAGAGTCCCAATTGTCACCTATGATGTTCACACCAAAAAATGGTCATTCAACTTTGCAGATATGTATTGCTATAAGTGGTTGATGCCTCTGTGACAAATATTAGGAAGAGAGAGAACGTTTGCTCAGCTAAGTCACTATTTTGTTCTTTTTACTTTCTATTTTATCCTATATTTTTGTCTTCCTCTTGCTGCCAGTTATTGGAAATAAAACTTTTTAGATTTTAAAACACAAAGTTTAAAACTATTGTATAACATCGCAAATATTTTTTTTTAACAAATCTCAAATAACTTTATATAGCTAATTGGGGGGAAAATTTATAACTAGAAGTGTCAACAACATATAAAAACATATCACTTACACGACCAAGAGGCTTATCATGAGATAAAAATAGCACAGAATCCAAATCTAAAGGCTTTCGATCTTTCTGAGCATGAACTACAACTGTAATAGATGATAGACTTGTTTAATGTATAATCATAATTAAACATAAAAAATTCTATAGTTGAAGCCAAATATTTACAATAAACATTTATGGGAGTAACTTAGTTATTCAAGCAAATAACTTGTTATATAACAAAATATAAAAATGCAACATATTTAAATATTTCAAATAAGATAATTACCTTGTTTTCCAACAATTGAATGAACTGTACCTATCGTCACCAATTCTTTTTCTTCAACGGAGATTTGAAGATCTTCTATCGGTGGTAAATCCTAAATTAAAAATATTTAAATTCTCTTAAATGAGTATACACCATACCATTTTTTTATATTTATACACTATCTTAATTTTTTTTTATATTCTCAAAAAACTCAATAAGAGAAATTAAGAAATTTCAAAAATGAAATGGATTACTGTATTTGCTGATATTACATGACACTTTTTTCTTTAAAAATAGGTCGTAAAAACAAAGTGTTTTACATGGAAATACACATTTTTGATTACATTCATTTCTAAAACTGTCCTTGGTTTGGGACCACGGATTTTTTTCTTTTTTCATTTCCTTGCAGAGTAATGTGATAATATTAGTAACATAGAGATCAAGAATGTGCATGTGCTGCCAACGATAACTATAATTGGGTTCATTTAAACTTTCCAATTTTTGTGAATGACATGCCAAATTTCCACCATTCAATTTTTCTCAAGTTATTAATTTTCTTAGTGCCTAAAAAATGTTGGTATGATATAAATTAACATTCAAGGTATGTGATTGCATATAGTTAAAGAACACAGATACAACTGCAATGGCATTTCAGGCCACTAACAACTGAAATACATTGTGGAATCATGAGGATAAAAAAATCAAATTTTAGTAAACATAACCTACAAAAGGTAACTGCATAATAGCCTGAATTTGAAGCAAAACTGAATACTTGAGATTTCAGACCACAGAAACAAAAGGAGTTTCAACATCAACAAAAATAATGCTTCCTTAAATGATAGCTAGTGGTTGAGAGATAGTAATTTCATTGGATCAACAATCATGGCAATCAAGATTAATGAACAGGAATCAGCTATTTATCAACTAGAACAAAAAAAATAGCAAAATATGTCAGATAAATATAGAGAAAAGGTATTGAATTTCACTCTGCAAATTCATTATAATGATTAATAAACACTATTCTTCAAAAATATATACATAAAGTAGCGCTTTTTTAACGTAATCAAATATGGTAATTTTTCCTTTCATACCAAAGGAAAAATTGATAGTGCAAAAGAATCCCATAAGTTAAAAGTCACTATACTTTTGATAATAACATATCTTATAATAATTCATATGATTTCCAAAGTACCAAAATTTCAGAAGAAAAAAATTTATAGTTTATAACTACTATGAAGTTTTGTTCTATAAGATATTATTTTAAAAAGAAAGAAAATTCTGTTATCATGGAACACATAAAAATTTGACAATTACTGAATTTTAACAATAAGACATTTCTTCCTACACAGCAAAAATTTTTTTTAACTCGCAAACAAAAAATGTAATATTCATCATGATATTTAAAGTAACATTTTTTCTTGCATATAATCCGTGGATTATGTGTTAAAAAAATTTCAAATTTGGTTGTGCATATTATATGCCACCGCAGATAACCTGGCAAAAAAATATTTATCATCAGAAAAGTTTTTTTAAAAAAAAAAAACGCTGTTTATGTTTCCTAAAATAAATATATAACAGATGACACCAATATTCAGTTAACTTATTTTAACTATAATCAGCGTTGTCCAATTACGGTCAAGAACGAATTCAGTTCTTCTGAATGGTTATTAAAGTTACAATTTGTTAACGTCATTTTCCATTCTGTTTTGACATGATCTGTTTCGCTCTGAAAACATTCAAATTAATATATTGTCAAATGGAAGTGCAAATTATTAATTTACAGAGTAAATTTTAAATTGAAAGCTATAAGAGGAAGGCAAATGAATAAAATGTGGACAAACGTGTAATGTAAGGTGAAAAACAAAACATGCGCAGTACAAAAGAAAAAATGTATTCCATGTGCAGTAATCCATTTCTTTCATTTAACTATTAATAAAACAAACATAGTTCATTTTAAAAATATTTTTAAACCTTGTTTTGAAAGTTATTAAAATTTAAAAATCAATTAAGTTTTATTAAACTCTTCTCGGACATTGATCAATATTGATCTTTCATCTCAGTTAATCACACTTTGCGTTGAGGTGAACTCAAACAGATATTTATACGTGTTTTTTTCTGTAGAATTTATTATATTTATAATTATAATGAATGTATTTTTTATTTTATTTGGCACCAAATTATCAGCAGTAAAAAGGTTTGACTATTTGTTTTAAAAATTGATGCGGATTATACGCCACTGCGGATAATGTGGCACTTTTTTCTTTTGCTCAAATAAAGGGGCTTGTGGATAATATGCCGCAATGGATCATATACAAGAAAATATGCTAAATATTATGCATCATTTTTGGAATATGCACAATAAAAACGTTTATTTAACATAAAAATAATAGTGATTTTAAAGCAAATGTTCAAAATTAAAATAGATTTTAACAGTTTCATTTTTAAAAGTAGAATTCTAGTCAATTCAAATAATTTACCATATTTTGCTGTACATAAGCTGCATATCATATATTTATAAAGTTAAAATTTTTGATGTGTTTATTATGTGCTACCACAGATAGTCTGATAAAAAAAAACACTTGCCACCAAAAAAACATAGAATTAAAAAGAAAACTAGCATTGAAAGAAATGGAATTTACATTTTGTATAAATAATAAATGGTACCAAAAATTTCATGACACAGTTGACATATTTCAACTATAACTAGTTTTGCTCAATTATATTCAAGAACTGTTAAGTTTCCTCTGAATAATAACTTGTTTAGTGTCATTTCATTTTTTGTTTTGATTTAAGCTGTTTTGTTATGAAAATATTCAAGTTCACATATTGACACATGACAGAAAAATCATCTAAGTTAAATGACAGATTTTAAACTAAAAATTATGGGAAGGCAAATAAATAGCATCAAAAGTGCTAATGCAAGGCTAAAAACAAAGCATGTCCAATACGAAAGAAAAATGCATTTAATGTGAAAAACAATCTCTTTCATTCAATTATTAATGTTGTGTTACTCTCAATAATATAGTTTAAGTATTTGTGGGTAGATATCCTGTTACTAATACCCACAATTTTGCTAATTGCCAGAGTTATAACTATAAGCATAGCTTTAATTATTAAGTGTTTAATGAAGCAAAAAAAAACCACTAGCTATTAGTTTAAATATCCATCAAGTATTTTGTTTTATTGACAGAACCTAATACATCAGAAACTAATAGTATATCAACAATTAGACTTAAATAAAAATAGCAAGTTTAGTTTATTGATATAACACAAAAACATAATAAAATAAATATATAATATAAATTAAGTTTAAGATTTGATAATGGATAAAATAAAAATTTACATAATTCTTTGCAACTACTAACAAAAATAAATTATAAAACTAAGGCTTTAACTAAAAATATTGGACACCAAGAGTTGTATGAACATGCTGCCAAAATTTTGATTATTCTAAGCCACTGCTTTTAAGCACTTGGGATATGTCCCCATGATGAACTGGCAAGCGTATGTATTTAATAACAGTTAAATACAACAAATTTATAATTGTATTTGAATAAAGCAATGCTAGATCAGCAAGCAAAGTGGTAAAGTTTTAAATGCATTAACAAAAAAATTAGATAAAATACATCAGTAAGGCATAGCAGAAAAATGAATTTAGAGAAAATAATTCAACCATTTTAAATGAATGATGCATATGGTGATCAGAAAAATTATATAAAACTGTAATAAATTAAGAACTTAAATGCACTGAATACATAAATTTAGTTTGCACTGGGGTATAATCTTCAGATTTACAAGAAATTTTTAAAGAACTCTTGGTATCTGATTAAAAAATAATTTCATTGAAAATAGCATAACTAAATTTCACAGTTTAATTAGTATGTTTAATATATTATTTATACTCTTATTAATATATCAAATAAACATATCATATAAACATCCAAAAATTCAATACATCATCCATATTTCCTTTGAAAAGAGTTCACCATCAGCATGTAATAATAAACAATACTAATTCACAACTTATATCATTGCAACTTTTCATGTATACTAATTTGTATCTACAGGGCACAACTGTCTGGCTGCTAATTTGAAGCGCATAGGTGTCTCTATCAATCCTACTTGCCCACTTTGTTTCTGGAGAAGTAATGGCTTATTGTGGATTTTTGATGTTCTACAAAGTTGAGAGGCAAAATCACTCCTATAACACAATGAATTCTTTTGTTCTGGGTTTTCTTATTATAGTACTGTAATCTTATAGTTGTATGTCATTGGCTGGCCATGGTAAATAAAAAATATTTCGTTAATAATTAACTGAAAGAAATGGATACAAATTTTTCTTTTGTACCACATATGCTTAGTTTTTCATCTTACATTAACATATTTGTCACCATTTTTCTTTTCTTTGCATTCTCTAACTTTTAATTTAAAAGTTATTGAGTAGCTTATATGTCTTCCCTCCTATATGACGACGTATGAATTTAAATGCTTCCAGAGAGAAACATCTCATGTCAAGATAAAATGCGAAATAACATTAGCCAATTGAAATTATAATATCATTCCAAGGAACCAAAATCCTTCTTGAATGTAATTGAAGATTGCTGATTATAGTTAAAATAAGTCAGCATAATATTGATAGCTACTACCTATTAATTATTTTGTGAAACACAAATGGGATTTCTTTCAAAACTTTATTGTAAGCTTTTCTGACGGAGAATATTTTTTATCAGATTATCCGCAGATTGATTGATTTTGTAAGGTTTACTGATGCAAGGTCCATTATTGGAGATTTTTGCACAGTACAATATTTAAAACTGAAAGTAAAAATTCTATGTTAAAAGACTAGTCAGATGTATACAATGGAATGAATTAGAAGTTCAAGAAAAGCATATGTAAAAGATTATTTTGGATAAAAATCTTAAATAGAATTAAGTAATGCTTTACAATCTGCACCCCAAGAGGTATTAGAGAGAACTTCCAGAATATTTAGTGATTTTTCCCAACTTTTGCGCAAATCTAAGATAGTTGTAAGAAGGTTAACTTTTTATCAAATATCTGATTAACTAAGAGAATAGTTGTGCCTGATATCGTAATTTTTGGATCAGGATGAGGCCCAGTTTTTCTGCAAAAATGGATACAATTGCTTTTACAAGGGGACAAAGTATGCCCATTTTCATTACACCAAGCAACTAGATTATTGATAGCAGTCTGTAATTGCCGTTAAATCAGTCGCATATTGGAACCTTGGCAAGAAATTTGGAGATAGTCAACATATAATGTTCCATTGACAGATGGTTGCAATACATGAAGAATGTTGCTGATGCAAATATTAAAAACAGTAACACTTAACACACATCCCTGAGGAACCCCCTCACATTGGATAAATGGATTAGAGAAAACAAATCCTATACGGACATTAAAAATGCGAGAATTTAAAAAACTCTGAATAAAAATGGGTAAATTTCTTTTGAAATTAAAATTTTAGAAAGTTCTAAGAATTCCATAACGCCATGTCTTATAATATAAGCTTTTTCTATGTCAAAAATTATAGACACCAAATGATGTCTCCCTACAAAGGCATTCCTAATTTGTGTTTCTAGGTATGCAATATTGTGCACAGTATATCGACCTTTCCAAAAACCACTTTGATAAAGTGATATGTACTGATTGTCTTCAATTGCATAAACAAGACGGGCATTGATCATGCGCTCCAAAGTTTTAGCAAGGCAACTTGTGAGAGCAATTGGATGATAGTTTTGAGGATTAGTAGAATCTTTCCCAGGTTTAAGAATTGGAATAATAGTTGCTTTGCTTCAGAGACTGGGATAGACATGTTCATTCCATATTCTATTGAATAGAAAAAGAATGTTTATTAAAAATTCATGATTAGAATGGGGGACAAAGTATCTTATATAAGATACCATCTGGTCCAGGACTAGTATTTTTAGTTTGGGATATGGCTCTCTGCAATTCCAGCAAAGAGAAATTGCAATTATATGGATGTATGGCTTTATCATGAAACTTTATAGGTTTATTTTCAGCTTGCTCTTTGGTTCTGAGAAATTTAGAATCATAAGAGGCTGGACTAGATACCTTTGCAAAAAAGATTGACAATATCATATTTAGAAGAAATTATGTCCGCTTCTGTGCATGCTGTTGGATAGAGAAGTCCCTATATAAACCACTGGAAGCTTTAACTTTCTTCCATAACTCTTTGCTGAAAGTTGATGATGTGATTGAGAAAACATATCTTATCCAAGATTTTTTTTGACTATTTCGCCATATTCCACGAGCAAAAGCTTTAGCTTTTTTGAAAGCCATGAGGTTTACCATGGTAGAGCAACTGCGAAAAACAGTCCACAACTTTTTTTGTTTTTTGTATGACACTTTGCACTCATGGTTCCACCATGGTTTATGACATTTGCGTGGAATTGGGGAGCACTTGGGAATTGTGTTTTTGGCAGCATCTAGAAGTGTATCAGTTACTTTTTGCACAGCATCATTGATATTATCACTTCTAACTATGCTATCAGTAATCACAGGTAATTGAGTGTAAAGAGACCAGTCTGCACGATGATAAGAATAAGAGTGGAAGATTTGTGGTCTACTTATACCAGTTTAATTTATAGTTAAAGGAAAATTATCACTGTTATATAATCCTTATCAACATTAAGATTTAATGAAGGTAGAATTGATGGTGAGCAAATAGCTAAATCTAATGAATGAAAAGTTCTTGATGGTTGATGGAAATAGGTTATTTCTGTGGAATTTAGAAGGCAGATATTGTTAATAGAAATGAACTATTCAATTATATTACTACGAGGATTCATATTATCACTACTCCATAAGGTGTTATGACTATTGAAGTCACCAAGTAGTAGAATAAAGGGTGCAGGTAGTTGATCCAGCAAACTGTTTAAATCGCTTTCATGGATGATCACATGGGGAGGTATGTAAATGCTACAAATAGTAATGAGAGATGTTGAGTGAATGCGTACTGCAACAGCCTGTAATGAAGTGTTAAGGGATTGTATAGTGCTAGGAATATTACAAGACACAAGAATGCATACACCTCCAGAAATTGAATCATGATTAACATCTTTCCTCACACAATTATATCCATGCAATTTTAAACTGTACTGAGGTTTCAAGAATGTTTCTTGGATGGCAAAACAAATTGGATTATACAGATTTATAATTGTTTTTATATCTTCAATATGAGTGTGAAAACCTCGACAATTCCAAGAAACGAAGGTTCCCATTAAGCAAAGCTGAGTGCTCTGGGATTGTAGCATGCCATCTGGGATTCAGATGAATCTCCACTTATGAGTGTTTCATCATCTGATGGGTCTACGTTCTTTATTCCTGTCTTAGAGGCAGTTGAGCTTTTTTTACTCTTTAAATATGATTTATAGAGCCCTTCTTTTGCATTCTTTAATTTTAGGGATCTTTGAGACTTAGATTTTGCAAGTGAAGAAATTCCTTTCAGAATAAGTAAGACATTTATATTAGAAATATTTGAGGATAAATTTGGAAAATTTAAGAAATCTGGGTATTGCAAGATTTCATGACTTTTTTAATTGCTTGTGAATAGCTAATACCTTGATTAGCGGTACGGGATGACACTGTTTGCCAGGATTCAGGGTAAGTTCAAGTTTTGTTTTATTTTCACAGTAATAATTTCTTTTTATAATATCCAGGCTGGGCATGATCGGGAGTACGAGGGATGTTCATCACTGCAGTTGACACATTTTTCTTGTAATTGACACTGACTACTGTCATGTCCAACAGATGCACATCAAGCACAAGTCAAATGTCCCTTACAAGTAGTTTTTGCATGGCCAAATCGCTGACATTTAAAACAACATAATGGAGCAAGAGCAGAAGAGGAGAGGAGAGAAGAAAAGAAAGAAGAGGACAGTTCACTAGGGTACCTCGGGATTGTGACATTCGTGTTTAACTAAAGAAGGTAAACCCCTTGAGGGGCAGATTATCTGCAGAAGTGTATAATATGAATAATGAAGTTTGAAGCTTTTAGCACATAATCTGTGGATTATGTGCAGGATAATATAATAAATAACCTTTTATATACCATCAGATGTCAAACTAGAAAATTACCAAAAAATTAAAATTTTTAAGATGGGGATGATATTGGGTTCATATAAATTTCCGAGAATCTGATTCCATGAGGCAAATCAAAAATTACAAGGTGGTATCAACATTCAAGTTAATTTTTTTATTTTACCAATTGTTCTTAACCAAACAGACATATATTTTATATATAAATACACATCATATTTCAATTATATTGGTAAATATTAGAAATAAATAATTCTAAAAATTAATTTTTAAAGTGTGTTCGATTTTACAATTAATGCTAATTTACCAATTCTTTGAGCTTCCTCAGCATAATCTAATATAAATGAACTTTCAAAATCTATATAATCTTTCAAACATTTCTTTTTTATTTTCAAGTCATATCTTCAGGAAATTGTTTTCCATTTCCCTCAGTAAACATTTTTTTTAAATGCATCTAAATATAATTTATACCTTTGCCTAACACAAGCAGCAAAAAAAATTTTTTTTTGGCTAAGCATGATATGTTTAACCACAAAAATAATTATTTAAAGTTTCTATTATAAAATTTTTGTTCACAGAAAACTCGCATTCAACAGATGCTTGACTAAGAGAGAGTAGTAAAAGCAAATTCACTTTCCATAAGCAACAACAATTTTGTCTATTTGACAGCAAGTTAAAATAAATCTATTCTGTCTTTTAAGGGATCAAATTTCTCATCAATACAATTTTGAAATCTTACGGAGTTGTAAAACTCTTCTAAATAATATATGAAATTTTTTAAAACAAAATCACATTCTGACACTTTTATTTTAGACCCTCAAATCATACAAGCTGCCTCACCGTAGTGAGGGGGTGCCACTAGGCGGAGTGGGCGAAGTACGTCGGGAGTGTATTTTCCTGGTAGGGTCACCCGAGACTTGACTCCACTGTGCCCAGTTAAAGTCTGTAGGCCCTGGAGCTAAGTCAGACTACTGCCACCAGTGCTCTAGGTCCCTAACCATAGAAGCTGGCTGTTACCTCACCCATGATTAATTCACAGCAAGACCTGATTCGGGATCCCCTTCTGGTGCTTCACTTTAAGGCTTTTTTTGGGTTTGGAAACAACAGTGGTTATCAAGGAAGGTACGGAAAGAATATTTTAACTATAAATTTTGTATTTAAATGTTAATATTAATGGAATTTTATACAACATAAAAAAACAGAAACAAATAGAAACAGAATAAATTAAAATCACCTGCATGGCAATGTTTTTGATGGTTACTTCACTTTATAAACATAAATCTATATACTGCATCAGGCTTTGACTGAATTGGATTGTTGTAAAACTATTGTGGCAAAACTGGATCTTTATTTTTGTCAACAGTTATGAATTCAATATTAATCTAATATCAATCATGCCACCATCAAATGGTAACATTAAAAGCAAACACTTAATTTAGTATTCAAGCAATTTCATATAAATTTTTAACATATTAAAACCTAGAACTCATATATTCTAACAAAAAATTAATGTACCAAGGTAAGTTAAGTCAAAATTCCTGGAATGTCAAAGGCACTTACAAAATTTTTTCAAACTCCAAGTATGATACTCGTGGTTATTCCTATATTTTTCTTCTCCCACATCAGCAATCAATGAAAGAGACATTTTATTCTTGCAGACACATTTATTAAGCTAATATATATGTAACAGGCACATATTATAAGCAATTAGATATGTATACATATAATTACACTAATTAACAATTATCTATTATCCTATTGACAGGATCAACACTTTGCAACTTTCTTCAATGTCATGTGCTCACCCTTTCTCTTCAAACACAAACAAGCACCATACCAAATGAGTAAAGAAGGGGGATGTCCTTCAAGCATCACACTAGGAGTTGTACAAACCCTGATGATATCAGAGCAGAAGATTTTACACTCTTTGCCAGTTATAGTTGAAATTGAACTATATTTTTATGGTTCACTACAGGACTAAACAGAAAATAAGTAATGAATAGCAAATTGTCAACTAATTGATTATTCTAAAACAAAGGGAAAATCAGACCATTAATGAACTATTCAAATCTTGTTTATATACATTCTAGCCTGTTTTAATTTTAACATATAAGATCATATTTATTTTGATATTATTTTGATTTACCTATGAATAACTTAATATTTGTATACAAAAATATTTATTTCAGCATATTAAATATAGTGCTAAAGAGCTTCACTATTCCATGAGGTCATATTTTACATATGATACAATATAAACTATAGATTTAACATAAACTAGGAATCCATTGTTTGAAAAGAAAAATTAAATCGCCAGTAGAAATGATCATGTTATATTAATAAATACACATTTTAATATATACCTCAAGATCAAGTTCTCCTTTTGATTTGATAGTTGTTGCTTTTGGTATAATACTGCAAAGACAAAATTTCATTAATAAGATTTATTTATATTCAAATATATTTAGTTAATAAGATTAGACATTTCTTAAATGAGTTTGAACTTATTAAAAAGTCAATTAAACAGTTTTTAGTTGAATATAAAAATATTTACTAGTCATATTTAGATGTAATAAAATATATTTTGAAGAAAATTGTTAAAAAATATGATCAAGAAAAAAACACATAAATTTATCCTTAGTGTTGTTCAAATGTTGTTACTAATCCCATCTGATACAGCGGAGCTATGTCAGATCGATGAGGCCGTAAACCTTAAAAAAATCGAGGAAAAGGAGAGGTCTCTCAAGAAACTCTTCCATAGTGAAATCCAGTCAATCAAGTAGGTGCTGAGGACTACGCTCGCTAGAATTGCACTTCTTACAGGTTGGGAAGAGCTTAATTTGCCCCCTGAAAGTGAGACTACTAGTATGACCAATGGCAAATCTACAGGTAGCAGTCTGTTCAGCATTGTTGATATTAGTTTTGTGGAGAGTAAACAATTCTGAAAAAGTGAGGGTCAAATCTGGAGAGGCTGAAAGGGAAAAACCGTCCTTAGCCAACTGGTCAGCACATTCATTGCCAAATAGGTCTATGTGAGAAGGTATCCACTGAATATGGATGTCAGAGGAGGCAGATAGGGCAATTAACATAAGAAAGATAGAAACACTAGCTTGGTCTGTTACTCTATCCCAATTGCTCAAGTGTTGAATACAGCTTCGACTGTCAGTGTAGATCCAGATTTTATCAAAGGTAGCAAATTATTCAAACACTGTACACAATTACTTAAAATCAGTCCCTTCTATGTCAATTAATACAAATGTGGCACATAATCAAACAAAAAAAGACAATTATTTTTAAAAATGCAAAAACAAAAAGTTAGAATCCACTTAAAGATTATATTTTCATATCTTCCTGTATATAATTCACAGCAAAGTATTATCTATAAGGATGTTATGCTGAGTAATAATAATACTAATAAAAATGCCACACATTATCTGTGGCAATTATTCCGATGAATGGTCAAAAATATATACTGCTCATAATGTGGGTGTCGCATATAATAAAAAAAATACACAATATTATTAAAAATATAAATTTTATAAAAAAAACGTATCATATGAAAAAACTCTGTTTGAATCCATCTCATCACAAATTGTGATTAACTAAGATGATAGCACAAGATTGATCAAGAGCAATAATTCTGAGAAGGTAGTAAGACTTACCAATTTTTTAGTAACTTTTAAAACAAAATTAGACATATTTTTAAAAAATAAATTTTGTTTCATAAATAATTAAAGGAAAGAAATACATTATTTACAAATTGCTAATTGAATAATTTTTTTCTTGCATCGCATATGCTTTGTTTTTTACTTTAACATTTTGTCTGCATTTTCTTTATCTACCTTAATAGCCTTTATTTTAAAAATCTGCTATATAACTTAAAAGTTTTTGCTTCTACATGTGGATTTATGAACTAGAATATTCTCAGTGTGAAACAATTCAGATCAAGACAAAATACGAAATGGTAATAGCTACTGTTTTGCAACTGTGGTATCTTTATGAAGAACCAAATTTGTTCTTTAGCATAATCAGACAAAGTTAATGATAGAAAGTCAGTTGAGTTGTGGCGCAATATCTGTTAATTATAATATGAAACAAAAATGAAATTTTCTAAACTTTATTAATAAGCTTTTCTGATGGAGAATGTTCTTTATCAGATTATCTGTGACAGCACATAACAAGCACAATGAAATTCAAAGCTTTTTTAATACATAGTCCACGTGAATTACATACAGGAAAATATGGTACTTTTAATGTCTGCACCAATATGATGAGAGCATATATGCTAATAAATGATCAGTGAATATTAATAGTTATATTTTTCTGTTAATCAAAAATTAAATATATTTCAAACAGATTACTAGAACTCTTGAAAAGCATAGAACAATATATACAATAGCATTCATGAATTTATTAAAAGAAATGAGTATCAGACTACAACATTTAATTTTACTGCTTTAATAAAAAAAAATTCACTCAACAAATAGAGTATACATTAATTTATAAATAAAAATCAACTTTTCCCCCTAAAACAGCTGTTATAAAATGCACATTGTTACTGTATAATCATTTTACGCACAACTAACAGACAAGCAGTTACTTTATAATAAATTTGTCAGCAAACATCTAAAACCAGGTCTGTATGAAAAATCATGAACTAAAGCAACTAGTTCTACAGTATATACGAAATAAAAGAAAATATAATATGCAACAAAACGAACATTCAGGTTTATCTTAACTCCACAATATTCTTGTTTTTTTTTTAAACCTTGAAAATTTCAGATATAAGGTCACATTCTTTAACAGGATCAGCAGAAGTGAAAAATTTTTTAAATGAATAGATTTTCAGCAGATATAGCTTGTTTTAATATATACATATGGTTTTTCCCTTTCATATGGAATTTAATTGCCGATTCGCCCATATTTGAAATACAGAAGTTTTTTTTGCAAAACAGACAATGGGCATGTGATGTTCCTGAACCATGCAAAAGCCAATCTTTGTATTGCTTTTCCAGAGTCCACAAGTCATTGAAAAGTAAATAATTTATTTCTTGCATATTAAATAATTTATTTCTGTCTTTATTTCATTAATAAACAAATTTATCCCGATTCAATTACATTTAACAAAATTTTCATCAAGGGAAGCATGGAAAGCATGTTTTAAATCAAAAATTTTATATTTAAATATTAATATTCAACAAACTTTATACACTATAAGGAAAACAGAGGCAAATAGAAAAAGGATAAACTAAAATTGCCGGTCTTAATTGTGCAACATATTGATTTTGTTTGGTGAATATTTCACTTCACTTCACATAATGCTTTACTTACCTTTACGTAAACCTAAATATTACTAAACCTAATTATCACGAAATTATTATAGCTGAACTAGATTTTGAAATGGTTAACACAAATCAACAGTTAAAAATACAAACATTTAATATCGATTACACAACCATCTAGTGGCAATATTAAAAACTAATATTGAATTAAGTTTTTTGACAATTTTAAAATATTAAAACAAAAAAATTCCAAAAATAATATTTCCTAGAAAAAAAGTAATAAATGCATGAAGGTAAGAAAAAAAATTCCAGGAGTAATTCATGATTTTCAAGGAGTAAAATCAAAATTTCAGGAGTTTCAAGGGCTCTTAAAAAAATTTTTTGGAATTAAAAGAGTTTCCAGGAGTAATGCAAACCCCATTGTAAGCTAACTAGGTAAGAGATAGATGTTTGTGCACCCAGAAATGGCTCCTTTTTTGTATTTTGATTAAAGATTTATTTAAAAATTTTTGGAGCCTTTTATTTTGTTTCATAATGAATAATTCAGGCACTGTAGTGTTTAGTTTTCTGCAAGATCAACAGTAACGTCAAAAAAAAAAAAAAAAAAAAAAATTTACTGAGAAAAAATTTAGAGAACTTACAATTCTATGATACAAACTGTTTCCTGCAGGAGACTGAATTTTCAAGGATGATAATGTAACCAGCCTTAAAGTTAGACTTGTCCAATCATGGTTTGATAAACACAAAGATAAAATTAGAAATTGGAACTGTAATGACCTCAATATGATTGAATAATTTTCTATATTAAAGTGTTAAAAACAGAATCAATGTCCTCCCAGAACTTCCACAAAGAATGGTACAACATTCTTTAAAACACTATTCAGCACTTGGATGAATCAATTCCTAAGTGAATCCAAGTTGTACTACATGCCAAAGGCAGTCCCATACCAACACTAATAAAGAAATTTTATGAATCTAAGATGTTCCCATTATTTTGATAGTCAAATATATATAACTTAAGTAACACTTTTTTTGATGTAAATCAATATCATTGTTTCTAAAACACGTAAAATCATAAAATTTTAGTCATTTTAAAAAATAGCAAAATATTTAAAGGAAATGAACTTCTAAAAATAAAATTTTAAATAATTTAATTAAATTAATTTATTTATAAATTGACAATATAAAATAATTTCAACATTTTTTAGAAAGCAAAATAAATCAATTAAATCAAAATACCTTTGGTGCATTTCTTCCAAAAAATCTGAATCAGAACTTGATGAAGAGGAACTATCATCAGTCCATGAACTGGAATCTTGACGTTTTCTAATTTCTATACTCTAAGACATACAAATTTATCATAATTAAATATATTCAGAGATAAATATATATTTAATTTTAAAAAACTTTTTACCAGGTTACCTATATAGATAGATTTGTCATTAGTTACTTTAAACTAAAATAGTCTACACTTGTATGAAGCCCATCATTTTGCAAAAATACATTAATCATAAAACAAATCATTAGAAGCAATTCAGATTTCTTTATTTTTTAAAGCAAAATTACTAAAAATTTTAATAAAGTTTCCAAAAAAGATAAACTTTTCAAAACAGTTTTTATTATAAATAAATTAAAATGTTTCATTTTAATAACATCTTTGATCCATTAAAAATTAAATAAACCTCAATACTTTGGTATATCAGGTAAATTCTAGCAGACTGCATAGCGATAAAAAAAGCAAGAGTGGTTTACTATGGTGGAATGTTTTTTTGGCATTTTTATAAAGTAACATGCATTTTATGAGGAAACTTGATTCTGTACACGTGCAAAATTTGTTTGATGTGCCTTGAAACATTTTATTAGTTTTTTTAAATTTGATTTTATTTTAATCTTGAAGTGGTTGATTTTGTATTTGTTCATATTTTGAAATTTTGATATAGTTAAATTTGAATATAACTTTGAAGTCAGAGGATTTTAATCCAAGTATTTTAAGGAAATATATTTTAAAAGTTTAAGTTTAATTTTGAAATTGTTTCACAAAATAAGTATTTGCATGTATTTAAGTTTTTGCTTTTAGTATTGAGTTTAAGTATTTGCGTGTAGCTAGCAATAGAAAATTAAGGATGGTGATAAATAGAATTTGCATTTTTTTTAAAAATTTTGAAGTGATGAAAAGTACTTTTATTTTATATGTTATTCAACTAAAATTGCAGTTGTAAGAAATAATTTATATAATTCATTAAGTATTTGTAAAATGTTTGACATGAACTTGAAATAAAAATTTAATGATAAAACTCTAGTTTCCATTACAATATGCTTAATATAAAATTAGAAACACAATATTAAAATAAAAATGTTACTAACATTATTGATTTAGCTACATTGCCATGTTCTCTTTTATTAGATTGCGTCTAAACTGATGCTTAGTGACCACCACAGGCCGGTAAGTTAAAATCAATTATCATAAAAATTTACGTTATTTACATTTTTGATTTAATTTAAAGTCTGGTTCTCTCTGGAGTAAAATTGTATTGTCTCCATAGATATTTAAGGAGTGTGCCACAATCAAGTTAATTAAAATCTGATTTTTCTTTAAAAAAATATCAGTTATTTATATAACTGATTCAGTTTTATTGCTCAGGTGCCTCTCGTAGACTGCAAGATATATTTGTTTTTATTATGCAATCTTTGTGAAATTAATTTTTAATTATTAGTATTTTAATACTTCTGTTGTAAGTAATTACAGTAGACACTCATTTTTATGAATAAATAAATGGCTAGTCCCTACCCTGACACCATAGACACAAAGATAATTTTAAGTGGCACAATCTCAGTATCTGTAAAACAATGGATTAGCGACATAAAGATTAGGATAGTTGATTTCTGTGCTAAATAGTAGAGAAGCGTACAAAGGGTAAAATGCGCCAAGTGAAATCGCCAAGAATACGATAAAGTGCGCCAGACTGGTTTACCAGTTCAGATTACGTAGGTATGAGGTGCTTTTCGTTTTTCATGCTCATTTTGAATGTAACCCTTAAAACTATTACAGAATAATTTTGAAGCACGAGTTTCAATATTCGATTTTTCATGTTGCTAGCAAAAATTAATAAGCATGGATTAGGATATAGTTACTTTATGTTTTTGCGGAGTACATATGGAGAAAGAATCATCAGGAAAACATTATAGAAGATGATGAAAATGGAGAGAAGAAGATTAGGTAAGTAATTTTGTTTTTCATTACAATTTTAGTCATATATTTAGAAACTAAAGTTTTTATAAAAATGAATGTTTCTATAACTAAATGAATGTTTAAGTTGTGTGTATTGAATTTTTCATGTTAGTGTTAGAATGTGTAGCGTACTTAAATTTCTTTAATGTGGGCATAATTGCTTGTTATATTGAAATTCAAGTTTAAACAAAAAATGAAATTTGTTAACTTTCGAAATTTAGCTTTATTGCCCAGTTGATACTGTAGTAGGTAGCGCTACACTGTTTTTTTAAGGTGGGCGTACATTAAAAATAGGGTTTAAATAAAAAATGAAATTTTCTAATGTTTGAAATTTAGCTTTATTGCACGGTTGGCATTGTAATAGGTAGTGCTGCACTAATGTTTTTTAAGGTGGGTGCCATTGTTCGATATATTAAAAATTTTGTTTCTATTTATTAGAATTTTGAAACTTCTACAATATTTAGTTATAATGAAATATTAAAATTTTTAATATTAGGAATTCAGAAGAGTGCGCGAGAAATTCGAACGCGATCGGCATTGGTTGACGGCTATCGCGCATAGTCATGTAATTTAGTTTCGCAACAGAGCTGTAGAGTGCTTGGCGTGAAAATTTGAAATCGCACCAATCCCGTACAGGTCTGTCGTCATTTACTGATTTCTGTAATGCCATTTTGAAATTCACAATTATTTTGATTATGAAATGCTTTAATATACTGATGGTTATAAATTACATGAATTTCAATGCAGGTAACACACACAGTTTTGAAAACTGCATCAAACACGTTACGTATCCTAAAATTTTACCTTTTAACTCCCCTTCATGAAATAAATTTTGAAGGATTTCTTTTTAAAAACTTTTGTTTCTGACACATAATGTTCTTTGAACTGGAAATTATGAAATATAATCTATTGCTGTGGTGTTACAAGTGTTCAAGAAAGATCTTAAAAATTAAATTAGATTAAAATATCCGGAACTAGTTTGGTTTCCCCATATATTGGCGAACGCGACGATTTTTTTCCGTCGCCAATGTAAGCACGCCAAGCTAACATGGGAAATTTCCCAAAGTTCGATCGAAAAATAAGCATTTTAGAAATTTAAAAAAGGGAAATAAATATAAATGATGGACTGACTTGATATGAAGTTTAGCTGATATGCCGATTGGTATGCTTATTTCGACAAATTCAAGTATTGGATATTTTACAAAATGAAGATCTAAACAACATGGATTTAAACATGGCAGAAGAAAGCATTTACGGAGCTAATTTCCTTAGAACCGCAGAAAATGATATGAATTGTCTCTTATCTTCAAAAGAAAATGGGGTAAACACATTTAACATATTCCTAAAAGCCAACAATGGAAGGTCAATTCCGAAAAATAAACCCCGGGAACTGAAAAACGAACTGATAATAAAGATAAAGAACTTCAGAAAGATCTCTAACAAGACAATAACAAGAGACGGTAGACTACTAATGACAACGCAAGACATGGAAACAGCTACAGAAATATTAAATATCAAAGAGTTACAAGGGGTACCGGTACACTACGAAATCCTATGGGAAAGCATCTCTACCAGGTTTCTACTATTTAATATTCCAACGGAAACTCCATTAAAAGAGATTGCAGAGGAGCTGAGCGCTGAAAATGAAATCCAAATTTTAGAATTAAGAAGATTCAATAAGAAAAACCGTGAAGTATCTCGGTTCTGGTATCTATTCTGGGAATAAAGATACCAAAAAGAAATAAAACTGTTTTTTACCAACCACAGAGTGGAACTATTCGTAGACAGACCTCGCTAATGTGGTAAGTGTTTCAAATTCACTCATAATCCTAACAAATGCCCTTATGAAGTATTGTGCTCACTGTGGAGACAAAAACATGGAGAAATATACTTAAACCAAATGAGATGCTCCAATTGTACGGGCTCACATAGAGCCGATTATAATGAGTGCCCAACTAGGGCAAAAGAAAAAGAAATACTCAAATTTAAGGCAGAAAATAATTTGACACTAAGCGAAGCCAGAAGGCGATTCGCAAACAAAAACACTTCATACGCAAAGAAAGTTTCCATGCCTACAGCCAATCTAGACATAGAATCGATGCAAGGGATCTTTGATAAATTGGCCCTTAAACTGATAACCTCAATTGAAAAGATCATAGAAACACAATTAACTAAAATTTGTAATATGTTTAAAAATCATTAGACTCCACAGTGAATAAAATTAATGAATCCGTCTTGACTAAAATGAATGAAACTATCTCTAAATTAACCACACCAATCTCTCCTGAAAGAGAAAGGAAGAAAAATCAAAGATAATAAAAAATCCCAAATCCTCAAAACCAGACCAGATGGACTACCAACAATATGAAATAGAGAAAGAGATTGATCTTTCAGATTTCTCTGTTGGATGATTAGAGTACCTACTTTTTACCTATTTAATTATATTTTCATATTTGAATGGATTTCAAATAAAAAATTCTTATATCAGTTCTATATAAGTGCTATAAATCTTCAGTTTATAAACACTTTTTCAAAATGAAAATTGTACAGTGTAATGCGAGGAGCGTTACCAACAAAATAGACATATTTAAGTTAGAACCTTTCATATCCGCAGATGTATTAGTTATACAAGAAACTTTCCTGAGACCAAAAGATTTATTTAATATAAAGAAAAAAATAATCTATAGAAAAGACAGAGAAAATAGAAGTAGAGGCGGCCTAGCGATTGCAGTGACAGAATCATCATCATCATCAAAAGTAACCTATAAGAACATATATAGCAGCAGTGAAACAGAGATATTGATAGTGAAAATAATTAACAGGAACGAAACAATCAACATATTGAATATATATTCACCCAAAGGAAAAATTGAATATAATGAATATCGAGACATACAAAAATACATAACACACAAATGCCTAATTTTAGGAGACTTTAATATTAAACATGATTTATGGGAAGGGGAAACTAGCACTCAAGAGGGACAAAAATTGACCGACTGGATAAACGAACACAATCTCTGCATACTGAATTTAACCAATCCGACACATATTTCTCCTGCAGGTAAAGTTTCAATTATAGATCTATCATTTTGTACCTCTTACTTATATCCACAATGCCATATAACAATAGAAGAAGATTCATTTTTCAGTGACCATTTTCCTATAGTCATAGACATTCTTACCCCAGATCAAACTCCAAAAGTGTATAAGATTCACAGATGGAAAGAAATCATCAATCAAATAAACGAAGAGTTGTGCAGTGAAAGCAACAGTTCTTATGACAATTTCCATAATATTGCAGTCAAAGCCATAGAAAAAAACAGCCATGAGCAGAAAATACCTGAAAAGCAGTACCCCCCATGGTGGAATAATTTATCTAGTAAATTTTCATTTCTAAAAAAAGTGTATCTAAAAAAAGCAAGAAATACCTTAAAAAACAAGAATTGGATATTGTACAAAAAGTTTTCTGCAAAATTAAGACGCATCATAAAATCCTCTAAAATCAAATACTGGGATGATGTCTGCAAGAAGCAGCAAGACCTGTACCTACTTTTCCGAATATTTAACTCTATGAATCGTTGATACAGAGATATCCAAAACTCTAACCTCTTAATAAATTTTAATAACCAAGAACTACATTCACCTAAGTCTCAAAGTGAAGCTTTTGCAAGACACTTCAATAACAAGATACACCATGAGCCAATACCAATAGACTACTCTGGACCAGAAAATATGATTTTAAATAAAAAGTTTACAATCAACGAGCTCAATTTAGCGATTACGAAAACTAGAATATCCACACCAGGAGAAGACAAAATTTCTGCAAAAGTATTTAAATCCCTAAATGAAGATAACACATGAAAGATACTCAAAATCTTTAATGATATATTTGATCAATGCTCTATTCCTGACAGCTGGAAATCGTCTATTATAATACCAATTCCCAAACCAAACAAACCACAATCCATACTAAATTCATACAGACCTATATCTTTAACTTCTGTTCCTGCTAAAATTTTTGAAAGAATGCTGTCCTATAGAATTACAAATTTCCTAATTACTAATGAAAAGATAGAAGAACGTCATCTAGGGTTCATACCTTTCCGAGACAGTCAAACTGCAATACAATTGTTTCACTATGATCTGCATCAGGCAAAAGCTCAAAAGAAATTCATCATTGCAATATCATTGGATATAAAATCTGCATATGATTCCGTGTACATTGATGGATTAATATACAAATGCCTACAGCTGGGAATAACATGATATCTTGCCAAGTGGATTCATAACTTTCTACAAGATAGAAGGCTGAGGGTAAGATGGAGAAATACATCCTCGCAATCGGTTCAGTCAACAAAAGGAGTACCACAAGGTAGTGTGTTATCTCCCATTTTATTTACAATCTTCATGTCAGATTTCCATGAAACAATCCTCAAGGAGTTAAACATATAATATACGCAGATGACATACTTATTTACTGTACAGATGAAAAATTGGAAATAATCAAGAAAAAACTGCAAGATACTTTGTATAACATAGAAAAATGGAGCAGTTACTGGAAACTACAGGTAGCTTATCAAAAGTGTTCAGCAGTAAACTTGTCCAGGCGCAGAGAAAATCCCGACTGGTCAATACAATACAATAATGAAAAATTAAATGGAAAGACACTCTTAAGTTCTTAGGAATAATATTTACAAGAAATGGAAACTTCCGTTCGTTCGTAACACACTTAAAATATAAAGCAGCTAAAAGAAAAAACATTTTAAAAGCACTCTCTAATAAAAATTATGGAGCAAGATCACATCATCTAATGCAGTTGGCAAAATCATCTATCTGCAGTATTCTACACCACACTAGCAATATTTTTAGCTTAACAAACCACTCAGTCATAAAACCTTTAGAAACAATACAAACGTCGGCATTAAGAATTGCATTAGGATTACCCAGATTCACTCCTAATATTCTCCTAAGAAAGATTGCTAATACTGGCACAATAGAATCTGAATTTAGGAAAATATCAAGCAAATTTTGGTTAAAGCATATCTCATTGGAACAACAATCACCTCTCAAAAATATCCAAATCAGCTTCAATTCAGTTGGAAAAAGATATCACATACCCCTAATGAAAACAATAGAGGAAGAAAACATTAAAATATCCCACTTCATTCAGTTTAAATACTCACAAATTCACTCTCCAAACAATTTCTCAATCCATGTAGACAAATACGAGTTCCAAGATAAATCTCTCACCAATCAAGAAATTATTCAATTTTTCAATGATTTTGACAAAAGTCTACTAGACCAACCTAACAGAATAGCCACAGATGCATCTAAAAAAGAAGACATAACCTCTATTGCTGGATGGTCTGAAAAAGGATCTTTTGGATGCATAATTAATAATATAAACTCGGTCTTTTCTGCGGAAGCTATGGCGATCTGTCAAGCTATAGATGAATTAATCATTTACGAAAGAAGAAATATAATATATACAGATAGTAAATCTGTCCTTATGGCACTGATGGAATGTAACCAAAAATCAGCAAGTATAATATTTAGATTAAAACACAAAATATGGCAAGCTTCAAAATTCTTCAAAGAACTTCAAATTATTTGGGTAAAACTGAGCATTACGGTCTCACCATGGCGAAAATTGTTTTTGTCAAGTGCCTGAGGCAGGCGTTTTGGAAATTGATTGGCAACCCAAAGAGGGTGCCTGTAATTGGCATGAAAAACGGTGGGAGTTTCACACGACTGGAAATTCTCCCTCCCCTCACCTAACACTAAATAAGAAAGCAATAACAACAACCATGTAAATTAAGCGGGGTTTCCCTCATATTTCGAATTGCTAAGCCTAACCGCATGCAAGAAAACATTAATCGTAATAAGAATTGATTAAAGATTCTATTTAAAAATATTTCAGGATTAAAAGTAAATAAAGTAAAAAAAAAAATTATTGCATTTAATAATATCTAGTTAAAATTAAATTAAAAAAAAATTATTTTCAGCTATTAAGCATAGAATGTTACAAATCATTACTACATAAAAGTAAACAAATCTAGACTTTTAAATTATAGATTTTATAGCTTCGTTTATTATTAGATATTTAAATATTTAACATTCAATTCTAGGAATTCTAAGCCTGCAGGAAATAAAATTCTTACCTTCATTTTTCGTCCGGCGATCTACAGGCATAGCAAAATCAAAATTGAATATAAAAGACGGGGTTGAAAATCCCGCGCTATATCCTCAGCAAAATACAAAATGAATATAAAAGACAGGATTGAAATTCCTGCGCTATATTCACAGCGAAACACAAAACAAATAGATAGGATTAAAATTCCGGCACTATATCCAAACCAAAATAAAAAAAATGTGAATACAAAAGATAATGTTTATATTCCGCACTATATCCGAAGTGAAATAAAATTTAAATATGAAAAAATAAGATTTCAATTACCGCGCTTTACATCCGATTAAAAAAAATCCAAAATAAAAATGGCTAGCGTTTCCGGGATATACGGCGACGAAACATTCGGAAGCTATGCTTGGGGACACATTTGGCAACTAATCGTTTTTGGCTAAAAGAAATTGGCGAGAAAAATTATCGCCAAATTTTACCGATTTGGCGATTTTTCGCTGAGACCGTGGCGACCTTCTGAGCTTTACGAGGTGAGACCGTAATACTCAGTTTAACCGACTATATTATAAATATAACAACTTTTAGTTTAAGATACTTACTTTTTCATTAAAATGCAGTACGATATATTAATACATTGTTATGTTTTATTATTTTACATTTAAAAAATACAACAGAAAGCAACACCAATATAATGTTACTTTCTGCATAATTTTAGCTCATGTATCAATGTGAAAAATAAGGAAATTTTTTGTTTCCCTTTTGAATTGTAGACATATATTTCAATATGAGGTTTGAGAAACATTTAAAAATCAGAACTCAAATTTGCAACTGACAGAAAAATAATAGAAAATGAGAATATTAACCTTTGGTTCTTTGCTGGACTTTGAGGTAATTTCTTTATCAGACATCTTTATTTCTACAGATGCATTTTCAGAAGTTGAATCGAGTAACTCATCTTGAAAAGATTCTAATTTATCTTTTTGAACTAAACTATTTCTTTCAATGCAACTTGCTTCTTCCACTATTTCATTATTAGCACAATTTTTTTCACTACTATCATTTGTTTTTAAATCTGGAGCATCATATAATTTAACATCAACTGCATCAAGTATTTCCCTATTACCCAAACTTTGTATAGGAGCCTCTAATTTATCATTTTCAAACAAAATATTTCCTTCAATGGAACTTGTTTCTTCAACCAATTCATTATGAGCAGAATTTCTTTCAACACTCTCATCAGTTTTTGAAACTGGGAAATCATTTAATTTTGCACTAGGTGAATCAAAAGATACAAAATGACCCAAACTTTGCATAGTTACCTCTGATTTATCTTTTTCAACAAAACTATTTCCTTCAATAATATTCATTTCTTCAACCAACTCATGATTAGTACAGTTTTTTTCAATACTCTCATCAGTTTTTGAAACTGGGTTAATGTTAGCATCATTTGAATCATTGCTTAATAGTTCAACATAAAATGTATCAGTATTGACATCATTTTTTGTTAAAGCATTAGAAGTTAGATTTTCTAAGTCTAAAACCTCACTGTAAGAATTTATATCACCTTCATTTTTATCCAAATCCGATTTTTGAAGATGGGACATATTGATTAATTAATGATTAAGAATAATTTAAGCAAAAGATAATGTAAAATTATATCCAGGCATTAGGTATAATTCAAGACAGTGACAATATTTCTCTGAAAGAAAAGGCATGCGTTCGCTTTGTTTACATTAAAATGCACGGAATAAACTGTTGCCAGATTTATCATTTAAGAACATTTTAAGAAGCCGCAAAAGATTTCTTCCCAAAACAATCTCAAACATATAACTAGAAGTAGATCAATACTAGCGACAAGTTATTTTCACTCGGGATTTAGCCTCCACTCTGCACAAACGTGTCTCGAGTACGCTTCAACATCTTAACAGATACAACGTAGGGAAACCACCGTTGAATGAATAGATTTCCTTCCTGAAACCTAAGCGCCTTTAGGCAAAGCTCCGCCAAGTCATAATCCCCAAGAGATAGAGGAGTCCTTGTGAAATGTGAGGGAGTATATGCAAGAGAAAATTAAAAGAATCAGAAAAACATCGGACTTCACGGAGTTAATCGAACAATCTAGATGCCGAGAATCAACTTAGAATAAGCAAAGCATCTGCATTACAGGAAATTCAAGAAATCTATGGAGAATCTGAAAAATCTTCGAGAGCAGGAAGCAATATATAGATACTGATTTAGAATTAAACCCGGCAAGAGATACTTATCGTTCAACTCAGAA
Organism: Latrodectus elegans; assembly: GCA_030067965.1. Taxonomy (NCBI): domain Eukaryota; kingdom Metazoa; phylum Arthropoda; class Arachnida; order Araneae; family Theridiidae; genus Latrodectus; species Latrodectus elegans. The sequence goes on along the minus strand of CM057814.1, from coordinate 108,914,275 downwards.
AATTAACTTTAAAACAGCTACTGTTTCTATCTCATCAAGAAAAATATCAAGAAATTATCCCTAAATAAGCTATCGGAGGAATTTGTTCAATGTAAGAAAACCGCTAAGTTATTTCGGAGAAACTAAATGTGATCACCATAACAACTAGCAATTCCTTCGCTGGACTTGATTTCACCCAGAAAGCCGAGTAACCTATGGATGAGCCCCCCCCCTCCTCTGACATAAGGGGAAAATTTCCTTATCATAGTATGGCAGCGTGAAGATCATATCAAATTTCTAAGAAACCTAAAAATATATCAGTTATGAATTCGAAGACAAGATCGCTGGTCAAAACCTAAAAACTTTTATTAAAACAGATTGCACCCATAGGGAGCTCACCAAATTATTCGATGATAATCAAGTCGAATATATTCTCCTAAAAAACAAAAAAATATGTGAGTTAGGATCTCCCCATCACTACTCAAATCAAATATATAAGGAAAACTCATCCCTTATTGGATTTCAATTTGCTCAGGTAAGTCGAATGACTCACCCAAAAAATGTAAAAGTCATGCCATTATTTATGGTACACATGTTTTCCGCAGCAGATGGGGCCATCATGTATGACACGGCGATGCAGTGCTTCAACAGTCAAACATTTAATCATAGTGTCGAAATGTGCCTTATGACACCGAGGTGGGTTAAATGTGTAGACACTCATAACACCAGAGAGTGTCCACATAGCAAAGTAGAGCAACCCAAGGGTTGCAACAGCAATGAGAGTCCCCCGGAAAGTTACAAGGAATACCCTGGTTTTTCATGACCTTGAGCAAAGATAACATCAACTCCCATCAATAGTAACAATTTTCAAAAATCTAACTATGTGAGACCAAGCGTCTCTTACGCTAATGTTAATTCTCCCAACCCTATCCCTACTACAGTACAACAAACTTCTCCGATCATTCCTTCAGGGAATTCAGGAGAATTTCCTGAACTATTACAACTTATGAATGAAATTAAAAATATATAAAGGTGTTCTAATTAAAAATCTCTAAAATGAATTAAGAAGCATTCTTCGTACGATCAAAGTTCGATTAGATGAGCTTCGTTCTTTATAATTCACATTGTTTCTGCCAAGGTGACGTTGAGAATGGTTACGAATTTTATGTTTCCAATTGTTCCTTCGACGCAAATTCGTATTCCTTTATTATTAGATGTTTTCCGAGGGAGTCCAGTAATAAGTTGGTCCCAACATCTTTGATTTTCTTACTTGTGCATGTGCTTGTGATTCTTCTCTAATTTTTTTCCTCAGACTTTTTTCAATTGAAACAGTCATTTCCCATCGTCTTCATTATTATGTAAGCTTGAATAAAGTGAGCTGATTTCGGCTGTTCCATCCGTCCGTGAATTGAAGAAAATATCAGTTGATCCAGGATCAAGGAAATTATTGAGATTTTAAATTTGCGTGCTTCTTCTGATGGACGACAGAATTGTCATTAGCCTTGAACTTAAGATTCAACAGAATGGTTCTGGTAAATGTGGATTCAATCTGGCAGAACAAATTTTTCTCACGGGAATAAAGCCATTCGTGCCATGTCAATCATTTTCATTACGAACACGAACAACATAGAACAGCTTGCGATGTGCTTGTCCTTTCGAGATCGTTTGTCTCTTTATTATTGTCTTCCAAATGATGGTCCATTAACGTTTGGATGGATGGAATTCGCAAGTTCCATGAATAAAGTGGGATCGATTCAAGCGTCTGATGAAAATGAGCTAGACGCTCAAGAAAAATATCGAAAATGTTTCAAAATTTGTTAATTGTGTGCGGTAAAAGATGTCAGAGAGTGTACACACATAAAAAATGTGTGTATAACTCTCTGCGATTTTTTTTACCCATTTAATTTCTAAGGCTAAAAGCCTAACCTTTCAAGGATTTTACCATTCCTTGCTCTTCAACATTTCGTCGATTTTCACCTTGGGAAAGTTGTAGACGAACGGCATGCAAGTCCGCAAGAAGGTGCGTGTCCAAGGCTCGTTACTGGCAATGCTAGGATTGAATCCATCATCTCCTTTCAGAAAATTTTCATACCTTTCATTTTTAAAGAATTCTTCAATATCTTTGATCGGAACGATGAGTTTCTAATGACAGCTATTCGTTATCGTTGGCATTTGGAAATATGTCAGGTCAGAAAAGACGGAAATGATTCTCCCATCGAATGTGCTGGTAAGTTCGATTTCTCCGGAATAGAACTTACCAGCTCCGGAATAGAACTTATTTGAAATTCAAGTTGTAAATCATTTTGGAAGAAAGGAAGAAACGGCTCGAGCTGAGAAAAAATTATGAAATGCGTCCGTTCCAGCTCTCCGCATTTATACTGGATAACCCGGAATTCCTTATCAACATGAAAAACTTTGTTTCTTGTCTCAACGTCGGACATTAAGAAAAAAATTGTAATGTCATATTGAAAAAATATTACACGATGTATGGCGTACAAGCATACATCCTGTAATATTTTTTCATACATTTTTGTATGCGCAAAGCGTACAAGAAATAAATAATCACTACCAGCATGAAGGTCTTTAAAGAACATGTAGAAATAATGTATTCAAAATTGTTGAAAGATTAGAACCGAATGTTCAAGATCTCCAAGTTTTGTTCATTAAAAAAGATTATTTTGTTTTGTTCATCCAAAATTGATTAACTTTTTCAGCCATTTAATTTTTCTTATGGCTAAAGGGCTAACAACTTTTTTTTCTCACGGCATTCATTCTTCTTTGTCGATGTTCGATTCTAATATTGCGTTTATAATATCTTTTGAAAAATAGTAAACGCACGGCAATAATTTTTTTTAAAATAATCAACAGTCCACGGCTTATGAGTCGCAATGCCGGAATCCAATATTCTATATTTTAAACATTTTTCATACAATTCTTGAGTGAATTTTTCCACGTCATTCATCTGTGTGATGAAAATTTTCGTATCCTTTGGAAGTTTGAGAAAATAATAGTGTCCGGCAATGACTGTTATCTTGGTCTTGTCCTCAGAGTTAGTGAATTCCAATTTTCCGGAGACTGTTTTTTCGTGTTCATCGACGATTAATTTCAGTATTGCGATGAAATTGATTTTGTAAGCCATTCTGAAAAAAAAAAAAAAAAAGAATCTGAATGAACAACATGTGTTGACCATATATACTAGATGAACAGGCTGTCCTTATTAACATATGTAACTTTTGTATCGAAATTGTTTTATTGAATCTTTTTTTCATATAACTCTTTTCCATGTGCTTGCCATTCAAGAGCACTGAGTCTCTGAAAAAATTAACGTTTTGAATAAACTTGTTGAAAACGAAAACTTCGATCAGTGTACAATGACAATGTTGTTCTTCGGATTTTGGGATTTCCGTGTGCCATTCGCAATGCCATTTTCTGTCATCTTGATACTCCAACACGTTGAATTTCGGACAACCATGAATTTCCAAAATGATATTTGGAATTTTTAAAGCGTCCAATAACTCATTTTCGCATTGATCGCCTTTGTAGGCCACAACATCTTTATTTACGTTTTTCGTTCTGTTGTAAAAAGATTTCACGATGTCTTCGAGCTTGTTCAATGGTTTCACGTCCCGTTCTTTGAAACTGGCTCGAAATTTTATTTCGTGAATCCGTTTCTGGAATATTTGATGATCCGCCTGTCTTTCGGACTCAGAGAAATGTAACGAAGATCGAATCGAAATCCGCACGGAAATGGATTTTCGTTGGTTGCTTTGATCAATCCGAATTCTCGACTCAAGAAGTTTCTCTCGTGAACGAAGCCATTCATGTCTATGAACATGCAAATCATTTCCATTATTTCGTTTTGCCTAGTCATCTTATATTTCTCTTTATTATATACGACCATTAATAAAGCTAACAAGATTTGTGAGAAATTGCTCTAATGGGAAAAATTTAGGGAGACGATTTCTCATGAAATGTGGCTCATGCTAAGAAACTAAAGATGAAATATAAAACATTTTTCGTACTTTACCTTTTCTTAACGAGGCAATCTGGGCGACGAATTCTAGTTTGACAGGAAGACTGCCTTACAGTGTGCGTGCTTGTGAGATTTTTCCAATGATAATTTACAATTGTTTTCGCTTAAACTTTTTACGTACTTTCTGAGCAAGGTGAACCTTGTCAGATAGATAAAGAATTATCTTGCTTGAATTCGTTTGAAAGTGCATGCTTGTGAAATTTCCAAAGTGCGTGATAAAATTTCTAATTGATTTCGCTAAATTTTCTCATTACGTGATTTCCTAAGTACGTGATAATTTACAATTCCTTTGCTAACTTTAATATTAAATGATTTTTAAAGTTTTTTCATATTACATGATTTATTTAAATAAATAACTTTATTTCATTAAAAAATATTCCTATATTTTCGATGTGAACAAAGATCGAAAGGATACCGGTGCTTACACATTTTTTCGAACGACTGTAATTGGTTACTGTTAATGTTCTCGGCAAGCACTTTGTCGAATATGGAGTTATCTACGCATGCACAGAATATTTATTTTTAAAATTCGATAAAAATACTGCAAATTTTCTAAAAATAGAGTATTTTTAGAAAATTAATCCTGCAAAACATTTTATCAAATAACATTATTCTTTCGACCTCTTTCTTTTCTTCAGAGCAAAGTGAATTATACGTATATACTTCTCAAAATAATTAAAGGATGTTAAAGTTGTGGATTGATTTTTTACCTGGACTATTATTTGATTGATTGGTATATGATAGGCAAATATAGCAGATATATGGAATAAAAAATATATTTGTTTGTCAGAAAAAATGAGTTTTATTAATCATTTGGGTACAAAAAAATTAATAAACAGTTTGTTCATATGATAAAAAGAAATAAAAAAAAAAGTGTTAAAGGGACTTAAAAAGAAAATCATTTTTAATAAAGAGTATGGTTTCCCTGAACAGAAAAAAAACATTGAACACATTTGAAGCATAGAGTCAATAAGGATATTAATGAAATATAGGAGTATTCTGTCCCACTCTACGAGAAAATTGCATTCCAGTTCTTGGAGGAATTTTTAAAGTGATAGGCGTTCAATAATTCTTTTGAATGGAATGTCCCAAATATAATGTGTTGAGCGAATGCTTTAATACCTGGAGAAAAAGCTGGCCATTGCATTCGTATGAGTCCTTCCTCCAAAAAGAAATCATTCACCAAGTTAACACTGTCCAAATCAGTTAGTGGTCTCCAGCTGTCCACTAACATGAAGTAAACTCCAATTTCTGCAGCGTAAGATCTCATAATATAGAATACAAATGGAGCAATTATGTGCCTGAAGTGATATGAAACTGAATTTTGATAAAAATAAGATAGTAAATCAAGAAATATAATTAGAAAAATCTTAGTATATTATACATCAATTTTTTTTGTATAAAAAATTTCAAGCAATTAACGAAAAGTTTGCTTTTATAATTGTATGCGCTTTTATAATTGTATTATTAAAACAATCTATGATAAAGGTTTATGTTTATTTTAATATTGTACATTATCATTGCTACTTATTAGTAAATAAATATTTTAGAACATACAACAAAACCCAAATCTTCTAATTTTGATCCTTATTTGATGAAGTTGGATTCTCTTTTTCGTTTTGATATACCCTACCAATGTATTAGAAAATCAGTATACCAATTATTTAAAATGGTTGTATTCTGTCATTAAGATTATTAGAATGTAGACCCATGTAGTTCCTAAAGCGAGGTTGATAATTACATTACCATTTTATTTCATTAATAGGGGTAGTGGTTTGATGCTTTCTAACTTTGTCCATTCAGTGGCATCAATATCTTACAGAAAAATTCAATTGATCTAGTTCAGATGATTTATCTTTATGTTTATTTTGCTTGTGAAACTGATAGCGAAGTTCGATGTAGTGAATGATTTCGTATCATTTTTAGAAGAAAATATCCTGTTTGATTACAACTATTTTTGCGTTTAAAAGAGTGAGAATCAAAATGCTTGCACAAAGAAGTGGTTATTTATTGCATAGGATAAACACTACAGGGAAGAAATTCCTCACCTCAAAAAGTTCGTATGTGCTAAGTCAAACTAAGCAAGGTGAAAAGTTCGAATGAACATTTATTTTTATTACGTACATATTTTACTTCGTAAATCATTCTATATTTCTATTTTAAATTAGTGTTTCATGATACATCTTATTTCTTAGTTTTATTATATTTTAATTCCCAAATTTAATTCTGATTTGGCTTCACTGTTGATTGTTCTGAGATTACGGCTTTTTCTTGCATACTGGAAACGATGCAATTCATAAAATTTTTTCATTATGATGTGTTTTAATATCTTCATGCACGTAATATATGAATATCACTATTTTTATTGTCTCAATAAAAGAATAATTCATCCTTAATAGTAGTTTTCTTTTCACTTAAAGAAAAAAATTGTAAACTTTAGCATCAAGTATTTCTGAAACATAATGTTAATAATATTTAATTTTCTTATCAAGAAAATATTGTTACAAAGTAAAATATTGCTTAAATAATTGCTCATTTGCAATTTTTAAGATCCATATTAATTTATAAAATTTGCTTGCAAATGATAAGTTTAGCAAATATCAAATAATGTTTTTTTAATTTTAATTACTTGAGATATGAGATGTTTATAATGCTTTAGTTAATTAGACTTATTGTGTGAACCAATTAGGATATTGAGTATTCTAATATAAAGATTTGATAATATAACAGCTTAGTAAATATCAAATGTATTTCTTTTAAATAATGATTGTTTTAAGAATAGAAACTATAAAATTCTTCAGCAATTATTCTAAGTGAAATTTTACTTGTAAATTAGCTAGCACTCGCGATATTTCTAATTTAGAAAGATTTTATTTTTTTGTCATTCTTAGAATTTTTTGTTGTTCAATCAGCTTTATATAGCAATAAACATTATTTTTATAATTAAGAATCAAAATTTTTTCATTTTTAATATTAAATGCACTGTTTAAAGTTTGTGTGTGAAATATTTGTTACCTGATTTTGGTACCAAACTAGAATTTAAAGTCTTTGAATGTCACATTCAATATTTCTTAGTTTTGTGCCAGAGATTTGTGAAATTAAAGTGTATTTATTTTTTATGCAATTATAGTATAATTCTATGAAAGTTCAGGTAGCAGTTTTTAAAAATATGAAAAAATATAAGTAGGTACTTTCGCATTTTACCAATGCTTGGTAATGTCACCAAATGGTTTAACCAATTCAAACAAACTTTAACAAATTATTAGTTTTACCATTATTAATTCTAATTTCTTAATTTTTAATTATGTGTGTGTGTACATATAGTACATTGAAATTTCTATTGATTACAAAAGTTACTTAAAATTTTGTCAAACTAGCACCAAATCATTCATTTTGCTTAAGAAGTATGTAATGAAAATAGCCACTTTGATTACTAACAATTTGTCAAAAAATAACACAAATGTGTATGGAGAACCTAGAATGTGTATTTGATTTTACGTTACAACCAGATGTTATACATTCCACAGCAGATTATGATCAAGATCACAGGATATTTATTCAAAAATTACATTTATCATAGCAAGATAGATCCCTTAGATAACTACTGTCATGATTACAACACTCTGATTATGGCAATTGCATTTTAGAACTGTGTTGGATTATTCATTCTCATACATCATTCCATACTTACTTTTTAATGAAATAATGTTTGCATGGACAAGGCATGTGCTATGTTCAGGCTTTAAAAATCAAATTTTTTATTTCTTTTCTATAAATTCCATTTGGAATGGTCCTTGAAGGTAATCATATCTAAACTGATTATAATGCATGCAAACAATTGGAAACAAATTGTCAAGAAATTTCACTAAGCATTTATCAATTCATGCACAGTGAAACCAATAAGAGATGATGCAATTGCAAAAGAACCATAATATCTTTTATCTTATGATTCCATCTTGCTTTCTCATAATCCTTTATCAGTAGTTTTTGTTATCAGTGTTAATTTGATATCTGTTAATCACAATGTCGTGGTATTAATTTTAACATGGATATTATTTTTCTGTCTGATTATTATAATAAATTTTTATCACTCACGCAATATTTATGGAAATTTAATATTTAATATGAAATCCTAAAATTTTGATTGATTAAATATCAGTAATAAAATTTATAAATGAAAAAAACTATATATTTATATAAAATTGATGACATTTCCAGTAAATTGATATGGTTATCCTTGTATAAAATGGAATCAAAATTTTAAAACTTAATGTAATGCTTATATTTGTATAATAATTTAAGATTATATGTATGTAATCATATGTATATTTATATATGTGTATATAGTAAACTCTTACATACTCACATAGGACTGGAAAAATAGTTCTTAAAATTGTAAATTTATAAAATAGAAAGATAAATTTTTAATTAAAAAATATTTTAAGACCAAACTGCTCTCTTTATAAACGTTATACTATTACAAAAAATATTTAGTAATCACTATATAAGAAATATATAAGAAACATATGACTAATAAAATTCATAGTTAAAAACAATTCTTAATTTTCATTTTATTGATGAGAAATCAGGCAAAGTAAATTTTCTTACTGTTTTTAAAAATTAAATTTTTTATCGTATTTTCCATTTTATTATGTTTTTAATCCTTTAATCTTCTAATGTCTCTTATACAAGTTGAAATTATATTAGTCAATTTATAAAAATCCTGAAATTATGCTTCATTCAGCAGTGGATTTTTTTCTCTAAATTAAAGTCATTTTAACTGAAATTGTCGGGTAACTTCGCTATCATCAATTACGTTGGTTTCTTGAATAAAGCCTGTATGTTAAAATGATTTACAGGTGTATTGCATGTAGAATGTCTGTTTCAAGTCACAATTACTCTTTGCAAAAGTATATAACTTAAGTTATGATACTTCATGATATATATACTCAAAGTTATTGATTATACTTTGAAGCATAGCTTGTGAGAAAATAGCTTAGACATAAAAAATTCCGCATGAATTGTTTAAAAAATTTAGGATACAAATTTTTGCAGATAGTTTGTTTTTCTTAATTCAAAAGATTTATGATTCTCCTGTAAAAACATCAATTAGAGTTTTTCAATTATAAATTAAAAAAAATAATAATTAAATGATTAAATGCTGAGGGAATGAGTTTGTAAAAATCAAATTTTGAAAATTTTAGTTTGTGAATGGGAATTAAAAATTATGTGTCTATGAGATCATGTAAAAAACTAGCCAATAGTTCTAAAAATCATGAGTATTTTCTAAATTAGAGTATTGAAAAAGCGAGATTCTACTATATGTATATATATATTTACATAATTGTTATATTTATTATTATATTATGTATGTATATATGTAATATATATACATATGTTTTCTATATATGAGATAAATTTTTTTAGTTAAACTGTTATGACCTTTAGCTGTAGGTTAGTCATATCATTGATTTCACTTCATGTTATTCAACGTCTGAACTCACTGATCTTTTACGTAATTTTAAAAGCATATTTCTGTTTCAAATGATAAATTTAATTTTTTACTTAATTTATCTTTCTTTTTCCGAGGTGATTAATGATACAATACTTTTAATAGTTGTTGTCATACAAGGAAGGCATTGTTAATTTTTTAAAAGCATGTTTTCCAAATTCATCATAATTAAATACTATCATAATATAATTATAATCATGTTTTCAGTAAACCATTATAAATGTTATTCCAGACTCTTTTTTGTTTGATATTAGCAGTTTCGAATAAATTCTGATTCATGCTTTTTTTCACATACAGTATTTAAGGTCTAAAATATGTATTGTATTATGAATATTTTATGGTAAGCATTTATATTTTTTCTGTTTTTTTGTGAAGTATCAATTTTATAAAATACTTCTTTAATACTTTTTAAATGATTTGCTAAAATATAACATAATTAATTCTAAATTATTTTTAAATCACGTAGATAGAAATTTTATTGAAAGGCTTTAAAGTATCTTTTAAATTTAAAACATTTCTCAAACTGATATTGATCCACATCACTTTGTCAAAACTTACATTTGTTACAATAACTAAATGCTTTTCTGTGTATATAAAAACAAGTGAGAGATAATTATTTGTTATTAATTACTTTACATATTTTATTTTTAATGGATCTCCAATTAGTAAATTCAGCGTGTATGCACTACAAATCAAGTTAGAATTACTTTCAATAAAATAATTTACATCTCTTTTGATAGTAAAGCTATCTTAATTTGTATTTTTTTATATGTTTGTGTTTGTTGAAAAATCATAAAATAGGTTTAAAATAGTTTACTGTGATGGGAAATTTTAGTTTAAAATATAATAAATGTTTCTCAATTTTGAAAAATAAGTTAAAAAATTAAAAGTTTTTAAGTAATGATGTAATTTTAAAAAAGAATATTGCCAGCTTTCCTTAATGTGAATAGTATCTAAGGAATGATTACCAATTTTATATTTTTTGAATCATTTTAATTATTTCTTATATACATATATATATGGATTTCATGCATAGAAAACTTACATTTAGTTACATTCACACACACACATATATATTGTCTAATTAAGTATGAGTTTCTTATTTACTTCTGTGATTGTTGTATTTTCAATTATTTGTTAATAAATGGTTATATAAATGCTTTTTCATCTGTTATTTATATTATTTTTTTACAGCATAATTTATTTTTAAAAGTTTCTATAATTTTACCAAAGCATGCAATTTTTCAAATTTTGTTTTATAGATGTTAGATTTGGCATTCAAAGAACATTTTCTGCTAAGCCACAAGCTAAAACAAAAGAGACAAAACTAGTGCAGCAAATGAAAGTACGGATATCAGCTAGTGGGCCTGTTTCAGTGGCAGAATATATGAAAGAAATCAATATTAATCCAATGTCAGTAAGTTTCTGTTTCATTAAGTTTTTACTAATTTGATGCAAAATTAGAACAATATATATTTTCAGATATAAGCAAAAGTTGTAAATTTTTATGCAGCAATACTATATTCAAAATAAACAATTACCTTGGTTTCCTGCAAATAATAATCTGCAACAGTTTGTTATCTGCAAGTCACTTTTTTAAGCAAAAATGAAAAAAGTGTCACTTAATGTGCATCGGTGTATACTCGGAAGAATAGCTTTTCTGTATACTCTGGCGAATAAAAAACTGCTGATAATTTGGTGCCAAATAAAATAAAAAATACACATTATGAGTAAAAATATAATGAATTCTACTGAAAAAATATTAATGACAAAGTTCTGTTTGAATCCACCTCAACACAAAGTGTGATTAACTGAGATGAAAGCACTGCATCAATCAATATCTAAGAAGATTATAGTAAAATTTATCGATTTTTAGATTTCAATAACTTTTAAAACGAGGCTAGACTTAATTTTAAAATAAAATATATTTTTTCTTAATAGTTAAATGAAATTATTTGCGAACTGCGTATAGAATACATTTTTACTTTTGTATCACAAACGCTTTGTTTTTCACCTTACATTACATGTTTGTCAAAAATTTTTTCATTTGGCTTCCCTATAGCTTTCAATTTAAAATTTGCTGTGTAACTTAATTTTCACTTCACTGTGACAATATGCAAATCTGAATGTTTTCAGAGTGAAACAGTTGAAATCAACACAGAATGTGAAATGAGGTTAGACCATAGCAGCTATAATATCGTTCCAAGGAAGAGAATTCATTCTTGAACGTAATTAGACAATGCTTGTTATAGTTAAAATAAGAAATCTGGGTTGTGGCACTATCAGTTATTTATTTTAGGATACATAAACGAGACATTTCTTACAAAAGTATTGTAAGCCTTTCTCATAGGAAAATTTTTTTTATCAGATTACCCGCTGCAGTGTTTAATACACACAATGAAATTTCAAACTTTTTTAACACATAATCTGCAGATTATATACAGGAAAATATGGTATATTTTATTTATTCTTGCTAAATGTTTTTATATAGAGTTTGTAATTGAAGCATGATGTTTTATTATAAAAATATATTTTTTTAAGTGCTTAAATTTTTATTTTATTTTTGAAAATTTTTATGAGTATATTAAAATTTTAAGTTATTTTTGTAATTATTTCCTTCACAAAAAAAAATTTCTTTTTAGGGCTACTATATGCATCGTGATGTGATTGGAAGCTCTGGAATGATAACATCTCCTGAATTATCACAATTATTTGGAGATGTGAGTATTATGTATTAAAAATATAAGTTATATTTTATCTATTATATAGTACTTCTGCTTATTGTACATTATTTTTGTTAATTTTTTCTGCTTTCTCTTTTGCGTATTTTAAAACATATAAAATTATCATTATTTAATGTAGATTATTTCTATTTCTAGTTAGATTTTAAGACAATATTTTTAATAATTAAAAAAACTGCTCTCTATTTGGTTAAAAATAAATGCTCTCAAATTGGTTGAGAGTGGTGAGACTCGATTTCTGGAAGCTTGCAGACCTAAGATTGAGATTACAATCTACCATTTTGCCTGTAGCAAAAGAAGTGACTTATACTTTTGACATCACTGGTAGCTCCTAATCAAAGTTAGAAGATTTTTGAGATGCTTAAATTTGTGGCATGGTGTATTTTAGACTTGGTTTGCTAATAAGGAATAAAAAAATTCTACACTAAGACAATTGAGGACATCCACCTTAGCCACGATTAGAGAGAGGTATCCAACTTCATACTAGTTTCTTGTTTACACGGATGATTCTACTATTGTTGCTAATTGTAATGCTGGCATGGGTGCTTACTTTTTAAATTTTAGTCTTAGTAGTGCTGTAGGTGCAAAGCATACCAACTATGATTCTGAAGTGGCTGTTGTGTGAATAGCTTTGACTGAAATTGGAAAAAAGGGGTTTTAAATATTTTAATATTTATTGATTCATAGTCCACTTTAAAAGCTATCTCACCCATCATGTATTTTAATAAGAGACATGTTCTTAGCTGTCAGTTTGTGCTTGATGCTTTGATGAATAGTAGACAAAATGTCTTCTTGCTATGGATCCCCAGTCATTTTATCACAGGAAAAGAACTTGCAGATTCTAGCCAAGAGTGGCGACTACCTTCCTCAAGTTGATTCATGTGTTCACTGTTAGAGTTTTAAGAGAATTATTGATACTAGATTTGAAGTACATCTTAGTGGAACTTTTAGGGAATGGGTAAATGGGAAAATTTGGACTGACTTGATGAAAAATCACATCCCTTTAGAGCTGCTGAAATTGTAAAATTTAAAATTAAAATGGACCTTACTACCATCTGCATAGATTTAGTTTAACAGATTCCTCAACTTGCCCATTGTGCAATACCTTTGACATGTCTGCATTTGGTCACTCATTCTGAACTTAGTAATAGCCTAACAGTAATTAACTGTGCTAAAAACTTTTTAAACTTTGCCTTTCTGAACTGTATTGGGCTTCCAGTCTCAGATTAATGGTAGTCAAGCCAAAGTCTGGTATAGGATAAAAAAAAAATGTCAATTATATTTCTTGTTTTTTTTTTTTATTTATTTTTAGCATTTCTTTATTTAATTAAAAATTCATTAATTTTGGCTTATTAAGGTCTATAATTTCATATTTAATCTAAATTATTAAACTGTAATTTTCAGAATATTAATGTCATGATAAAAATTAGTTTTTTGTGTAAATAGATTTCTTATTTTCTTTTCCTGCCAAAAATTTTTAGGAATTAAGAGCAGCTACACAGATTAGAGTGAAATTTACATTAGGTAATTGGTCTTTATAATTTAAAATTAGAGCTATGTTTCATTTCAAGATTTTAATTGCAGAATTGATTCCATTTTTTTCACCATTTAAATCATAATTGATTCTTGATTTGAATTTCAGGTAAAGTTGCTTATTGTGCAATGTAGATTGTTTAAACAGGGTCACTTTCTAAAAACTTCTTGCTCCAAGAATAGAAGCTTTTGTCTCCTTTCCATTTTTTGAAATATTTATTCACAACTGTTTAGACTAAAGAGAAAAATATTTACCATATTAGACCTCTTCTTTCTTAATTCCCACATTAAAAATTGCTATGCTTAATTTTTTTTCTAAAAAAGTATTGCCTTTTGCTGATTATAGCTTACATATTTACCTTTTGCTGATTTCAGCATATTTATTATATTTCAATCCGTTTCTTATAAATGACACAATGTATGTCTTCCATTGTGTCACTTATAAGAAATGGATGGAAACATAAATGAAAGTGTATAAGATTTTAATAATTTTATACCTAAAGAGAAGTTTCAGCTTATTATTCAGTTTATTTTTAATTTATCTATACATGAAACTTCATTTTGTAATACAGAACAGTGTTTTGCACAAAGCTAAATAAAAGTCATTTAATATAACTTTTATTATATCATTTATAATAAAAAGTTTATTTTGTTTACATGCATAATTTTTTATCCAGGGTTGAATTAATCATTTCAAAGAATAGAGTGAAACATCATTGATTTTATCTTTGATTCACTTAAAAGCTCTGCTTTATTTTAAAATTTTGACTACCTCATTTGTAATTAATGTTGATTTAAACTTTCTGTAAAGTTACTTATGTCATGATATAATATATACAATAAATGTGTAAGCAATGCTGTATTCTGCTATTGAACACTACTTTTTAATTCTTATGGAACATTTTAAAAAAGAAGCTTGTGGTTCTTGTCCCCTTTTAAAATTATCTGTGTGTAACCTTTAAAAGTAAACAAGAATATGAAAAGCATTAAAAGTTCACTACATTCTACATTTCTCTTTATTTTTTAAAATAGATTAAAAAAAAATTTTATATATTGGAATATACTTTATAGTAGTTTGTATAACTTTTAATTTTATAAATATGTAATAATTTTCTTATAATAACTATATTTATATATGCTATAATAGCCTGTATAAATATTAATGTATAAAATAATTATATAAGCTATAATAACTTGTATAATAATTCCTATAATGGCTAATATTTCTAGATCACTATACCTCATTTGATTTACTTTTAGGTGGTCTCTATGAAAAACCCCATTTCATAGTTAAAAAAAGCATATTAAAGCTAAATACTGTATTTTCTTGTATATAATCTGCGAGTTATGTGTTAAAAAAATTTCCAAATTTCGTTATACGTAATATGTGCTGCCGCGGATGATCTGATGAAAACAATTTTTCATCAGAAAAGCTTACAATAAGGTTTTGAAACAAACGTCGCTTATGTGTTTGTTTCACAAAATGAATAACATGGCACTATGACTCGGTTGACTTATTTTAACTATAATCAGTAGTGTCCAGTTATGTTCAAGAACAAATTCTGTTCCTCTGAATGATATTCAAGTTGCAATTCCTTAGTGTCATTTTGCATTCTCTCTTGACCAAACACTCTAAAAACATTCATATTCATACATCGTCATAGTGAAGTGAAAATTATTAAGTTGTGTAGCATATTTTAAACTGAAAGCTATAGGAAAGGCAAATGAAAAATTGTTGACAAATATGTAATGTGAGGTGAAAATAAAGCATGCATGGTACAAAAGAAAAATTGTATTCCATGCACAGTTATAAAATAATCAATTTCCTTATTTAACTATTAACAAAACTAATATAATTATTTTTAAAATATCTCTAACCTTGTTTTAAAAGTTATTGAAATCTAAAAATTGATAAGTTTTACTGGAATTTTCTTGGATATTGATCGATGTTGTGCTTGTATCTCAATTAATCGCACTTTGCATTGAAGTGAACTCACTCACACACACACAAACAGATCCTTATCATTATAAATATTTTTTTCTGTAGAATTTATTATATTTTTAATCATAATGTATGTTTTTGTTTTATTTGACACTTAAATTATTAGCAGCATAGGTTTTTAACTTTTTATCAGAAAATTGCCATGGACTATACGCAGCTATGGATTATGCAATGCTTTTTTTCTTTTGCTCAAAGAAAGTGGATTGTAAATAATACACCACTGCGGATTATGTACAGGAAAATACGGTAAAAATAGTAAATATTTTCTAAATCACAATTTCCTCTCAAAAGCTATGTAGATATTTTGCGACTGCAACTTGCAGAAGTTGGTGGCCTTGTCTAACTAGTATTAGATGTTTTTGTTATTAAAATTTGCTTATTTTCAACTATTTTAATTTAAATTGCTTAATAGTCCTAAATTAACTTAAATTGTAAATTCAACATTAACTTAAAATGAAAGGTAAGGATGTTTTGATTAATATATGCTTTAACAGGTAGTAATTATGTTGTAATTGATTTCATTAATTTTTTTATATTCACATATATTTATTAAAATTTTAATGTTAATTTGTATTTTTAATACTATTATGAAAATATATGCGTCATATCAATTTTAATTTATCACATAGAACAATTTTCAATATTAAATTAGTAAGATACTTGATAAATCACAGATTTAAATTTTTAAAATTTAATACCTGGTTAATTTCTGAATTTATATTGAATATAATTAACGCAACGTTCCTTCTTGATGCTTTATTCTATAATTTTTGTTCCAAACTAAACATTTATTTTTTTAATGTTGCTATTTAAAAGAAATTAAAAAAATAAAAATGTTCTTTAAAATAATTATGATATAAAGTAAACAGTTTTTTAATATTTTACTGCAAAGATAAAAATTCTCAATTGTAATTGTTGTGTTCGATTTATGCCTTTTAATTTTAATTGTTTATTTTATTTTAGATGATTCGAAGATCATTTTCAAAAGCTTTAAAAATGTATTTTTAGGTTATTGCTGAATGGTGCCTAAATGAATGGATAAAAGCTGGAAAACCAAAACCTTGGTATATTGTTGAGATAGGACCCAATAGAGGTGATCTTTCAGATGAACTATTACGAGTAAGAGCAATAAAAAATTGTTTAAAATCATTTTAATAGAATAAAAAACAGTGGTGTTTTTGAATTGTAATTAAATTTCTTTGTATATATATATAGATAGATACAGCATGTTTGTATTTTGTAGAAAATAAAAATTTTCTAGGAATTCCATTTATTCAACAGACAATTTAAGATTACACGAATGAGTATTGATGTTCCATTATTGAATATTAATTAATTAAGAATATCAAATGACTCTTTGATACATTTATTAGTGAAGTGATAAAATTTAATACTAAAACTGCAACTTAAGTTTCTTATTTTAGGTATTTTCTCAAAATAATGATGCAAAAGAAGTAGTTTCACTGCATCTAGTTGAAGTCAGTCCTCACCTGAGCCAACTTCAGGAATTGAAGCTGTGTGGAACAGTGAGTGTTGTAAAAGATGTTTTAGAAGCTGATGATTCTAGACGACATCTGCATCTTCATACCAGTCAAGATAATGAAGAATTGACATATAAACATAATATTACAAAGCATGGGGTTCCAGTTTCTTGGTATAGAAATTTGGAAGATGTCCCAGAAGGATTCTCTTGTATTATAGCTTATGAATTGTTTGATGCCTTTCCAATACACAAACTACAAGTACGAACATTATTTTCTATTGCTGCATTTTTTCATATAAGTAGGGTTTTTTTTTTTTTTTTTTAAGTTACTGTTAATTTTAAAAAAAGAAAATTTTAAGTGCTTGGAATAATATTTCATGCTTGAATACAAATATAAAAAAATTACAAAATCTAATTAAATACCATGTTTATTTTGATACATGTCTTAAATCTTAAAAATTATTTTCAGAATTTGTATTATAATAATACCTTATTCTAATCAAACTTCAGTGTGTGTAAAAAAAAAAGCTATTTTTATTAGGAAAAAATTGAAAAATGTTATGTCCTCTTTGACAAAGTTATGAAGTCAAATTTTTAAATCTTGAACATTACTGCAAATAGAAAATAAAATTTATATTTGTCATATTTAGATGGTCATTGTGCTATAATGCAGCAAATCGCTCATTATATATTTATAGTTAAGGTATGTGCTTGTAAATTTTTATTTATCAACTATATTATCATAAATAAGATGAGCTCAATTATAATAATTTAATATGTGATAAAAAAATAAAAAAAAAACTTCTGTGCTATCAAAATGTTTCAAAATTCTTTTTTTAAACTGGTATTACATTAAAAAAATTAAGTACTTGTGTCCTTTTTTGATAATATCTCCAAAACTCATAAGTGATTTTTTTTCAAATTATTTACAAATAAATGCCCCTTTTATTAAATTTATCCTTAATATTATTCATAAATAATAAATTTTTAATTTTTATCTTTTCTTCAATTATGGTAAAGAAAACTAATGAAGGTTGGCGAGAAGTCCTGATTGACTTAGATGAAGGGTCAGGAGAACACCATCTGCGTTATGTTCTTTCTCGTGGCCCGACAACTGCCAGTCAGTTTTTCATCGACGTGAGTTTTTGTTCTAATGATGTTTTCTTTACAATGTGCATGAAAGAAGGCTATATCTCAAAGTATTTCGGGTGGTTTGGTTTACATGGCATGCCTTTTTTCTTAGAATTCCTTCTGGTTATAGCTATAGTTTTTTTTAAAGTTATTTTTACTAACAACAGTGGATTTAGCATTTTTAATACTTTCTTTTGATGAGCATGGAAATTAACTTTTTTTTACTCTATTTAATTTATTGTAATTCATTTTTAATATTACTTGGATTTAAATTTTAAAAAATTAAGGTTTTGACTAAAAACATTTGTTTTACTATGAAAACATTCTCACTTGGTATTAGTATTTGAATTTGTTTTGAATTGTGATAACTATGGCTTTGTTTACAATTATTTGTTTACAATTAACGTCAACAATTATTGTAAGTAATATAGTTAAATTTTTAATTTTTAGGCTGATGAGACCAGAACAAGTTTAGAGGTCAGTCCTGAATCAGGAGTATTAGTTCAAGAAATTGCTGCAAGAATTGAAAAAGAAGGTGGCTATTCTTTGCTTATTGATTATGGCCATGATGGTACAAAAACAGATACATTTAGAGTAAGTAGTGGATTTTATATCTATATATTGATAAATTATTTTGTTGAAGATCTAGAAACCTAAGTAAAAATAAACAAATTAATGAAAATTTAAGATTAGATTTGGAGTGAAATATAAATTTTTTTTTTTTTTCAATTTCATAGAATTTTGGTGGAAAAACCTTTTTTTTTTAGATAAGTTTAAAAATTAGTGTGCATATTAAAGAAGTCATTGCATAAGAGCAAGATCAAAATCATGAAAGTAGATAACAACAATAGTAGCATTATAATAACAAATTCAAACATCTAAGAAAGCTCTAATCATCCTTATTCATATAATTATTGCTGCTTTAATAAAATGAGACTTAGTGTAAAAAAGTTTGAGCATTCAGAAAACTGAGAAAGTTGCCCTTTAAGCAATAGGGCTCTTTAATGAAACTAACATGAATATCATTACTTTCAAGATTTACAATAAGTTGATAATTAGCTTTCTTAGAGCTATCAAATTTAGCTGAAGAATACTGAGACTGCCTTAAGCGAAATTAAACATAATTGATACAAGAAGTCATCAAGTTTTGTTATTACATTCAAGACTAGAAGAAGACCATTTAAATTCTCTCTCTTCCATACTAATATGTAAATTATTTTTATCACTTTCTGAGGACAGTTAATAAAAAAATTCTATTTGTGCTAAAACTTTTAATGTGTCTAATTCTTATTTGTCTCTTCTGAAGTCGC
This sequence comes from Latrodectus elegans, assembly GCA_030067965.1. Lineage (NCBI taxonomy): Eukaryota > Metazoa > Arthropoda > Arachnida > Araneae > Theridiidae > Latrodectus > Latrodectus elegans. The sequence continues at coordinate 108,894,551 of CM057814.1, read as the reverse complement.
TAAATTTTGAAAAAAAAATTTTTAAACATCATTTGAATTACAGTTATTAGCCTCAGTTAAAAGGAAACAATTCGAGAGACAAATTTGAAACAGATGCAATAAAGCAATGGATGATGCCACAGCATTACAGTAGGAATTGTTTCAAATGTTCAACACAATTACTGCCAGTCCCTAGAACTAGATTGATAGATATTGCCACCTACATAGAAGTAAATTGTATCCAGATGCCACATACTTATTATAAAAACTATAATTTAAAAATATTAATGAAGAATAATTATGTAATACTTAAGTATTACATTAAAGAATTTTTTAATTATGTGCTAGTGCGTGATTGGCTCTACATGTAAAAATTTTCTCCAAATGCCACAATACATGCTATCGCATGGAATGCAAAAAAAAAAAAAAAAAAAAAAAGGTGACAGTATGCATTATTTTTATAGAAATATGTATTACAGAAAATTATACAAAGGAATTTATAACAAAAAATTTACAAAAGCATTATTAAAAAGGATAAATCCAGAATGTTATTTGTGTATTATCATTGAACAATCTAAGCAGTAATCAGGAAATTCTTCTCAAAATTCCTAAACATATATTGCATCTTTACATTTCCCTTGGGAATAACAACTTTTGCATTGCTTTCTAAGAATTTTTCTGTCCCCTGCCCTATGTACTCAGTACATGTTTAGATTTGGACTGATCACATGCAGGAGCACTAAGAACAAATGGCTGTTTCAGTAAACTTCATATCCTAGATAAATGATAGTCATAGAGTGATGTATTTTTATTGGAATATACATATTATAGATAAAGTGGGAATTGCTGACATGCAGCCTCTTGCACGATTTGTTCTTCATCAGAATCTAAAATATAATGGGTTCTAGTTGAAGGAACAAATTCTTCTTTAATGTCATAACTAAATACGCTCAAGTTCTCATCCAATAGCTCAACCAACAAATTTGCTATTTCATAATCTATAAGAGCCTATTATATTTAACTTTTCTGTTTTTTTGGGCAGGAAGGCCCTGCACTATTATCTCTAACTTATACCAAAGATTATTTTTCAATATAAAGTAAAACAATAGTTTCAAAGCCATGATTATATGCAAATTCTATTCACAACTCTATGCCAACACCAAAAAAAAAAAACTGCCCAGTAAGCAATGCTAAATGACCTTGAGAATGAACAACTATAGGTTTTTCCCATGCTATTGTGTGACTGGCTACTAAGACATTACCCCCATAGCTCCCAATTCTACTGATTGTATTGGGAAACTCCTGATTTTTTTTATCATTTCTCCCAATTTCCCAATAATGTATGAAAATCCAAAATTAATTGATATAATGTTATGATATTATAATATCATGAAAATTTGTTCCTCTGAGTTTCGAACTCCATTTGTCCGCTGTTATAGGATGATGCCTTAACCACTTGGGTGCCAAACTCCTACGAGTTGGAAATATTATACACTGCTGGACAATTGCTGCGGGAGATCTGCTTTCCTAAGGCATCAAGAAACTGATTTTCCACCTGCTGAGCTGTGGTGCGCCTGTTCTTTTTTGCTGATAGGACGATATATCTGTCTTCTGCAGGCGCCGTACTTCTAACACGACCTCCCCCATCCCGCCTACTACATATTCCAGTAGTTTTAAATGACTTCCACAGCCGTGAAACAACGCTGTGAGCAATGTCGAACACTCTGGCAACATCTGTTATTTTTCGCCCTTCGATCTTACCAATAATTCGGCCACACATAAAATAATCTAAGTGATGTCCGGAAGACATGCCAAAAATTTCAAGTTCATCTATTAAATCTTTCCTTTAAAACTTTGACTTGAAACAACAACTGTCCACACGCGTCAAAGCCTTTAAAACTCTTATGAACGCTATCACATGATGAACAGACGTGGGAAAAAAATTTGCATACGCATACTTCTTCTTACTATATCCTGCTCTTAACGCTATCACATGATGAACAGACGTGGGAAAAAAATTTGCATACGCATACTTCTTCTTACTATATCCTGCACTTATTCTAATTTTCCACATTTTGCTTCCTTTTATTTTGTGGTTGCTATTAATGATAGTGTTATCCGTCTAGCAATTGTCCAGCAGTGTATTAACATTCAGAGCAGACACTAGGTGTTTTTATTTACATAAGCAGTTCAGTTAGGAAGAATATTATTAGTTTTTAGTAATTTTATTAGGAAAATATTTGTCACTGAATTAAATTTATTTAGAAATGTATTTTATGTTTCTATGTAATGTTATAAGTTTAATTATATATTACACTAGAGTTGTAATAGTTGCCCTATAAAATTAATATTGGGGCATAAACATTGATGTTTATTTTTTTATATGCAGTATATTCTTTTATTCTTCATAGTTCCTTAATGAGGTTAATGAATATTTTATTTAAATATTTAGATTTACACAAAATATGTTTAGCATAAATCATTCTCAGAATGTATAATGATAGTACTGCAAAAAGATAATTTTACTCTTTAGTAAAATTGCTTTTTTGTAGTACTATCATTTTAAACATTCAAGCAAAAATGTTGCTAGTAAGTGTCTCTTGATTTTTCTTCGCGAACGTTGGCAGGTATGCTCCCCACACCACGTGTTAGTGCATGATTGTCTTGCTGATAACTCAACATCATGTGCTGATGCATGGCTAGCAATCAATCTGTTAATCAAATCTATCTAACCAATAGAGTGTCATGATATTTCTCTATTGGCGTAATTTATTGGTTAAAAAATGTAATTTATTAATCATGAAATTATGGACTCTATTGTTCATGAAATATTAATCATTTACATAACTTTGAATCATGACCTTACCAAGTATTGTCCAACTGTGATTTTTTTATTTATTTATTTATTATTTTTTTTTTTTGGGATACATATAGCATTCCTTTGGCTTGAGTGGCTATCATGTTCATCAACAGGTTTTGGATAGCTGAGCTTCCTTTCTCTTTTTTCTGGAAAAGACAACTTTGTAAGAAGCTGCAAATTTTCATCTATAACTTTGGTGTTCATGAGGGGGCTAAAACGAATGGGATTGAAATTATTGTATCCTAATGGAGCCTAGTATGCCTGACAAGCTGCTAGATGTCTCCTTATCCTGTAACTCAGGCAATGCTGGGTGTCATTTTTATTTCTTAAGATTTAACTGCTTATATAAGTAAAACTTCTGAGATAGACCTGTCTTTACAAGATAAAAAAAATCCAGAATAAATCAACTGAATCAAGTAGAAAAGACTCCTTTGATAGCAGAAGTAAGAAAAGCCACGAGAACAAGGAAATGGTGCATTATATTGTTTATGAATGTGAAGCCCTTGTCCTTACTCAATTGACTACTTTAGGTACTCTTAAAACTAAAAATTCATACCTTAGCTTAACCCTTTCGGTTGCACTACTCTTTAAAGTTGAAATATTAAAAAAAAAAAAAAAAAAATTGTAAGTTGTCTATTTAGGCCTATTTGAGTATGCAGTGAAAATTTTGTAATGATTGCATGTACCATTTCAATTTTGTTGGTGTTCCATCACATGGAACATTGCGCTTCAAATGTCATAAAAAACAAGCATTGCAGTGAAGCCCATATATGCGTAAATATGTTTGCATATGAATGGAAAACAGTGCATTAGACATGCATAGCAGATTTAGCATGGTTCAGGGTGCATCACAAAAAGGTCTGTTACTGTACATCAAAAAAATAAATAAATAAAATAAACAATAAATAAATAAAATAAATATTTCTGTACATTTTTTTAGTTATCCAAGTAAGGTTTTGGGGCTGCATAGAGGAGCCTGATTGCAAAATATCATCGCCATCATTTTTACTGGCACCCGACATATTATCAGACTGAGACTGATCAACTGATTTAGGAACATATTTCTCTATCTCTATCCATACGTTCTGATTCACTAATAAAGGGCAATATTTTTGAAGCATTTTTATTGCTTCAGTAGGACTAAGACCTCTACTTGCCATTTATTTGCAAGTTACAACCAATTAAAAAATTAACTAGAAATTAAAATTATATTTGCGAAAAGTAAACTAAAAATATATAAATTCAAAAAAATATATACAGAATATTATAAAATGAACAGTGAAAAGGAAAATCAAGAGCATAAAAATGCTTCTCTCTCTAGAGATGATTCGAACTAACTTATATAATCTTATACCACACTGAAGTTTCCCAATTGAAGAGGCCAATAAATGTGTAGAAATATTATCCATTTCATCCTTATACATTCCTCAACATTAATTTTTTCCACCCCAAAAGAGAGAAACAGTAAAAAATAAACACAGCTGTTCCCTTCAGCATTGAGTTCAAGGCTAATCGCGTCAAGGAAAAGTGCCGTTGCGGCATAGTATTCCAGGTGATGCAATAGCTTGTTTTATCAGATAATTCTTCGTATACTTTATGCGTAAAAAATTTAAAGTAATATAAAATCAATAGTTCAAAGAACTGTTTACAAAATAACACAGAAATTTCTTTTCAAGCAATTATTTTTGTATAAGAAAAAAAATTTGGAAATATTCCTTCAAAATAAAGCGATTTAAATAATCTGTTATAATTGAAAATTATTTATCTTCTTATATAATGCTGTTATCTATTATCAAAAAGAGTTTAAAGAAAATTTTTAGCTAAATTTTATCTATTTATCATAAAATGCAACGATTTAGTAACAATTAAAATTTGGTGATCCATCACCTGGAACATTGAACTGCAAAGGGTTAATAAAGACCCTTTCTGACTTTATAAACAAAATGAGTGACCTTAACATAGCTTGATTATTTTGGATTTGAAGCTTGGTACAAAATGCTTTTAGCAGAGGTGTCTTGACTGAGTCCAGTTTCAAAAAGAAAAGCATAAGTTTATTTCATTTATTCATGTTAAAAGTGTTTTATTCCATTGTAATTATTTAATTTATTGTTATATTGAATTTTGAAATATCTGTTATTTAATTATTATAATAACTATAAATTTCTGAAGTATTTATTTAATATGTATTTCAGCAATAAGAGTATAATAAACAAATAGAAAAATTTGAATAATACATTCAACATATATTGTTGTATTCACTGGCTGTATATTTTTTAATTAACTAAACTACCCTTTTTTTCCTGACTGAAAGTCGCTTTTTATATATCATTCTCCTGCAAGATTGCATTCCATATTCAACATTTCCGCTCCCACCTAGTAGACTGCCCTAGCGCAGGACTTCTGGAAAATCGGTTCCAGAGAGAAGAGAGAGGACAAGATTGATGAGATACAGGGATTAGAGATGGTAGGTGCAGTGAAAAAAAAATGCCAGGGTGAAAGCCTGAATCCCATGCCACTAGAAAATACTGTTCGTTATTCAAATCTGGCATTCTACTAAAGACTGTAAAATCATAAAGTTGAATCAATCATATTCTTTTTTAATAGCCAGTGAATTGTTCTTATTGCAATAATCACATTTCATCTTATTACAATTATATTGTGCTCTCATTTCTTGTTTTATTGAAAAAAAATTTCTATCATTTTTAGTATTATTACATTCAACTCAAGTTCTCTTTATATAGGAATTGAGATATTTTTCGTATACACTAATTTATTTATTTTGATTATTTCCTTTGTGGAAGAACAGTAGAATAATTTTTAAATTATTAAAATAATTTGTTTAATCTACAAAAAACAAACTATTTTAATAATTCCTAAAAATTATTAAAATAGTTTGTTTTTCACAGTTTCATAACTTATCTTTTTCTTAAAATTAATTTTAATATTTTTATAAATGGTAAACATTTGTTCAATTACTTCCCTTATAATTCTTCAAAATGTTGATTTTTATTTCAGGGTAATTTTATTGTTTTATTGAAGTATAAATATAAGTATTTTATAAAGAGTGAAAAATACCTGTTAAAAGGATTTTTAAAAGTATAAAAGGAAATTATATGTGCTAATTTGTTGTTATTGTTGTGTCCATAAAGATGCAAAGTCCAAATGAATTTTATATTCTACCAAAAGTCCTAGTGACGAGGTCTGCCAGTTCTGGCGCCCAGACGTCATGGAGGATCTCGATTGGTGGTGCACCAAGAAAGAAGAGGGAGTGGATTATGGCTTGTCAGTTAAAACATATTCCGGCATCAGTTGGGATTGAGGACTGTGCTTGCAGTGGGGATAGGAATCAATTTCATGGAAGCACCATTATTTATATTGTTAACATTGAGTTCCTATTAATATTGTGAAACATTTTTAGAAAAAAAGCACATATTAAAAATTTATGAAAAATTCAATAAAGTTTTTGTTACAGAGAAAGAATTGCAAATTTTTTAAAAATTCATTTCTCGATTACTTTAATATGAAGTCTTTGTCCTGAATTTTTTTTAACAACCTTTTTTATTATCTTTCATTTTGTTATTATATTTTGGATTTTTAGAACTTTTATTTTCATAGGATTGAATATATAATTTGGTTAACTAAAATACTAATTATATTTTGTCAAGGTATATGTCATTTATCAAGTGCTATATTTTATTAAATGTATAGATAAAAAATATGCAAGAAAAGTATGTTGACACATAAATAATTGCCTAGATTTATTTTCAATTCATTCGTAAACCTACTTTACTATTAAATTGTAAATTCATTTTAATTTGTTAATTGAATTTAGTATGTTACATATGATAGTTAATAAAAAACTAATCCCCTTTTACTAAATTTTTTTTAACTAAATCCAAAAATAATTTTCTTAGTGTAATCAATCTTCTATATGTTAGAATATGTCTTTTATCAAGTGCTATATTTTATGGTTTTGTTGGTATATGGTTTGTTTTGAATTTGAAAATTATTTTTAAATTCAGTCATTAAGTTTGATGGAATTTTTACTAAGTCATTACATTATATTATTCATCTAATAATATTTGAAGAAGCCAAAATTATATTAAAATTTCTGAAAGTCATTAAATAGATCTACCTATTATGTGCTATCTGTTACTTAAACATTAGCATTTTGTATTCTAATGTGCCAGGGATTTTAGATTTCAGACTGAGATTAAAGAATTACTTAATATTAGTAATTCTTTAATCTTAGTAAATATGGGATTATATTTGATATAAAAATTATGTGAAAATGTGAATGCTGTTTAGTAAAATAAACATTTCTATTCTAATTATGAATATGTTTCCTTAATAACATAAGTAGGTAAAAAAATAAATAAAAGCTTTGCTACATTTAGCTTGGTTTTTGCAAGCTCTGTTGCATTTGATTTGTTATAGATAAAACTGATGTGCATTAAAAATTTGGTGTTAAAAATAAGCTTAGTTGTAATATGACTAAGAATTTTTCCATAGAAAATATCATTAATTATTTTACTACATTTTTGATTTCATATTTTTGGAAAGATTTCTAATTGTAATTCAGACTTATTAAAACTGTTTTTGAATGCTTCCTTTTTGATATTCATTTATTCTTTGGATAAACCATTAAAATAATTTAAGAAAAACTACATTAATTCTTCTCCAGCCACAATTATTAATTATTTATGAATGGCGATATTTCATTATAGTTAATGGGTGTAAAAACACTTGCCAAGAAATAACAGATTAAATTTTAAAATTATACCCTTAAAATTTTCATAAAAAGCAAATTTGATTTTAAAATGAATTATGAAATTATTGATTTTCTGTTTATGTATAAATTTGACATATTTATGTGATAATAGTAAATTTTTATCATCCAGTTATACATATGTTCATTATTTTTAACGTAGGCTTTTAGACGTCATGCTTTACATGATCCCCTTAGTGAGCCAGGAACTGCAGATCTTACCGCTGATGTTGATTTCTCATATTTGAAAAAAATGGTTAAAGGCAAAGGTAATTTTTAGTAACAAAAATCAATTTAAAAAAAAAATTCATAATATAAAAAGTCAAAATTTACAAAACATTTGCAGAATCACAATGCATTAAGAATTAAACAAAAAATTTCTTTTAGAAACATTCAACAATAGTTAATTTATATATTCTATTTATTAATGTTTTAAGCTTTCTTTTTATGCAAATGTGTTCTTTTTTTTATTATTTTTTTGCATTGTAAATACATATATATAAATGCAATTCTCGTGAAGTATTAAGTTCAATCTACATTTTTAAATTATTCTTTTTATGTTTACATTATTTTAAATTTTAAAAGTGTATTTTTCTTGAAAAACTTTGCTAAACATTTTGGTTTCCATATTATGTTTTTATTGACATTTTGTCACGATAGTTTTCTTTTATAAAAAACATACATTATCATACAACTTCAGTTATAATTAAAGTTTTCATAAAATGATCAGTTTTAGCAAATTCTCATTTCTATATTTCATACATTTTTACATCTAATGACGATTAATTAGTGTACAAATTTCTGTTTTATTTACTATATACATGTGTTGTATGCAAAATTTTCTATTGCATCATTTGATGCAGTGTTTCCATAGTTTTTCTAAGATTGAATCAAAATTCCGTATATTTTATGTTACAAAAATTAAGTGAACATAGCATTATGTAGAACATAAGAATTGTAATGGGAAATTCTAGTGCATTTGAGCACAAAATTGCTAATGATATTATGCTTTGATATGTGCAAATGTGTACTATAAATTCTTGTTCAGTATTTCAGCAAATTCAAAATATTAAGGGGCATGCTATGCACTGGAAAATTCACTTTTGCCTTGTGTGTACAGATTAATTTTTTTTTTTTTTTTTTTTTTGCAACTAGTATTCTTAAGCTGATATTTGAAGTTAAAGCATTTTAATTTTATTGAAATTGCATTTTAAATATAATTTATCTTGAGTGTTTTCTATTTGTGAGTTAAATATTTTGAAACTTATAAACTCAGGGCTTGCACAACTACTGGGAACTACTTAAATTTCAGTTTTTCTTAAGGGATATTAAAATTTTCAAGAAACTTGTCCGAAAACATAATTGAGTATTAGCTTTTAATTTTACTCATAGATGGCAACTTGATCAGTAAATTAAATTGTTGTATTCTTAACTTAAATATCTAGTTCAGTCACAATAATTTTATTATAACCTGGTTTAGTAGTATTTAAATTTTATGTGTTTAAGTGAAGTAATCACCAAACAAGATTGCCCATCTAATCGCACAACATGACAATTTTAATTGATTCTTTTTCTACTTGCTTTTGTTTTCCTTTATATTATATAGAATTTACAGAATATTAATATTTAAATATACTTTCTATGTCTTCCTTGGAGGAACTTTTGTATAATTTTAGTGACTCAAGTTGAATTTATCAATAAAATAAAGGGTAAAATAAATTATTTAATATGCCTGGTGGAAAGTAAAGTCTGGAAAAGCCATACAAAGATTGGCTTTTGTGTGATTCAGAAAAACTACATGCCAATCGTCTGCTTTGCAATAAAGATTTTAAAGGCTGAAATTCTATGGGCCTTTAAAGTTCCAACACTGGATTCAGCTATAGTTCTTGTAACAATATAAACTCTCTCTTTCAAGCAATGCTTCTAGACATTGCTGTTGCAAAGCAATTCAGTTGTGCTGAAAGAAAATGTGCTTAGTTTTCAGAATTGTATCTTATTTTTGCAACTTATTGAAAGTAAAAGTTAAGAATGCTAGTAATTATGTTCTGTTCTTTTCTTTGATGAAAGCTTAAATAATTATCAACAAAATTTTGTTTACGTAAATAACCAAGAATTGAGAAAATCTATTGAATAACTAAAAAAATCGAAAAGCCTAGAATGTATAATAAATAGGATATTATATACAGCTTTAAAAGAGTTTGAAAGTAAACAGAAAAAAATTTAGAATGGTTTATATAAGTAATTTAAAAAAAAAAAAGTCATCATGGAAACTACTAATTGTATTTGTTTTGATTAAGTTTTTAAAAATAGCTCTCTAGTGACAGGAAGCAAAATTTTTGAAGGATTTTTAAAGCAATAAAATTTGCAGAAAGTGAATATTTTCATTATTCTTCAAGTGATGAAGTATGCTTGTGTTATCTGTTATGTTTAAAAATTGTTCTTGACTTATTGCCATTTTTAATTTTGGGTAGCTCTATACATGACACAGTAGCACTATATAATTCCATAGATAACTCAGGATGTACCTAAAATTGAGTGTCATGTATGTGTTACTATAATTTTTGGCTTGTTAAACTGCCAAAATTGAAAATAAGATAACAGGAAGATTTAAAAACACTATTGCATTGCATTATTATTTTTTAGCTTTGACATTTGGACCTGTTACACAACAAGAATTCCTTACTAGAATGGGAATACAGTCTAAATTTGAGGTAAGATAAGTTTCATTTCAAATTGCACTTATTTAAATCAAGCTTGTTAAATATGTAGTAGTATATAAACTATTTCATTTTTAGAAAATCTTGGCTTCAGTCAAACCAGAAGCTCACAAAGATCTTATATCTAGTTATGATATGTTGATTGGTCCTGAACACATGGGTGAGAAGTTTAAATTTCTGAGTCTGTTCCCTTTAGATATGGCAGAAATTTTAGAAAAAAATCCTCCTGAAGGATTTTACAATAAATGATTTCACTTCTCTGGATAATTCCAAAGCTCTTAGGAAATGCTAATTAAATTTTTTTTTATGAATTACCGCCTGTTTGAATATTGTGCTAACACTATGCAATCTTTTTCTTTGTAGATTTTATACAGTTACATATTTCTTGAAATGTATAGTTTTGAAAATATATTATTTGTAAATAAATTTATATCTTTCAATTTATGCTTAAGAGTTTCTTTTTTTATATAATAAATTTCACTTTCTAATATTAAATTAGTTGTTAAGTTTAAAAATTAATAAATTGGAATAGTTTTTTTTAATATTTGTAATTGCTGCACAATAAATTAATACTGTTTTGTTTATTTGAAATTATTTTTATTCTTAATCAAATATAAAGTTATTAAATTCTAGCTATGAGCGTAAAAACAAATTTAGACTCTTGAAATTCTGATCTGCAACTTCAAAATTTACCAACATTAGTCATTTAATTATGCAAGAATTTTGGTGTAAGGAATTGAAATAATTTTCAAAGATTAAATTTTAAGTAAGCATGATTAAGTATTGTGAATTTATATTTACAATACTTAATCATGCACCTGAACTTGAAAATTAAGTTAAATATTCTGTGATTTTTTGCAGATCAGTAAATAGAAGATCTAAATATGAATTTTTGGACTGAAATCTGTCGCTGATTATGCAAATTAAGTCTATTTAAATTTGGGGAAAATATGCTTGTATCATATTTCCCATTATTTAGCACAGAGTTGGGCTCTACCTTTTAAGGGGAGTCTTCATAATTTAGAAGTAGAGACCTAGCAAATGATGCCCCAATACTTGAGACATGCCACTCCTAGAGGTATCATTTCACTTGGAGAACATGGCATATTGAACTTTATTCAGCCACAAATTCACAACCATCCAATATGAATGTTACCAAACTAACACGGCCACCATAGATTTGGGAACATGTCTATGAATTAACAATGATTGCAACAAGGAAGTTTTTATGTAAAAATCGACATTTCATATATAACTGCCAGCAATAAAAAAAGAAATTCTGAAAATGAAGTTGTGAAATGTACTTTTTATAGTGAAATAAATAATTTTTTTATTAAAAATAGATTCTTATCACAGACATTTCATATTTGGAGAACAATTCTTTGAAATTTATATTTGAGGCATTTTAATTTAACATGACTGATTTCATAGAACGTTCAATCCTTAAAATCAAATATTTCTTACTGCATTTGCAGAAGCATCTTTAAAGACATAAATAATTCCTTTATTTTTACTACACACAACCTTTAATATCTTGAATTTCACTATTTGTAAAATGAAGAATAGTAGCTATTGCATTGATCATGTGTTTTCTACTGCTAGGGTCATTGCATTTTAAAAATCTTAATATCACATTTTTTAAATATTCTACATTGGTTCCTTCAACATCTTGAGTGCTTTCTAATAATTTTATCCTGGACTTAAGAGCATCTACTTCTTCAAAATATTTTTCGTTAATAGCCCCAAGTGCTTGTTGCAATTTTCTTACTGTAGATTCCAACTGGATTCGTGAATGACGAAGATTTGATATTTCAATATCTTTCCGAGACAACTCCTGTACATAATGTAATATATGACCATCATTTTTACTTGTTATTAGGGAATGTGACAAAATATTTGCAGCAGTTTCCTGATCACTAGTTGATAACTCAACTTCTTTTACGTCATCTTCAGGTTTATTTTCCTAAGGGAATAATAAAAGAAAATTATATACAATTGATTTAATTGAATTTCCTGGCATCATGTAATAACAAAAGAGCTTAAAATTCTTGTCAGCTCAATGAAACGTCGATGTGAAGCTGTAATCAAAAATAAAGGGTACTCTACTAAGTACTGATAACCCACTGCAATCATCACTATGTAATGTATATCGATAACTATTATTGTTTAACTTTTTTTGCATCTGCAAATAATTGAATTTTGTGTTTTGTATTGAATTCAGTTATAAATTCTCGTTAAAATGATATATACAAATTTGCATTTTGCAAAACGTAACATTTTCTATAAGCATACTAAGTTAAAAAATTTCCAAAAGTATCCACAATTTTGGCCACCACTGTATGTGTGTGTGTATATATATATATACACACACATAGATAAAAAGATAGTCAGAAAAGAGATTTTCGTTTTTTTAGGGCGAAATTCAATTAGTACAGTTCATATTTTAAAGCTATAAACTTTGTCTAATCATTAATGATGACGGGGATAGGGACCATCTCACCTGCATGTCCTTAAGCAAGTGACTGCGACTCTTTTAGAGAACTTACTCTTTGATAATGATTTTAAAACTGTGATTGGGTTGAGATCTAGAGTTCATCTTTTCAGGAAAATTGTTGGCCCTAATTTCGTTTGATGAAGGCAATTCAACGCTGCAGAGAATAATCTAATCAATATTCACTTTTTAAAGTGAAGGTAGTCAGCTGGTATTTCAACATGAATATTTTGGAATATATCAGCCACATTGTAGGGAGAGTAAATGCCATTCACCACCCTCCGAAGGAGAAACACCCATAATAATATTGCTGAATGAGGGCCCCCAATTGAGACAGGAATTCATTTACTGCCTTATTAAGCTCCAATGGCTCAGTAACTTCCTTTTAAAAATAGGGGCCTGACAGTTGTGACTGGTTCTTAAGTCAATCTTAATTGAGGCTATGTTATCATAACAAAAAACAGACCTGTTCAAACCATCATTGAAGAACATGCTTTGTTTCTGTTTAAAAAACTTACATGAAGTGAAAATTTCTTTTGAGCAAATTATCAGTTAAAAATTTAAAAATATGTGGCCTTTTTAAAATCCAGTCTGTTAGAGAAAATTTTAAATTTTGCGATATGTTTCTAAAAAATTAAAAAAAACCTTTATTTAAAACCTTACTAAAATATAGCAACAAGTTTTTTAGTTCGTTTATTTTCTGGACTGGTTTAACCTAAGGTGCAGTTGATAGCTGTTCTATGTTCAACATGTATATTAATGATTTGGTTTCTTGCCTGGAGTCTGTAGATAAAAAATCCCTACTTTTGCAGATGAGTTGATCATATGGACCTAATCACCAAAAGAGGATGCAAAAGCATTGACAGATTAAATAAGGCGTTAGAAGTCCTTTCGTCTTGGTGCACTGATAATAATATGACCATTAACCTTGTTAAAACTGCTGTCTAGTCCTTTTTATTAACCTACCAGATTTTTTGCTCTGACCTGGTTTATCAAGACACAAAACTACAAACTAATATAAGTAACTATGGGTAATTTTTGACAAACTAAACTGGAAACTCCACATTGAAGCATTGTCTGAGCGAATACTCAACAGAATCAATGTTCTGAAGCACTTAGCAGTATCACTCATGGGTTGTGCCAGATAGACTATTAATCTAACCTATAAATTTTTCATCCTGTCCTTAATTGCCTTATTGCTGATAAGTATTAATAACAAGCAGCGAGAGCCCTCTAAAAAATTTTATACAATGTAAAATAAGTGGCTAAGAGTTGTAACTGGTGTAGTCAAGTGAATTCCAATTGGGACATATCATTAACAAGCCATCATTCATGAAATCATTGATCTTGTTTGAAAAACTCATATGAAGTGAAAATCCTGGATCAACTATCAATCAAAAACACTTAACTTAAAAACAAAATTTGATTTTATCCAAAACATTTCTGTGTTTAAAAAAAAAATTAAGAATTTTATGATGTAGTTCAAAAAATTCAAAACCACAAAATCTTTTAAATCATGAGGGATTTAAACAAATCTTAATCTCAAAAATAACATTATAAAGAGCCAGACAGCTCCTCAAGTCCCTTGCATTGGGAATGATTCATACTGAATAGCCAGATCTTAGGTAACATATTTATGCTGATGGCTTCTATTCTGAATCACACATGACAGGAAGTTCTAGAATTTTTTCTAAATTTGTTTTCATTCTATGTATCTGCCAGGAAATACAGAACAGCCTCTGATCGCAGTATATGCTTTATATATTGCATTGAAACAACTGTTGTCTATTCACTATAAGTTTGGAAAAGTTGTTTTACTGTTAGACTCTCAATTTACAATCCAAGCAATTGATTCACAAGGAAATTTTTATTGAATAAAGTAGACTCAAGTGTGGAAGCTTATCAGGCATTTAATACAAAGGAGTAAAAGTAATTATCCAGTGAATTCCAAGCATACTGCAACATGCATGGTCATGAACAGGTTGACTTTCTAGTTCGCAAGGGCATTCGGTTTCTGTTACAGCTACTAAATTGTTCTGGACTGTCTTACCATTCTACAAAAGTAAACATAAAAATATAATGAAAAAGAATACTTCTCCTTTATTATGAGAATGTATAAAGAGTAAGAATTAGAGTTGGTAGAGAGAGACAATACCAGATAAGCTTAGTTGAAATCCTAACATGTCACAACTGTCTTGGAGAACCCTTGTATCATTTACATATTTATGACCAGCTTAACTGTTGATTATGTGACTCTTATGAACCTATGAATCAAAAACAACTCCATCTTTGTAGGACATTTTATGGACATGATTCTGAGAACACTGAATATTGTCATGCAAGGAATCTTTTGGAGTGATGACTTTGGTCTTCTGAGATTATTTTTGGCTATTTTTGTTTTTTCCTATCATTGGAAATAAAAAAATATCCACAGAACTGGAAGTACTATTGAATTTTATTTTCTATTATGAAACTTATTCGGTTAAAATATGATTTAGATTTTTATGACATTCCCAAATTATTTTGGAATGATTCTTAATAAATTGAGTTTATAACTACTGTAACTCACTTTTGAATAGTAATTACAGAAAAGATAGCTCAACATAAAAAAGACTACCCACAAGATGTAAAAAATAGCTCCTTTTGCTTTGAATTTTTCCTCATGTATCACTGACTTCATAAAAGAAATGTTTATTGATAGTCACATGAAGAATCTTCACAATGATCTCAATGATAATGAATTCCAAAAAAATACAGCTAATTGTAACAAAAAATTTAATTAGAAAAGCCACAAATCATTATTTTGAAAAGGGTATTTCATTTTAACAGAGCTAATAAAAATAGTCTTATAGTCTTACTTAACCTCTTCCGGTATTATGACGAGTGTAGCTCGTCATCGGTGTTTCATGCCATACCACACAATGACGAGCTACACTCGTCATGTGACTAAAGCTACTGTTGAATGTGATAATTAATTTAGTTTAAAATTTCTAATGCAAAAATGGATATTAATTAAGAACATATAAGAATTATAAAATGAAACAAGTTTTTTTTTTTTAATAAAAAATTAAATGGTTATTTCATGCACAGTGTTTCATTATTAAATCTTACCGAAAGGGGTTAAAAAAAATACTTCTGTTAAAATTTTTCTGTTGTTATTATAATAGATTCAACATTCATAAAAAATACTAAGAGATTATTTAATAAACAATTATTATAGAAATTATAAGTTATGTTGAAAAATACCTATGACATTAATAGGTTAGAAAAATCAAAAGAATGAAAGGAGCATAGAAAGAAATTTTATTTTGTAGGTATTATCACCTTTAGAATTATTGCAATTACAGAAGCCTTCAACTTTGGTTGTCAATTGTTTACAATTTTATGATACTTCTTCCAAAAATTATTAAGACACATTTGTTATATTTAATGATATAATACTCTGCTTTAACATCAATACAACTCTCACATATACAAATTAATTTCAATACCTATTTCTTAAATTTAACAATGTAAGCTGAGAAGCCTTGAACTTTTTAAGAAAATTAGAAATGCATGGATAATTAAGCTTGATAAATATAAAGGGTTCTTTCAAGCAGAACTGCAATACCATTTTGTTTTAAAGCAAATAAACTATCATGTTCAGAATGTACACTTATCCTTTCATATCTTCAAGGAATATGTTGAAACCAAGCCAACAAAACAGCAATTGTTTTGAAGTATAATCGATAAATTTCTGGGGTGAAAAATAGGTTACCTAATTGAACAAGTTACTAATCAAGGTTATTTCATTATCTATGACATTTTATAGCCAAAAATACAATTCAATTGAATGTCTCAAAATGATTATAAACTTAATCTGAAGAGAAGACAGAAACACAGCCAAAAAGGAAACCTGTAAACTTATTTTTCTAAACGTTTAATTTAAAAAAATATTTTATCTACAACATTTACAGATACAAGCCATTTTCTATAAACTTAAATCATATAGAATATAAGCAAAATCACAACTATATTTATACTTGTTGCAAAAATGAAGATTTCAGTTTGTATACACAACAGTCCCATGTTTCCTGCAGCTGTCTTCAAAATAGAAGGTTCCAAGTTTAATACTGTTTTAGTATTGGGGATGCTGTATTATTGCATTTTATGAGAACATTTGTCAGAGTGAGTGCTCAAGAGTTTTCTAGATTTCCAATTTCCACACATAAATACAATACACTATTTATGAAAAGACCTCCAGTTATGAGGCATTTAAATGTTCAGGTAATGTAAAAGCACATTACCTGAACATTTAAATGCCTCATAACTGGATCCAATTGTTAGATAATTCACTTTGCAGTACATACAAATACACGACTGCTGAATTATCTATAAATAACACTCATAATCTGTAAAAGCTGATCAAGTAATCATTAAGGCATTTGTTTTTCAATATACCAGACATCCACCAACATATTTCAAGCATTATTAATACTTACTGAATACTTCAGCATTCTTTAATTAATATCAGCATTCTTTTATTAATATCCCGTCCAAAGTCTTATTCTCTTCCATGCATTCATTGCTCACTGGTCATTAAGTTATACTTTATTTGGTTCAGTAACTATGTATTTCTAATTTCAAAATATTCATAAATATACAAACATTTTGGTGACAAAGTAATGTAAGGTATATTGTTAGCCAATCAAAATGCAGCACTCTGAAGGAAGCATGCAAATCATTAGCTTTGAAGTCTGTATGCATATCACAGGTGACAGAATCACTTGCCATTACTATATAAATAGAGAAAAAATAATGATTTAAAGTATGGCAATTATTTTTGGCTCATAAGCTGTTTAATTTTATTTTGTAGGAGGCATCAAGTGTCTTTTGAGTAAGTTTCTGAGTTTAACCAAGGAAGAACAGTAGCCTATAAGGATTTCAGATTATCTTTTAGAGAAATCAGTGATTGTGTACACAAAACCAGCAACAGTAATGCGGATCTACATTCACTGATGCAGGAAAGAACGGCAAACAGGGACTGATCACATACCTCATTACATTATTGCAGATTTTGACAGGCATATTGTGAGCATGGCAGTGACGAATTACCCAGCCACATTATAAATCATAGTACAAGTTCACTTTGTTATGCATAATTTAATATCCACTTGTACTATTCAATGTCGTCTGCAGCTTAGAGGAATGTCTGTATGGCATCAATTGTTTTATTTATTCTTGACTCAAAATCTACTGTTCAATGGTAATTTTTTGCATATTA
Source organism: Latrodectus elegans (assembly GCA_030067965.1). NCBI lineage: Eukaryota > Metazoa > Arthropoda > Arachnida > Araneae > Theridiidae > Latrodectus > Latrodectus elegans. The sequence goes on along the minus strand of CM057814.1, from coordinate 108,876,473 downwards.
GGGCTAATTAAACCTTGACCTACAGTTCAAAGTGGATTCCATACCACTATGATTATCCACGTCTACTGCGATATTCTAATCCATGAAGCAAAGGCCAGAACAATGGAATGAGATGACTCTTTCCTATTTAATGAATTCTACTTCTGGCTGCAACACTATGATTGTCATATTCAAGTCTGGAGACACATTAGAGATGAATTATTCCACTATGTGTCATCACACTTGTCCTGCCCCCAGCTTTATGGGAATATTGGATTTCACTACTGCATCTGTCTGAAATGCATTGCTGATACATTAAAAAGTCAGCACTACATTTTCGAGATGTTTGAGGCTTGACGCTTCCATGCCTTCAGCTTCTTCCTATCAGCCATATTTCAACAGGATAATCAATGAACACAAGTGGTCTACAATATTCAAGAATTCTTTACCCATCAGATTGAATAGCTCACTTTACTGCCTTGTTCTCCCAATATATCGTCGATCGAAAATATGTGATTCATGCTTCCATAACTAGTCCAATATACATCATTTACTGATACGTTAGATCAACTTTTGCAATATGTGGAAACTACACAGAGTGCTCCAAAACCTCTTTAATACAATCCCAATGCATATAGCAGCTATTACAGCCAATAGTGGTGGCTACTCTAACAACCGATTTTGTTGGCTGGTTCTGGTTGTTTATATATAGGTAATGGGTTTGAATTCCCGTACAACTGAAGATCTGTCATGCTTGCTAAAGTTGGCTAAGCATGTTAAATAGGTTGTGATGTCTTCCCAGTAAAGCAATGTCTGTGGATAGCAGGTCAAATATAAGAGGTCTTCTGCTTGGTCCCTATTTCTATGTTATCAAGACTTCCACCTGTCTATATTATCAAGACTACCACATATTTGACCTGATTCCAACAAACTGATAGAGTTCAGCTTTGAACATAGTATATGGAAGTATGCTGGTACAAAATCTAAAGATTTGGTCACCATACACACTTCACAAGAATATATTTTGAACTATTTTATCATTTGCATAATATGTTACCTATTTAATAAATTTTGCTATACCTCTGCTTTTCTTGGCATTGCAGTTTGAGTGGTCAGCAGTGTAATTTAAATTAAAAAATATTAAGTTAACATACAATACTGCGAAAATAATAAATTTGAATTATTTAATAATAGATATTGTAGTGACACAAGCATTATAATTTGTTTTGTTAATAGTTTTATATTTGTTAATTATTTGTAATTTATTATTGTAAGAATACTATATTGAATCTTATTTAACTTCATTATAATACCAACATACTTGTAATGAATAAAAAATTAAATCACAATAAGAAAAAATTATACTTACTTTTTTGACAAAAGAAGATAGAAATGATGACTTTAACAGACTGATCTCTTTATCTTTTTCTTCCAATAATAAAAGTGTTCTTTCACGCTGTTTTTGTATTTGGTGCTCAAATTCTAAAAGATGTGTTTTATGAGAAGCTTCTAATTGAGCTAATTCTTCTTTATGCAACAATTTCAAATCCTCACAGGTCTTTTCTAAATTATACGTAATTTTATTATGATATTCTTCATTCAATTTTAATTGAGACTTGCAAGAATTTAATTGATCTTGCAGCTGAGAAATTTTACTCTTTAATTCCTTTATTTCTTTTCCAGCTTTAGCATCCTAAATGTATTTAAGAATAAAAATAGTAATTATATTTCAAGATCATTAAATTTTTTGCAATGCATATTATAGCTATAGTTTAAAACTATTTATATGAAATAGTAATAAAATTCTGATACATTTAAATGCAAGTAAAAATTAGACAAAATATGCAAGACATAACAGCAATTAAGAAAAAAATAAGCCAACTTATATTCATCTATTTTTCTGTTTAGTAATTTTTCCAGAAAAAAAAAGTTCAATAATTTAAAAATATTCAGTTAATAATTAAAATTATATTTTTTTTTCATTTTGACATTTTGGTTGAGAGCAATTGAAAATCATAGTTGTTTGCCATAAAAAACAGGGGAGTATATGTCAGATGAAATTAACTTCAATTAATTTTAGTTTTAAAATTAATATATCTTTTAAAAAGAAAAAAATATTTTATTATTTTAAACTTAAAAAAAAGATATTAATTTTAATTAAAAGTATGAATGAAAATATTTGTGAAAAGTAAAACTTTTATAATTAAATACATACACAATTTATTTTGCTAAACTGATATTGGAGAAATGAATGCAGCGAATTTAATGTTAGTATATAGTCAATTCTGGACTAAATTCTTTTTTCTTGTCAGTAAATATTGTATCAATTACTACCAGAGTAATATATTAAGCAGAGTTATAGATGCTTTTTATACATATTGTGCTTGTTGTGCCCAATTTTCAATTAGTAAATTAAAATTATTTTTGTTTTTATTTATAAAAAAGTGATAATTTGATATTGCTTAGAAACTAAATGATATTGCTGAAGCAAATCAAATAAATACCAATGACACTAACATTGACAATTTATTATAATTAGATGTATTTATTATAGTAAAGTAGCTCATAACTAAGTTCATTTTCAATTATAGATCAAAATGAAATAAATTTAAAAAAAATTATTTTTATTCTTAAAATATGATGTTTTTAATTAATGCATTTAATCAGAAATGTTAATAAAAGCAATAAGATTTAATATGAATAAAATTGGATGAATTTTACACAAGTCAGAAAATTTAGAAATAATTTTAATATCAAATTCACTGAGATTTAGTAAATTAGAACTCTTTTTTTGCCAGGATTTTCCTTCTTTATGAATGTTATTTTTTAAATGTGTAAATGTGATATAGAGGAATTTAATTATGAATAAAAAGTTTTATATTTCTAATTAAAAAATCTTTTTTTTCTTTTTTGATTTCTTATGACATTAATCTTTTATTGTGCTCTTATTCACTTCTTTATAATGCTTTATACTGGCAATTTTTAGCACACATTATTCATTTCACCACTTGTGCTTTAACATAATTATGAGTTTTTGCATCATTTAAAATCATCACAATTTTCACTACATACCTTCAACTTGAAATTTTAGTTCAATCAGTGAGCAGATTGGCTACTACAATATTTTATGTAGGGAATTCTGTGTGTGTGTGTGTATATATATATATAAACAGTATTGTTTTAATTATTAAAAATCTAAAACATTTAAAAAGCACAACAAAAAATTATATTCAATAGTCAAAAATTCATAATTTAATTAGTACAATCATTAATAATTAATACTTACATTAAGCAAAATAGTACTTTTATTATATTTTTCTCTTAAATTAGATTCACATTTTAATTTCCATTGTTCCAGTTCTTCTTTCAACTGTGAAATTTCCACTTGACAGTGTGAATGTTGGTTTTCTATAATATAAAGCAGTTTAAAAAGCTATTTAGAGGTGAAGGAAATGCAAATTTGTAAGTAATTAACTCTTGTAATCAACATAAAAGTAGAATTTCAAAATTTATATAAAAGAATTGTATTAATCTTTTCTATTTAAAAAATCTGAACAAAAGAAAAAATAAATTGTCTTCTTGTCAAAATAATTTTTAATTGTTTTAATTCAAAACACTTTCTCTTAAAAGAACAGTAATAACATGGCTAATAAGTGCAGATTTTTAATTATGTATACGTTTTAATTATTTTACTCTTTATTTACTTATGAATTTAATTCTTTTCACACACAAATAATTTAAAATTATCTCAAAACTGTAGCCAACATTTGTAGGCAGTGAGTTCTGTATATCTGTAACACAATATAAACTTAAAAATAATATTTATAATATTAATTTTATGTAAAACTCATTTAATATTCAAATCAAATTAGCAGCACACAAATATCTTAATCTTATAATTAATATAATGTACTTACATCAAAAGAATAACTATGATTAAAATAATATTATGAAATTTTCTTAAATTACAATTCACATTTGTTTCCAAATATTTTTCTACAAATTCACCTTGGATATCAGGAGGTTCTCCACACTCCCATAATTTAGAATCATCAGTAGAACTATGGGAAAAAGCAGAACATTCAATCTGAAGTTGAGATATTCTTGCCTAAATAATTTTTTAAAGAGTTAGAATTTTAATTAAAATCAAACATATTTAACAATTTTACTGAAATGATAAAGCTCTATACAAATATATATGACAGATTTAAAAATTGTAGTTGGTTAAATTTCTTGATATTTCATTAGTCAACTGCTTCTATTTTCCCTTGGTATAAGGCTGAATGTAAAAGCTATTTCAAATTGAAGATTAATTATTATTTTTAATATTTTTTTTTAAATGTAATATATTTCTTGTAATGTAATGCAGTAGAACTCCATTTATCTGAATCACTTTCAGATTTTTCAAAAAAATAAATTAGACTGAAGAAGAGATGGAAAATGAGAACAAGCTTAAGAAAAGGAAAGACAAGAGAAAAGATGAGAATGATGTATCACTTGGAGATTCAAAAACATTATTTTGAAAATTCCTGAATGTTAAGTCAGTGCTGAAGATATAGGAGAATGGAATTATAAATGAGATCCTAGATTTCAAATTGCAAATGATGATATATTTATTTAAAGTGTTGATTAAGAAGATGACCTTAATGTCCAAACTGAAGCAGACATGAGATCACCAGCTAATAAAGTATTCGCCAAATTGATTTAAAATGGATGAAGCACCAGCCTAAGTATAGCCACATACAAATTCTCATTATCAAAATGGATGAAGGCAGTAATATAACTTACTCTGACCGAGATGTTCAGTAAGCAATGACTTTCATTTACAGAGCTGTACATACATAATGTATGAATATACAGCACTTATACAGTACTTTTACATGTAAAAGTGTAGCATTTTCATTTAATTGATTAAAAATTCTTTTTCTTTAAAAATATGTATTTTTTCTTCCATTTTCAATACACACTAATTAATTAAAATATATCATCCAATTGTCTGAATAGGGTTGTTATAATTGATTCAGATAATTGGAGTTCTACTTTATATATGAAATTTGTCTAAATATAAGCAGGATACATTTATATTTTGAGAATTAATAATTATACTACAAATAAGCCTCACATTTCATTTTCAAATCGATGTTTAGTTCATTTTAAAAACTTTATAAAGTAATATCATAAAAAACTTAGATTACAGGAACTTAACTTTCATTTTAAAATATTTTGATAGTTAATTATGGAAAATATTTTGTAGTGCAAAAAATGTTTTCCAAATCAAAATTACAAGTATAAATAAGCAAAAAAAAAAAAAAAATAAAAATTTAAAAACATTTTTTTTTTATATAAAAAAACAACTTTTAAGTTTTTGAGATAAATGCTCAATAACTTTAAATTTTGTAACTAGATATTTTCTATACTTCATTTCAAAATAATGTTCCGTATTTTCATAACAATGTATAATATTTTCTTACTTTTAATTAATGAATAAGAAAGTGGGAAAAGCACTTTTATATCCTTATGAAAATCAATGTTTCACGAATATCATACATAATAAAGTTATTTTCTACAGAAAATAAACAATAAAACACTGCCTATTTAAATATCCACAGGTAAAACTGCATATCAATGAGATGTTTGTTTTTCAGTTGGAATTAACCAAATGAGGAATTTCTAAAAAGGTGTATAGATATTTTGGAATAAAAAGAATATATTTTAAACACTCAAAAATGTAATATTTACCAAAAACAAAAACTGCACTTTTTAGAAAATCACATGATTGAATTCTAATTTTAACAAAAAGTACAGTTTGATAAAATTCTAGTGAAAATTCAATACATTTGTCAATAATTATCAGATATTTTTAATTGCTTTCATCTTTTATGTAAAAAACAGATTAGCTTTTCTTTAGGTTTTCTGAGAATATAAGAATTAGTGTTTAATGAAGAAATTTCTTTTATCACAATAACCATTTCATAAAAACAACACTTTTACTACTAAAAATAGGAGAAAAGTTCTAGTTTTCACACAGCATTTTTAAAATTAATGTGAAATTAGATTTAATTTTCTTTTACTTATTCAAATTTAGAAGAATAATAGTGCTCTTATTTCAATAAAAATCACGTGTGTATGTGTATATATAGTCAAACAAAAATCAATGTAGAAAATATTGGTGGAAAAAATAAAGAATTTTCTACTGTTTTTGTTCACATGTATATATAGTCAAACACAAATCCGTGTAGAAAATATTAGTGGAAGAAAAAAAAAAAAAAAAAACAATTGTGCATATTTTTTTTCCACAATGATCAAATTTTCAATATTTTATATCAACCACTAGTCTCTTAATGCATATGCGGAGTAAGCCCTTCCTTGATGCATTCGATTAATTTCTGTTTTTGATTATGGATAATTTTTCTCTTTTGTTTCAGGGAATTTTCCTTTTCCCACATTCTACTTTCAGCTTTTCATGAAGTAGGACATTGGGTTTTAAAAACCCACTGTCTTACAAAAAAAATTTTTTTTTGCTTTGGTGATTTTTTGGTTATGATTTAGAAATATAAATCATAACCAAAAAATCACCAAAAAGAGAGAGAGAGGAAAAAAAGAGAGAGAGAGAGAGAGAGAACCCTCTACAGATTTCTCCTTGCCTTCATTCAATGTCTCTATTTGATTTGATGTCCTTTAAAATGTTTATAGATGGAAAAAAATTTTGAGACCATAATTCTTCCAGCTTGATTATAAAATGCCACAATGCTGATGTAAAACAGATTGTGGACATTCAAATGTTTAAGATATATTTTTTTCTAACTTGAACTTTAACATGTAGCTTTTTTCCTCTTCTAATTTTGATTCAACCCACTTATGAACTTTCTAAGTTTAGTATTTCCCTTTCTCTTCAGTAACAGCTTTAACATTGCATAGTTTTCAAATGAGTTGGACTCATTTGAAATTGAAAATAACTCTCCAAAAACTGAATTCCTTTTTATAACATAATCCCTTATGATTATTAAATTTTTTACTGAACTAATTACATTTATTATAAAATAGTATATATCTTGCTCATGATAAATTTTAACTTCTTTTATCATAAAATGTCTCTTTCTTTAGTTACATTATAGAGTATAACAAGCAATTATTGAGTAAACACAATGCCTCAATGCTTTCACAATTTTTGGCCAAACTCTCAAAATTACATTTATATATATATATATAATCAAAACACAGTAAAAATTCAAATAATTACATATCAAATCATTTTATATCTCAAATCATTTGAGCAAAATACTTTTATAATTCAACAATATATTTATTTATAATACATTTATCTTGTAATTTGATAACAATGTTTTCAATCAGAGCAAGAACTGGGTTTGTTTGATGCTCAAAGGACATTTTTCATGCAGAAATGGTAATTAAAGAGGATAGAAATTGATGTCTAAGCTTAAGATATCATGCTTCTAAAATCTTAAGGAACAAATTTAAAATCTAATTAGCAATGAATATAATATACAAAAGTGATTTTTCATATATTTACGATGTCGATTTTGGTTTAACAAATGTCAAATAACAAGTTATTTTATCTTGGTAGAAAATGAAAGAAGTAAACTAAAAGAATGCTTTAATTTTATATTTGTTGATTTTAAAATTAGCATTACTGTGTCCTTTTCTTCATTCTAAGCAGCAGCAAAAAAAAAAAAAAAAAAACATAGAATTGATATGTAAAAAAAATTACAAATACATACTTTCAATTTTTGTATAGTAAGTTGATCTTGTTGTCTTAGTTTGTCATGATCTCCAACCATAGCAGATAATTCAGATATTCGATTTTCCAAATTTGCAATTCGATTCTCCTTCACATACATCAACATTCCTAATTTTTCATTGGCCATTTCAGCTCTATTTTTTTCTTCCTCAATTTTAGATTGATATAGCAACTAAATAATGAAAAAATGAAACTAACTTTATCAAAGATAGTGACTTAAATTTTACAAAAAGACAATATATTTCATTTTTAGGAACACTAAGAATATTAATTTTATTATTTGAATTGTAATTTGAATGAAAAAGGGTTTTACATTAATAAACTATATTTAGTGTAAACATAAAGAAATTCTATTAGTTTTATAAAATAAAATTATTTTAAAAATTTTATGGACATAACAGTTTTATAGAATTTATGATGAAGGTATTAAATTATGTTAGTTTTTAAGGGAAAATAATTCCAAGGTTGATGGTAAAAGTGATTCACTAAAATTTCTGATTTCTTTGGCAATAACATTATGAAATCAAAATATGCCTAATGTATGATAAAAAAAATTTTATAAGTGTTTAAAGGACTGCTACATAGTTAATTTTAGAATTATATAATAAAACATATTGGTAATGCTTAGACAAGTACTGGTGAATAATTTTTTAGTAATCAATCAACTTTTCTTTCACAGTACTTTATTTTACAGATGTTAAGATTTCTGAATTTACGTATTATGAATGATACAAAATACACAGAATATACAAATATTCTTATTTTTACACCAAATAAATACAAATAATTTAATGATAAATTTAATTTCAATGTGGAAATTATTTTATAATAATTAGATCTCAATTAGTTAAACAATATTTACTATTATATGTTACTTATATTGAACATTTAAATTGAGCATTTACAAATGGTTATTAAAATAACAGAAACAATTTAGATTTATAAAAATCCTTTATTAATATAGTGTAAGATCACATTGACATGCAATATAGCTTGGATTCACAGAACATTCAATTCATACAAGCATTGAATAGTGTTTGGTGGCATACCATTGTCTTTGGAGATATTGCAAAAATTCTGCGAGATGCAGAAGGAAGATATCACTTTTATATAAAACACTTTAAACATTTTAAAATAGACAATAACTTCTCAATTATATTGAGGTCAAGTGAATGTGTGGGCCAAGGTATATTTATCTTCATCCTCATGTTTTTCAAGCCCTGATTAGTCAAGTCCCACTGCAAAGATACATGTATGATCATACTGAAAAATTAACCTCTCAGGAAATAAACTTTGTATTATAGGATGGAACTGGTAGCTAACTCAATACTCCTGTGATACTTCTTCTGCTGGCAACAATTGGTCTAATAGAAAAACCATGACATAGGAATCTAAATTAGGACAAATACTCCTTTATGCTTGACAGTTGGAAGGAATTAATCATGACCATATGCTTGTGCAGGTGTCCTCCAAATCTGGACCTATTGTGTTGTAGGAAAAATTATGAAAAACGATTTGTCAGGCTATATTACTTTCTAACATTTATTAATCAATCAGGTTCTGTGACTATAATGTTTCTATAGAACAATGTTTGGCATTAACATCTGTGACAAATGACTTTGAAATTGCTGTTTTGTTGTAAATGTTTTGTTTAAAAGGCATCTTAAAATTGCAATCATTGACACTAGATATTCCAGATAATTATTAAGCTCTGTGATCACTTTTGCAGCAATTGTTTACTTTTAGGCAAAATAATCTGCTTCAAAAACTATCTTTTTCACTGAGCTTCTCATTACATCCACTATTTTCTTTCGCTGAGCTTATCTTCTTGCAAATGCCACTGAATAGAGACTAATAACTTAAAGTGGATTCTAAAACACACACAGAAAAGAACATTAAAAAAAAAGAAAGATAAAGGAATGCTACATACTTAAACTTACTTTTATTTTTTCTATTTCTTCTTGCATGTTATTAAGTAAAATATCTTTCTTTTTGACTTCATTTCTTGCATTATTTAGTTGATCTTGACAGAGTTTTAATTCATTCTTTAGGTCATCAAGAGATTTTTCATATTCAATACTCTTTTTTTCAGAGATCTTCCCACTGTATTTTTGTTGAAATTCACAAACCTGCAATAATTACTTTATTATAAATGGGAAAAAAAATTAAGCCTAAAGATAAATAAAAAGACATATATAATCGAATATATTTATATATATAAAGAGTTCAATATTTTGAATAAAATATCATAAAGTTAAACTTATTAATATTTTATGACATGTCTAAAAGTAAAAAGATATGTATTGATTATTACAAATATATTTAATTTTTATTCTTTTCTTAATAATAATTTAATACCATAATATAGGACCTCTTGATTTTCAAGCAAATTAATATACATAATATAAAGCAGTAAATACGAGTAATAAATATTATATGAAAATTTATTAAATAGAAATACAATACTAAATAAATATACATCTGGCAACCAAACCAGCATGAAAGCAACTAAAGACAGATGGGCCAAGAATATAAATATAACACGAAATAATTTGACAATCAATAATAAAATGAGACAAAAATTTGAAAATCAATAACAAAATCTTGCAAATCACAAATAAAATAAAAAGCTTAGTGACCACATCTTCATCAAAAGGTCACGGTTAATTTTGCAACTAAGAGAAATACTTCTAACATGTATGAAGGACAAGTTCAAAAAACCTTCATGCAATTTCCCTAAACATGTTATTTTCAGTGAAATGAACCATGTTCTCAATCTATCTATAATTATAAATTTCTTAGAAATCAAATTAACCTCAAAAACAATAATATATCTGTTAATTATATATATATAAATACATATATAATATTAAGAATTGCAACTGTATATAATTCAAAAAATAACTTTTAATTATTCAAATGAGAAAATATTTGACTTATATTAAAAAAAAATATTATAAATTTATAGAGAAAAAATTAGCTATGTTATATAGTTTTTTAATAAATAGTTTGAGCAAATAACTATTCAAAAATTCAACCCCATATAAATTATAACACAAATAAATAACTATACATAAGCTTATCATTCTGGAAACACTTCTTTTTAAAAAACACTGAATATATTCCATAAATTTTATTCAATGTTTAACTTTACGCATAATTTTATCTTATTAAATAACACAATTGATAATGCATTTTTTTCACCTTGACTGATTTAAGCAAACTTCAAAAATTTAATCAGTCACATTAAAAATTGTAAATTTAGGTTATTTTACAGGAAATAACACATTTAAAATTAGCACAACCTTTTTTACTCCAATTAATACATTTATAGAATTAACAGTAATAACTTCTATATAAGTATACAATTTTCCCATATTTATTACATTGACACACATTATTTTAAGGAATTTTTATATAGGAATTTTAAATATTTCCCCCAATATATGAATAGAATTTTTAGCATTTAATAATTTTGTTTAAAATATATATTAATGAACTTTCTCAAATAAATGTAAGAATTTGTAAATACAATTTTTTTTAATATTATACAAAAATGATATTTAGAGAGCACATTATTTTCACAAAGCAATGAGATATTTACTTGTTCTTCAAGTTTTTCTTTTGCAGCTCTTTCATTAGCAAGGATATTTTGGAGTTCTTTCAACATTAATACATGATCTTGTTGCTCTTTTTCCCTTTCTCTCTGCTGAACACTAACTTTTTTCCTTAACTAAAATACAAAAGTAATTAAAAATTTCATCAAATTTTTTATGATTACACAAAAAAGGATACTTTTATAAGAAAAATGAAATGTTATTAAAGTTAAAAAATACATACTGTATCATCAAATTTGAGTATAACATAAAAGTTGCAATTTAAGAAAAGAAAAACTTAAATATTATACCTATTATATCAATAATTTTTAAATTAAAAAATAATTTTATTAAACAAAGAAAAGCATCCTTACAGTTTACAGTAACTATTAAGTATTTATTGAAATAAAGATTTGTTAAATAGTAGCTGTGTAACTCTGAAATAAAATATTCAAGCTTTCAAAAAATCAAATTTTGAATAAATAAGTAGCTTTAAAAATATAACCAATAAAGAAGAAATCAATTAAAAATGAAATATTTTTAAGATAATTCATTAAATGTAATATTGCATCAAGAGAAATTAATTCAATAATAGTAAATCAAAATTATAATTGCTCATTATTATAAAAGACATGATATTTTAAGTTACTTGAGAATTTTATTTTTTTTTTTTTTGATAACCACAGTTATTTGCAACACCATGAATATTGTAATCATACTTCTTTGAATACTGTTTGGAAATATTTTAATATCAAAATTAAAGTGCGTGTCAACAAGTTTTTGTTTATCCAATTTAAGAACAAAATTACAGTCTATATTATTTAAGAACATATAAATGAGCATATAGCATATTTAATAATGCAAAATAACCATTTTTTTGCATACAATTTTGCATTTTAATGAAAACAATCTTACTTATTTTCTAGTATACAATAGAATATATTTATTAATGGCTTTCCCCTGCTTTATTTGTAACACATGATTTGCATGAATTTAATTACTGCGTGCAAAAAAATAACATTTATCACAAAACATATTAGTCTTGCTTCCCAATTAAATGCATTCTGTATAATATAAGGCAGAAACTTCAAAGAATAGCACGTAAAGACTAAATAATATGATTATTTCACTACATAATTATTTTAATTCATATATTAAATGAACTTGATATATTTTGTAAAATCTTATAGTAATAATTAAGGGGAGCTAGTTTAAATAATTACCAAGATAGAAAATTTCAAAATTTTTATGGATCATTTAATATATTTTTACAATATAATTAACTTGTTTTATAAATTAATGTTTTCTTAAAAATATATATCATTATTTTTCATTGAGATAAATTAGTTTATTTTGCCCAACTAAGTTGCTTATTAAAATAATGGAATTAGATTATTTAAAATAAAATAAAAAATAAAAAAAAAAACATTTATTAGTATATAGTAAAAACAATCTTTAGGAAAAATACAACTTAGATTTGCCAAGGAATTTATGGTTTGTTGGGTGGATTTTGAAATGCAAATAAGGATAAGCTGCACCATCAACTAAGAATTTAGTCATACAAATGCTGGATAGTGTTTTGGAATACTGTACCAATTTTTTAAAAGGAAATACAGTGACTGTTCTTTAAGAGATGTTGGTGGAGTATAAAGATGCAATAAAGAAATCTTAAAAGTAGGTAATAAGGGTTCAATTATATTGAGTTCAGGTGACTACAGACCTTTTCTTTATCCTCTTTATCTTAGGCATCTTATCTTTATCCTCATGTTTATCAAATATTATGATTGAAAAAGTCTTGCTGCATGATCTTCCTAAACAATTTCATCTTGTGAAAGAAACAAAGTTTATATCATAGGATGCACATGGTCAGCTTAAATTTTTCTACACTACTCCCGGTCATCCTTCCTTTCAAGGTCTTACAAGGTCATTAGTCTTACAGAAAACCACAAAATGGGTATTCATATCCTGACAAATTTTCATTTTATAAACTTAAATACTAATTCAATAAATTTTCAAAATAAGTTTCACTTTTCATATTCCTAAATTTCAACCACAAATGAAAGCAAAACACATCAAATGCTTTAAGGCACTCCAAAAAAGTTCATATATGTACACAATTAGATGATGTTATAAAATTGCTAGAAAACATTCTGGCATCGTAAATCACAATTTGGTGCATTAGCACTATATTGGCTCTCCAAGAAATTTTGAGATTCCTAAGGAGGTAATCTCTTCACAGTAGTACAAAGATTGTGATGAGGCTGATAAACTTTGCTCAAAAGTCAAGTTAAATTTTAGATAAAACTAATCTTGAATGATCCTTTAAATAAATTATTCTTATATATTCATTTAAAAAGAAATTTCAGACTTAATAAACTATCTCTCAAAAAATAATGTTTGGATTGAAATCCCAACTTAAAAAATTTTGAAAAAGTCTTAAGGTTCTGAGTGTATTTGGTGCAATTTCCAATTTTTGTGCCAAACACTGTTTATTATGTTACTACATCACTTCCATGATAAATTTTACTTAAGAAACTTAAAAAAAATCATACTAATATTCAAAGATTTAACTTTCAATAAAAATTTCAAAATATAAACATAAAATCATCCATTTCAAAAGCTTATATTGTAATCACATAAAAACAAATTACTAATTAAATGCTTCAACGGTTACTAGCACACAAAACAAATTTGGCACATGTACACAATCCTGCTGCATCATAAAATGCAAGTTACATCATACAAACAAAAGAAAATATTCTGATGCTGTTAGGCAGTTAAATGCATCTTATTGCTCAGACAGCAGCCTAGGATTTAGTTAAATTCTCAAAAGATGGAAATCCATTCTCAAGGATATCACAAATGATGATTATTTCACAATATACAACAAAATAAACTTTCAATATATCACAAAGATTTAGTAGTTTGAATAAGAAAATTATTTAAATGGAAATTGGAATATTTATAATATACGTGAAAATATAAATACAAACTATTGAAATAAAATGAATTTGTATAGAGAATTAGTATTTTATCTTACTTCTAAAATCTGACTATTGTAGTTCTCTCGTTCAAGAAACCATTTGTTTTCTTTATCCACTAATTTTTTTTCTAATTCTTCTTTTTGTTGCTGCAAATAGTAATAGAGTAAGATATTTTTTAAGAGACTTTACAGTCATTTTACAGAAAAATGTAAGTTACCAATATGTTTTTCCTGTCAGCTTTTAATTCATTTTCAATGCGTGATTTTTCAAGAGTGAGTGCTCCAAGGCTGCTTTTAAGATTTTGAATGCAAATATCATTCTTCTTTTCAACAGAATCCTAAAAAACAATTGCAGTAACTTGTTACTTCTTCAATAAGCTTGGTAAAAAGTATTACATTCTTTTAAATATACTCAATTTTTTAAACATGACAAAAGTAACAGCACACATTTTAATATGGCTTTTCTATTTATCTGTGTGATTTATAAGATAATTTAAATTAAAAATATGAAAAATTTTAAAAATATCTTCCAAATAGTAGATACACATAAGAAAAGTGATTTAATGTTTAAAATGCTTCATTATGTAGGAAAAAAAATTATATTTCTGCTTAATTTAAAATTAGTAAACATGTGGTATATAAGATAATACACTGGATGAAAAAAGTAGAAAAACATTCATATTTGATAAATTGTTCTTTATATTTTAGCGCAGTTAATATAAATTTTCTTTCTAATTTTATTAAACAATTTTTTCTTTTATTTTCAGTAAATCATTTTATCTACCACTAAGGAAATATTATAATATTTAAAGATTTTTGGTCTGTGAAAAAAGTAGAAGGACACCTGCAAAAATATTCTTATTTTAGTATCTGTAGCAGTTTAATATGTTGCAAATATTGTTTATTAAACTGGGTTTCTCTTAAAGGATATATTTTGTGGAAAAAATCCCTCAATTTTTATAAATTTAAAATGCTAGGGGAGAAATCTAAGTGAATTTCAAAAAGGCCAAACTGTGACATATAAAGATGATGGTAAAGGTGTGAAAAAAATTGCAAGGTACCTACACTTTAGTCCAAACATTATTTCTAATTTCTTGAAAAATCTAAAGTGCAAGAGGAAAGCAGACCAGACCCAAAAAATTGACACCATATGATCAAAGGAAAATCCTTTAAGGACTTTAAAAAATGCATGGAAGCAATGGAAAAGGACAAGAATATGTTAGGGTCACACATATAAATAGAATAACACTTTACAACTATGTAAAAATATGGAAACCTTCATATTCAAGAAAATAAAGCACCATCTTAAATGGAAAGAAAGTCACCAGTTACAGTATACCAAAGAATATATGTCTTAGAGCTTCAAATGGACTTAGTTATTTTTTCTGGTGATAAAAATTCAATTTAGAGGCTCCAGTAAGTAATCAAAATTATTTACATTGTTTGGATGGATAGAAAAAAAACTTATTCAAACAGACAAGTGGGAGTATGTAGTTTAATGGTTTGGATAGATGTGTTGTGTATGGGGCAAAGCAAATCTAGTGTTTCTGCATATGTAAAAAAGAAACATACAGATTACATTAAAATTTAAAATTCAAAGATTTTCCCTATGGTGCTGAGCTAGGTGCAGAAAGTTGGATATTTCAACAAGATGGAATATCAATTCACATGGTCAATGTCATGTGATTCTCATATATATAGTCTGAAAAATCCTTCATTTAAACTTCCATAATTAAGTTTGGGAAAATGAAATATGCTGCAATAATTTATTTTATTTGCATTTTACTGTGTTTCATTATTATACCATCATATTTATTAATTATACTCTTCTTAATTTATACTTTTAACTATAATGAATTTCAGCAAAAATATATTGATAATTTACTTTTATTTAATAGATCATTTTTTATTTTGTTGATCATTTTAGAGATATATTCAAATACAAAACTTATTTCTATAATTCAATCATATCAAAACTAATAATTTTATATTTTAAGGATGCAATTTTAATGATTTAAGTGAGAATTATTATTTTTAATTTACTAATTCATAATTTTTATACATTTCAGATAATCTTTTTTGATATTTTTAAATAATTATTACTTCTATACACAGTGTTGCTCTAAATTATCACTACTTGTAGTATAAAATTTCTGTTTTTTTTTTTTTTTTTTTTTTTTTTTTAAATAATAATTTATTAAGGATTTTTACATTGTAACATTTTCTATTTAAATGTTATAAATATAAGTGCATTTTATTCTCTTAATTATTGGAAAATTTATGGTTTGAAATTTCAGCTTATACTTGGTCACTTTTGTTGGTACAAGTCTGTTCAAATTTAGTTTTTCTAATCTTTACATTTGTTTAAACTTTAATATTGTATAGTTTACTTTCTTAATAGTTGGCTTTAATTTTTTTTTTATCTCCATTCAAAGCATTCTTTTAAAATGTTTGTTTCATAATAACAATAACATGGCATTATATTTTTTTAAATAAAAAATTGATGATGAATGAAATGAAATTGCAGCAAAAGGAATATAAATTTACTCCAAAATGAATATAATAAATAATATATTATAAATGAGTAGTTTACAGTATGTCATTCCAGACAAATCATAAACAGAGATTTTCTAACAAATTAGTATAAAATGATTTGACAAGCATTCTTTAATGTTTAACTACATATTAAAAAACATGAATTACACAGATAAGTTTAATAATTATATTATAATATAGATCACACAATATAAAAACTTACCTCATCTGAATTAATATTGCATTCTACTTCTAATGGCTGTTTAACAATATTATTAGCCTCAGTAAGAGTTTTAATACTGTTCTGAAGTGTTTCTTTCTCAGAAAGAAGATGCTTATAGGATTCAATAATATCTAAAATTGAGAAACTTTCTCTATATAATTAAAAAAAGTAAAATAAGTTAAGCAAATATATCATTTCAATTTTATAGGAAAGATTTTATGACATGATAAATAAGTATATATGCGTTTAAAATGATATTGCATAAAATTAGAAATTTATTACTATATTTTCATAATTAAGTAGTTTAATATTATCCCATGTGATAAAATCGTGAATTATGTAAATAATTATGTTTAGTTATAAGTAATTTAACTCACCATGTAAACGAGATTTATATTTTAGAAGATTTTTATCTTTTTCTTCAATAATTAATAATAATTCTTTTTTATTCTTTTTTTCCATCTTTTTGGTGGATTACTTATTAATTATGAAATGTAAAACATACAAAACAAGAACCTAATGTTATTGAATAATAATTTTCATTAAATGAACGTAATTGATAAATCCATTAATCAAATTTATTAACTTATAACGTGTTATTTGAAAACAAAAACAAGAGATGGAGAGAGAGGGGAGGACTTAGAGCTGTGGGAGGATTACTTTCTGCTACAAACGTTTTTCTATATTTAATAGAGATGTACGTATCAAAGTGAAAAAATGTTACTTTTACTTTTAAAATTTTATTCTTATATCATCTAAGAATACTAAATTTCTACTTAAAGTTTCATGACAAATTATTTATAGAAAAAATTATTCATTATATCATGTTGGCAGATTGAAGTGAAAGGAGCTGAAGATATATTTACATCTGAAACCGCATGGTTTCAATGTTTATATTTGTTAAAGGCCGACACTGCACGGACTAGAAGTAAGTGTTATTTTGCTTTAATTGTTTTCTATCTAATAGGTTGTGTTCTCAGTCTTTTCCAGGTAAAATTATACCTCTGTAGGTGATTACTTTTGGAGATGAATATTTGGGGATCTTCTGTTTCTAGATTTTAAAGACTTTCACCTAACATGTAAACCCAAACTCTGGGCTAGCTATTGGGAAAGATATTGGTGCATATATATGTTTTGTACGAATACATTAGTATGATCGAAAAAATTTTGAAGTATTAGACTTCTGAAAAAGTATGATCGTTATAAATATGATATACCATTCTATATGCTGTTTAATTTTAGCTTTAAGTATGATCTCTACTCATAAACTGTATAAGGTCTGTCATTATCCTAAGTTATGAACTAGAAATTGACAAAGGCTGTAACATATGATGCAAATTGAGATTTTAATATCTTTTCGGTATATTTTTTCGTCGTCATATTATGATTCTAGATCATATGCTAGTATACATATCTTTCTTTTCTGATTATGTCTTGTGCTACTGACCCACATTATCTATAATCCTAAACATGTGAGATTATTTGGAATGTTCTTTTTTTTTGTGAAAATACATCTCGTGGTGCATAAAACTAAATCAAGATTAATTAATAAACAGCTTTTGGCTCCAATCACTCTACATCCAAATTACTCTCATTCGTCAAAGCTGAGGTTACAATGTCTTGACCATTGGTGAAACATACACCATTAATCTATGTGAAGGGGAATAATCGTAATGAAAGTTTATTTTTCAATTAATTTTATTGTGTCCTATTGCTACAAGAAATTTGCATCTGTGTAGGATTGTCTCTCCTGTTGTAATGAGAGTAAACAAAATACACCAATTATTGTTAATTGTGTTAACACCGAAGCAATCATATCTTAGTCAATGTCTAAGATTTCTTATTTCTTGGAATATACTCCAAAAATTTAAAATGATATTCCTTGTCATTTCAATGTCTTCCACACTTTTCTTGTATTTATTTAGATTTAATCTTCCTAATAATGTGAAAAGTCTTACATGGATTGTGTCTTCTTCACTTCATGTCAGTTTGAAGCAATTCTTTATTTTTATTTAATTTTATATATTTTTTTATAAATTAAAAAATGAACAATGGAATTTTCCAACTTAGACATGAATACTGAAGGGGAGCCCCAGATTGTACTCAAGAGTAACAGTTTTAGAATATTTGCCTATCATCAAGCATCTTGTAATTTTGTTTCATGGTCTGGTGACAAGGTTGCACATGAGTTGCACACTCTTCTCACATCCATGTCACGCCTGCAGAAGGACATTGGATGTCACAGTGGATAATTCCTTAACTTATGGAGATCCAACTACCCAGTCTGGAATAAAAAAAAAATATTTATTAAAATATTACCCTGAAATATTAAAAGTGTTGCTTATCTTTTTCAATTTTGTAAATGGACAGGAATCCTCTTGAAAGAAAAGATTAATAATTGAAGACAAGCATTATGTGTGTGTCATTCTCAATTATGCCTGAACATAGAGCAGGTTCTGATTTTGATAAATTTATTCTATTTTGGATTATTCTTTATAAAACTCCACAAATAAAATTAAAATTATGAAGCATTCATCAATTTTATATTATTTAAGATTTTATCTAATTATCTTTTTAAGATTGTTTTAAATATTCATTAATTTCATTTGAGATTTACAGTAAATTTTTTTTCACTTATTAACTCATTTGTATGATTAATTATATCAATATTTCAAAACTTATTTCTTACTTTATTCAATAAAAATTTTTCTTGATAAAATCATAAATTTTTGTTACTATTTTTTAGAATGTGTCTATTTGTAAATTTAATTTATTTTCTTTTGCATGCAATTAATTATTTGAAAAAGATGATACTTCATTTAAAAATTATAGTAAACACAGAAACATGGGTATGCCAAATGATTCAGATTGGACAAAAGTAAAGGGCAAACGAAAGCGGGCCAGTTATTCTAAAGGGAAGAAGAAAAAAAAGATAGATCAATCCAAGTTAATGGCTGAAGAACTAGAAAATATTGAGATAACTTCCTCAAATTTTCTAAAAATGCAGGTAAGTTTTTTTAATAAAATCAGTATTTCAAGTTTTCAGTGCTTACATATGTATAGAATAAATGACTAATGTGTAAAATATTTAATTAAGATATGATAATATTAACCAAAAAACACAAGGAAATCATAATTACTGCTTAAGAAATTAACCGGTTATCCTGAGTTAATTTGGACAAAAAATTCTGTACATGTACCTGCTATTCCGAGTCCTTTAGTAGAGGCAACTGACTTACTGCAATGCTTTAAGTCAAACCCTTAAAATTGATGGAAAGTTGTGAAATTGTGGTTTGGGAATGGTTACAGTTGATTTAACTAATGCAAATGTAAATTGTAAGTGTTGGAAAAGGTTTTCATGCATAATTTTCAGAATCTTCTGTTTAAAGGAAGTAACAACTTTGTACTTTTTTATATTTATTCACATTTAAAGACTGTCAAATTATTGAAGTTAATTAACATCATATATAATTCTTATTTTCATTTTTCAAACAAATTAATTTTTAAATTATTAATATTTCTTAGTTTCTGTGTGATTTTACGATAGTGTTAAAATATAAAGAATCTATTAATTTGTTAAAAATATTCTTTTAAATTAGTATAATGTGGATTGTAAAATAAGTAATAAATTGGAAGTTATTTTTTTTTAACATTTATAAAAAAATTCAGTATTTGAAATAATTCTCCATTGATTTTTATAAGTAGATATTTTATATATTTACATTTTATTAAAATAAGATTATATATTTTGTTCTGCAAATATTTAATCCTTGTGATCTTACTGATTTTAATTTCAAATTAAACCTAATTTTAATTACAAAAAATTTTATAACTTGTCAATGAAATTATTATTTTAAATGTTTATATATTTTTTATAAATTAAAAATGGAAAATCTAAGTTTTAAAAAATGCTTTTATGTAAACAAAACAATAAAGCTTACATCATATTTTATTGAATTTTAAAATATAACATTGTAAAATTAATTCATTTCAATTACACTTCATTTTAAAATGAATAGTGAAACTTTAAATAAAATTTTAACATTCAACTGTAATTAATGTACTTAAATTATTCCTTATAACGAAATTATTTTCATATAAAAATAATATTTATGGCTGTATTTCATAAGATATATATTTATCAGAAATTGAAACACAATGTTTAAGTATTAGCATGATCCATACATTTACTGAAGATACTTACAAATATTCTAAATGAAAATATTTGCTAATTAATGTTATAATTAAACTTTCAAAGTTTATTATATTTATTTATAAAAACCAACTAAAAATATGAAAATAAATCAAGAGAAATAAAACAGTCAAAACATAAATCTCTACATGAAAGTAATTTTAGTTATATATCATAATATATCTCAAATAATTTTTTTGGAATCAAATATTCATATTTAAAAAATACGGTTTGAAAAAGATTAATTTTCTATTATGTACAGAATTTTCACTACTTGTTTACCACTTTTTTTAAGAAATGCATATCTGTTTCAGACATTATTCAATGATGATCAAATTTAAATATTTAAAAAAATGTTTGAATTTTGTAATCACATTTATTATTCTGTATAAGGAAAACAGCAAAGAACAAATTATTTAATTTCTTAACTGTGAGGTTAAAATTTTTTAAATAAATATTTGTGTAAAATTTAGGATATTTTAAACTAATATTCCTTAAATATAGTTTAAAATCATTGAATGAAAGTTTGTTTCTTGCAAATTCCAGAAAATATGAAATTTCCTTTATCATGTAAAAAAAAATATTTTCATTTTGTAGTTTAATATTTTAAATATTACATTTTGATTATCAAATACTTCAATATCTAACAGAATTACTAAAGGTTATACTTTTATATTCTTGAAACAAAATAATACAAATAAACATTATGTTTTGACTTTTTTAATTTTTTCGTGTGTTTTGAGAAATAAAATTTCAATGAGTTAATTTTGATACCAAGCTGAATAATTGGAGCTTGAATAAGATGTTTCTAACATAAGATACAAATTTTATTGTTGCAGAAGAATAATTAAATTAAGATTCTTATTCTTAATAGGTTAACATTAATGCAAAATTAATGCTATGGGAACCAGATAAAGTATTTCTTTTTGGTTAATAAATTTATACGTACAAAAATGTGTTTTATGTATATTTACTTCTTTAATCAAAATTATCTAAAAAATTTGATTAATCTAATCAAAAGTAATAAAATATTTATATTTTAGAATTATCAAAAGAAGGAAGTTATAAATCATTATTTTATTGAAATACATTTTTTAATGTGATTTTTCTTATAATTTTCCATTTCTAATCTTTTTCATTTCAAAGTTGTAATAATTTAGTGAAGAAAAAGTTATTTAATGTAAAACTAATTTGAATAAGTGAAAAAACGTGATATTAACATGTTCTATATTAAATATTGAATTATTAGAATACTATTGTAAACAGCAGTGTTAAGATTTCTCCATCTTATATTTTTGCTTTTATACTCCTTCTACAGAAACAAATTTTCATGAGTGAGATACATTCATTTTAATATTTGGGCAAAACAATTCAAGAAATAGGGTATAAGTTCAGTATCCCCATATATGATTTCTCGCCAAATCTGGAAATAGGGTATAAGGTTTCTCGACAATTCAAGAAATAGGGTTTAAGTTCAGTATCCCCATATATGATTTCTAACCAAATATAGCACCATTTGTTTACATTGTAGTGTTGCCAAATTCAGTTTTAGTTACAATTCTTTTTTTGTTGCCTCTATTAATTTTTCTCGTGTTTTACATAAATTTTACAGCTATTTAAATTTTACTTCGACTTTCATTGTTCTAGAACATTCTTTGTTCCACGTTTCTATAGGAATTAGAAGCCATTTGATTTTTGTTTGCTGTTGGTGCAATTAGGGGATTATCCCTCAGTTGTGCTTCATTGTCACCAGCATCCAATCATCGTAATTTTTTTTTTTTACAATTTCTTTTACATTATTTCTTTTTATTTGGTTTATTTATTATGTATATTTGTTATTATCTTATTAATTTAATTTATTATTATCTTATACATTTTTGCTAATTTATTGCTACATTTCCATAATGTCTCATGCTCATAGCGTTGTTGAGAAATTTCAACAGATTATTTTAGCTAAAATTAGAAACCAATGATGGGTATTTTAATCTTTCAAGCTCTAGGCCAACAGTTGGAAAACCCGGAATTGTTGACAGACTTTTTTGAGTTCTATCTTTATTTGCTTATCTTTATTTACTTAAAAAAATTTATATATTTAAAAAAAATTGTTTCATGTTTTTTATTTTTTAATAAAATGTGATTCTGGTGACATCGAACAAATTGTTGAAATAAGCATACCAATTGGCATATCAGCTAAACTTCATATCAAGTAGGTCCATCATTTATATTTATTTCCTTTTTTTAAATTTTCTAAAATGCTTATTTTACGATCGAACTTCAGGTAATTTCCCGTTTTAGCTTGGCGACGAAAAAAATTTGCCACATTCGCCATTAAATGGGGATACTAAACTAGTTCCAGAAATATTAAAAGATGTATAACAACAATGTTGATTCCTATAAAGAACAATATTTTTTTACATAATTAAAAACAGAAATAATACAGTTCCCTAAAATTTTCAACTATAGTATGTAACTTACTATTGGTTCTGAGGTCCATTGTTAGGCAATTAAATTTTTTTTTTTAAATATTAGAAATGTACAGTTTTAACAAAATTCTGTAATTTGTCTGTATTAAAGCATCAGAATCATTTCTTTTTATGATTTTGAAAATTATTTGATTTCAGAAATATAGTGTTGATTTTGAAAAGTATCTGCAATGATTAAAACCAATAAATAATTAAACACAACAAATTAATTAATTATTACAGCTATTTAAAAATTTTTCTGATTTTTATTAAAAAGAAATGATGCATTTAACAGCTTTTGATGCATTTAACAGCTGATAAAAATAAGTATCTGATGCAATCTGATTTATATTTTACTTTTTAAATTATTTGAACATAAATTATATATGTATATATATGATATTTATTGTGATAACTATCACATAATTTTGTATTCATTTAAAGTTAGAAATAAATTTCCTAATACTATTTTGAAAATAATGAAAGAAATTAATATTTAGTGTAATAGAAAATTATATTAGGCACAGTAGAAATTTTCTAGCAGAACATTCACAAAATAAACTACTAGCACATTTTGGTTTCTTCAACTGACAGCAATTGATGAACTTCCCTCCTGTAAGTCATTAAAATGTTATTATTGTGAGATGGTCCATGGTAAAGCAAAAAATGAACCCCATCAACAATCAGCGGCTTTTGTATTCTTGACAAGAGTTAAAAGTGAGAAAAACTTGTATTGCAGTGAAAACCCAAACTATGCTGCTACCGCAAAGCAAAAATTAAGCACTTTCTTCGCAGAACTCCGGACGGTTAAGGGGTTAAATAATTGAGGTGACTCTTTTTTAATTACAATTTTGTGTAGGAGTCTTTTAATAAAAAATTGAAAAATATGTTAAGTATTTACATGTGCATTTGAAAATTTAAAGTGTTATTTTTTTTCATTCTGTTCAAGGAAGAAATTAATGCAAATCTTAAATTTTTTTTAAAGTTAAGATCGAAAAGAGTGATTTAATTATAAAAAGTTTACAAAACCAATTTATATCAGAACAAGATATTTTGAAGATAATTGGATTCAAGACTTTAAAAATGAAAACTTAAATTGAATAAAAGCTTTGCAGGGTTTGCACAACTCCTAGAAACTCCTTAAATTCCAAAATAAAAATAATAAATTTAAGGGCCCTTGAAATCCCTGGAATTTTGATTTGACTCCTTGAAAATCATCAATTACTCCTAGAGTTTTTTCTTACCTTGGTGCATTGATTTTTTCTGGAAAATATTATCAATTTTTGAAAGGGGAAAAGCATATATTTATTAGAACAAACCATATCTGCACATTTAAAAAATCTACTCATTTAAAAGATTTTTTTTACTTCTGCTGATCTTGTTAAAGAGTATGAACTCAAAGCATGCTTTGAAATTTTAGATTCATTTGTTTCTTCAAAAGAAGTTTTAAAGGCTGAAATTCTATGGGCTCTTAAAGTTTTAAATAGTGAATTCAGCTACAGTTCTTGTAACAATATAAATCCTCTTTCAAGCAATGTTTCCAGACAGTGCTATTGCAAACAATTCAGTTGTGCTGAAAAAAGTACACTTATTTAACAATTTTTGGAATTGCACCATATATTTTTCCAACTTATTGAAAGAAAAGTTAAGAATGTTTCTGATCATCTGCAGACAAAACAATTAAACTGCCATATAAGATTTTACGATAATGATGCGGCACATGATTAGAATCATATGAGTAAAACACGGCATTACTCATACGATTTTTTATATCATTCAACTGGAGATATTTAGTTTGATAAAGTGAATGAGAAGTGCTTAAAATTAGGAACAAGTGGATTACTCGAGTTGTCAATGGATGGCCCACAAATATAAACTGATCTGTTTTGTCTAAAATGGCCGATTTTTTAAAAAATGAACATCATTCAAATATGGTAAATGTTGGAAGCTGCAGCCTACACATTCCACACAATGCTTACACAATGGATGTTCTCCATTTCCAGAAGTTGAGGTAACAGCAAGTGCAGTTTACAGATTATTTAAGGATCACCCGCTCGTAGGGATGACTTTGATGGCCTTGTCCCAGACGTAAAATTTCTTTTAAAGTTTTGCAAACATCAATGGTTAGAAAATATAATTGTTTTCAACAGATTGCTTGAAATGTTATCATATCTAAAAACATGTATGTCATTTGTTCAAAACAAAAAATTTCTTAATCCTGGTATCACAACTTTTTAGTATTATGCAAAACTGTACGAAAGATGTACTTTTTTCTGCTAAATGCAATTTTTTATATGTATTGCTTGGGAAATAGAACCTTTTCTGATACTTTATCAAACTGATAAACTAATGTTGCCCTTTTTTGCTGGAGATTTTCATGCATTGTTGAAAAGTTTGATGCAAAAGTTTTTAAGAGAATCCTTTTTATCTAAATCTATTGGAAATGTATTATATAGTATGTTGATATTAGATAGTATGTATTATCCAGTATTATATAGTATGTTGATTATTTAAGTAAAAATTTTTCTGTTATAGCTGTTAATTTATTGAAGGTTTTTGAGATAATCATTAATAGTTTTTAACTCAAATCAGAAATGTTTGTAATTATTTATTTTTATTATTAACAGAATTGATTGAAAAATATTGCATGTACATAATTATATTATTAAGGACAATTTTTAAAATTAAATAAAAAATTATTTAACGTGAATGTCAATACCTCCTGATAATATTTGATTTGACACCTGCAAAACTCCTTAAAACTCCTGGAATTTTATTCTTAGAAATCTGTATAAACTCTGACTTTGAGAAATTCAAATTTTACAGTATACTGTAGATTTTTAAGTTACAGTTATATTTTTAACAAAAAATGAAAGAAAAATTAAAATATAAGTAAAAAATAATTGCTTTTAAAAAGGTTAATGAATTAGCAAAGAATATTTCTGAAATATTTATGACTGAATTAAAGACTACTTTTAGATGTTTACACATCCTTCAACAACAAAATAGCCTTTTAATTTTACAGTATCCCTTTTTTTTATTGTTTTCTAATGAATGTGAATCCATCAATTTCTTAATAATTATATGTTTACAGGTTCTGGTGCAAAATTCTATAACTTCTTTTGTTGGTGATAAATTATTTTTGCATTTAAAAAATAATAGAAATCCTTATAATTCATTATATTGTAAGATTTCCTTGTATTGTTATGGGGTCTAAATCAAGTCTTTTGCTCTTCACATCCGTAGATAATATTTTCATGCCATCTGCCATTTGAGAATAATTTAAAAATTTATTATCCATTTGAGATTTTTGTTAACTGATATAATAGCATTCAATTTTGATAAAATTGTTTTCAAATTTACCTTTAATTAATATTTTTCTGAAATTCTTTAATAGTCTTTTAGTCATCGAGCTCTAGAATTACTTCTAAACTGTCACTATATTATTGATAGATATTGTTTTTGTAATTCTTATTATTGTTTAAGTATAGTTCAACTTCTATATTTCTTTATAGTGTCTGTACTTGTAATGTGCAATAATCATCATATACTTTTTAAGTCATTAAGTTGTTACACTATAATTTTTGAATACTTTAGTGAGTTGTATGGCCAAAAGCTTTGCAGTCTTAACAGATAGCTTTTGTTAAATTATTGTAACATCTGATTCTAAATGTAAGTAAATAATGTAATAATCTAAAATTTATACTGCTAACTTTAAGTTTTAACAGCAGTTATTGCTTTTCAAAGCAGCATATCTAAATCATTTTGTATGATGCCCCATTTGGTGGATAATTGTTTTTTATTTTTCAATTTTATTTTCTGAGTACCTTACTGTTTATAAATTTTATCTACATCTGGATTTTTCATTAAGATTTTTTTAATATTTATTCGTTTTTAGAACTAACTTAAGAATGTTTTCTAAGAAAAACTGTATCATTTGATATAAATTTTCTATATCATTAAATAACAATTGGTTGTGGGGGAGGAAAATAATTTTGAAAAATAAGATAAGTTTATATTTATAATGCATAATTTTTACATACAAATAAAATTAATCAAATATTTTTTAAAGTGTGCTTTTTTTTTAAATAAACTAACTCACTTTTTCAGATGGAGGATCTTTTGAAAGAAATGAGACAAGTTAGAAGAGAAGATATTGATTCATGGTTAGAACAGTTTAAAGAATTGGTCATGAGTATTCCTGAAGGTGTCCAATATTCTGTAATTACTTTTAAATTACTTAATATATTTTATAAATATTTTATATTGGTTTTAAATTTGCTATTTTTATTAAAAAAAACTGCTAATTTACTTTTTCCAGTAATCTTTAACTGAAATCTTTTTTTACTGTATTAATTTTTGTAAATTTCTAAATGTATTCCTTTTTTCTGATAAATCCGTAAAATTTTATCTAGTAGCTGTAAAAGTAAAGTTTATGAAACATCTCAATCAAATAAAAAAATTCTTTGGTTAAGAAATGGAAATTAAAAAATAATTATGTAATATATAGTTTTGCAAAGGAAAAATTAAGTATTTATTTCAAAAGATAAAATATTATGGATTTCCAAAAATTACAAAGTCAACTAGCATTTAAAAAAATAAATAGTAAATATTTTATAAGTCTTATTTTATAACATGACATTATTATGACTCATTCCACCAAGTATAAGGTCAATCTGATGGTCTCGTGGTTAATTCTCTGGTCTTTGGTTCAAGTTTGGTTTGATTGCAGTTTTGGGCATGAATTTTCATAGTGGTTCAATGTGCAATTTGCCTTTGTATGCAAAAAAATCACCGTAGAATTTCAAATATACAAGGCATATAATTTTAGTATCACACCTCTCAAGAAATGGATGTTAAATTTTATTTTTTTATAAATAGTGAAAATATTTTTTTTCTTACTTTTACAAACATTTTAAACCAATATTTTTCATGATAGGAATTGAAACGAAATGATTATGTTCTTAATTTCAAAAATATTTGATGTACATTTTGAAATCAAGTCCATATTATATATAATTTAATATGTTTTTTAGATTTAATTCTTTCTTTCATTTTCTTCAAAATATTTTAAAATAGTTATATTTTTTCTCTTTTAAGTTATTATTTATATTGCTTACTATCCACCATATAAAGTTATATCTTCTGATTAATATTTGAAATTTTATTATTGTTAAATTTATTTGATATGTCTGGAATAAAATATATCAATTTTACCTTCGATGTAAACAGATGTCAAGTACAACATTCAGTCAAATTCATATGGTTAATCTAAAAATAAATAAATGTAATTAGGAAATAAATTTTTACTGAAAAAAATTTTGTTTGAACTACATTTTGTAAATTGTAAATTATTTGTAATTACAATTTTGTATTTCATTGGCTGTTAATATTAAGTTTATTCTCTTATTACATGCATTGGTAAAACTGACAAATATCAATTTATCTATCATATTGAATGAAAGAGACTAATATACCTCAATATCAAATGTTGCAGTTCCATAATAATTGAACATTTTTGAAATAATTTCTGAATTTTCACATTTAATTTCATTATATAATCGTATATTAATTACTAAAACAATTAATATAATCATATATTAATTGTTTTAGTATATAATCATATTTTAATTACTTTATTTTAAAATCAATATTGTATCGATTTCAAGTATATTTAGTAGAAGACTAATGAAGATAATTTTGCAATCACTAACAGGCTAGAGAATAAAAACATGCATTTTTTAAAAAATAATTCTGAAAAACTTATTTTAAATTAAAATTTTAGTTAATTCATAAAAATTTCTAAATTTAAGAAATAGTTTAAATACTATATTACATGAATTATTTGAGTGAAATAAGCTTTGAATAGTTTCTTTTAATTTTGTGCGTGTGTTTTATTCTTGAATCACTATTTTGTACTATCCAATGATTTTTTTTATCTATTATAAATTTAGTATAACAATGGATTTCATAATTTTGATTATTTGTTGTGTGTCATGGGAAATTTTAGGTCCACTAGAAAATTAAATGTAAGATGTCTCAATTGCTAAAGCAAAAATTTGGGTATTTTTTTTGTTGCATATCCCATTTACAATACTGAAAAATATTAACATATTCTAATACAGTAAATTTCATTTGATGGTCCCTAAATAATAGTATTGTTGTTAACACAACATATATTCAAAAATCTCAGTTCATTACTGAATAATTACATATTATCTTGATGTAACTTTTTGAAAAGTTTTAACCTATATTTTACTTATTCTGAAAATGAATTTGGTGATTTTTGTGTAGATTCTCCTCGACTCTTATTATATTAAAAGTCAAAAATAGGTTTGAAAAATCTATAAATAAATTGTTTTAGTATTTCAAAAAAAAATTTTTTTTCGGTTAAATTTAGAGTGCAAGTTTTATTTTGATGTGTTTTGTCCAAATATTTTTATTTATTATAAAAAGACATTGTTATTTTCATATTTACTTTTTGCGAAAAACAATTTCTCAAAAATCTCTTAAATAAGCTTAAAAAAGAGACATTACATAAAGCTATTCACAATTATTTTTATAAGGAATAAATTTTGTTATCAGTAATAGCTTTGTATATATTTATTAATAAACAAAGCTATTTCTGCTTATCAAAAATATTTAGTGATTATAGTTGTAAATTCTCTTAAAATATTCAGATACCAATATTGTGTGCATGAATAATGATGAAAGAATCTTTTTTTGTATTTGGTATACATAATATTTATTTTCCGTATTTATAACTGTATGAATACTTTTCAAAAATTTTAAAATAATATAACTCAAAATTATGAGTTATAAGAGTATAGGGATATTTTTGCATTATGATGCATTTTGTAGCTAAACTACTATTTTCATTTTGAAGGGAATAGGTAGAGTTATATCAGCCTAGAAGAAACCTAATTATTAGTTATGTAGAAACAAAAATAACCAGTATTTGATTACTTCTCAGAGCATTAAATAAGTATAATTCATTATAAATATTATATAGATAATATTATGAATGTAGTAATAATGATATGGTAATAATTACAATACCATGTTTGTAAGTAGTTTTGTAGGTAGTTAATTTTACAAAGATTATCTATTACAAATCAAAATAACTATCAAAACTGCTATTTCTATTTGGTCAGTAAAATAGACTTAATAATTTTCATAACTATGCTTTAATTAATCAAAAGAATCTGAACAGTTTTTAAATATACTGTATGTAACAATATCAAGTAATATATTAACTGTGCAAAGTATATATTATGCAAGTATATTAATGTGCAACTAACTGTGCAAAATCAGATTTTAATTAATAAGGTGTATGCTGAATCTAGTGCAGGAGACAACCGGGCAACGGAGCTAAATCAAGGACATAAATAACATATAGTTATATAGAAACTAGAGTTTCTAATTATAATCATGTTATGATTCACGGTAAACCTAAATGCATATGTGAAATACTTCTACATAATGCTTAATAAGTTACATAAAATTTTACAATGGTTAGCTTAATATTTTCAAGTGAAAGGAAGTAGAATCTTATATTGCTTAGTTTATTTGAAAGTTTGAAATTTTATTCATCAAGTATTTGGCATTCTAGTCTATATGGAATAATGTTTTTATTTGTTTAATATAACTTAAAATTACTGGTTAATAAATTTAATCTTTATGTTGATTATGCAGAGATTAAAAATCACAATGCTCTCTTCCTTCTACAGATAAAAGACTTTTCTCTTGGAGAAAATATTAAAGTACCAATTATCCAAGTTCCAGAAAATGTAAAAGGTTGCTTTAAGTTTTCTGCACCTGTTCATGTTACAACTGTTGGTAGTTATTACTTTGACACTATATGTTCAACTACTCCAAAAATTGATATTGCTGTTGAAATTCCAAAAGTATGTGTTATTTTCTTAACCACTTTTCTTTTTAAATGTAATTTCTTATATATAACTTTTATCATAATTATCAACATTTACTATTATTACTTATAATTATAATAAAATATTTTCATTTCATCAAAGGTCAGGATTTACACCATATATATTAAATAAATGGTAAAAATATACGATGTATTATGGCAGCTTTTCTAAAGTAAGATATGATAGTTTATGGAAGTGTACTAAGTATCATTAATATACCAAAATATACAAATAATATAATTATATTTGGGCAATCCAAACTATAAATGACATAAAATTTTAAAAACTATTAAATGTGTTTCACATGCAAGGTCTATTTGGTGCTGTGGCATGCTATATATTTGCATATTTTGGTATATTTTGCATTGACATATTTCTTGCTAAAATGTTTAACTACATTTATTTATGTATCTTGGAAATATTGTATACCTATTTTCTTTACCGAGTATAAATTTTTCTTAAAAATTTGATATAGCTATTTACATCCTGAAAAAAAGTGGTTTCAAGTAATATAATTTTTGAATATTTCTTTTTTAAATTATTCTAAATATACAACTAAAGTAATGTAACCTTTTCCTTTATGCTAAAAAAAGTGGTATTGGAGTTCTATATTGTATAGATCAAAATCAGTTAAAATCTGTTAGAAGTCGTTGTCTTTAAAGTTTTCAAATCCAGTTCTTAAATCATTCCAGTTTTTAGTTTAAATAAGTAAAAAATGTGCTTAAAATTGCAGCATTTTTTTATCATTTTCATTTAAAGTAGAAAAAAATAGTTCTATAAAATTTTATCAATAAAATAATTCAGTTATGAATAAGATTATTTCATAATTCTATTTTAATGTGGTTTGTATTTTTAAAAATTCCATTCTTATATTTAATTTTCCTTTAAAAAAATGTTATGTTTCATTGCAATTAATTATTCAATTTTATTTTTTACTTGTTTTAATAAAATACATAACAATCACACTTCAAATGTTTGGGAAAAGCATTGCCTTTCAACGTGACATCAATGCCCATCCATTGTGAATATTTTGGCATTAAGCAGGCTGACTGGCTTTCTAAAGAAGGACTTCTCATGTCACAATCTGTATCTCCTCTGCTTTTGCGTAACATCAAAATGATAATTTAGAATAAGTTAAAAAAATATTAGAGCCTCTGTGTACAGTGATCCAGCTGTGGGTAAGAGTTGTAGCAATTGAATACCCTTTTCTATGCCTTGATCTGTTAGAGTTACTTGCTTTCATTTGCTTAATGGATATGAATATTTGCAGAAGTATTTATATTTTATTGAAGTCAAGGATTCAATTTATTGTTTTCTGTGCCCATTAAATAGGTATGAATGGTGACCACCACAAACATTTCCCCATTGTTTTAAAGTTCTTTGAAGACAATTTTATGGATGTTAATTTTATTTCTTTTAATGCTTCATCATTACTTTGTTGAACTGATTGTTAACTAACAGCAGAGAGGGTGAAGACAGGATTAGGATAAAATGTGTAATAATTACATGCTGTTACAATCATGTTTTTTTCTTTTTAACCATTATATAAAATGATTAAAATTTTCAAGAAAATTTTATGTGTGTATAATTTTATTTATAAACTTAGTATCTTCAACAATAGCAAAAAAAACCAGGTGGTATATTTTACATAGTACAGTTAAAAAAATTTTAATTTACAATTTTATTTGGAATAAATAAAAAAATTATATAATTTATAAAATGTAGTTTTTTTTAATAAAATGTACATTTATTTAAACTCTCATTTCTTTTGATTGCTTTATTGAAAAGAAACTTCGATGTATTTTAGTTTTAAAAAATTCTGATATTTAAAAAATAAAATTTTTTCTTAATGAATTTGGATTTTTATTAAATTTATTTTGCATAGCTTACTTAATATAATTATTATCTATGAATAAAATCAATATTATATAGTTACATTAACTCATAGAGTTAGAAAAATAAAAAAATTTAAATGTGAGATATCACATGGACTTAAAATTTAAGCAATTTGAATTATATTTGTTATTTAGTGATATCATGATTTCATTAGTTTTATAATAGGCTCATGGTTTTGTGTCATCAAAAACTTACTTTAAAATTTATATTCATTGTTACAGAAATTTATGATGTATGTTAACAGGTATAAAATTTTACTTGTTAAAATACAACAACAGTTTAAAATTTTAATACTACTTAAAATATGTGAATTTTTTGATGTTTTAAAATTTTTTAATAAATATTTATAAAGTTCTGTATAAGTATATATTTTTTCAAATGTAAATATAAAGCCTGGAAACACTTTCAGTTTGTCCATCTATTTTTTTCCTGTTAAACTATTTAATGAAAGTGACTCTTCAGTCACTTTTATTAAATAGATTAATTATGAACACACAGGAAGATTAATTATGAATCAGGAACCTCTCATGTTCCTGATTCATAATTAATCTTTTGAATTTTCTGAAAATAATATTTGAATTGCAAAACACTTTTAATGCAGTAGGCAAATTTCATTTTCTTTTAAAATAATAAAAACCAATGTTCAAAAAAATTTTCCTGCTCTAATGATTCTTTATACTCAGTTTTATTGTTTTGATTTTTGATCAATTTTTAGGAGTTATATTATTTAATATTGCCTTTGTGCAAAAAGAATTTGCTTTAATGTTTTTTTTTAATTTATTAACCCAATAATTTTAAATATGAAATACAAAATTTAAATTTAGTTATGTTAAATTTCAAATTCTATTCAACTCTTTTGTAGACTAATTTTTTAAACTACTTTCTACTCTAATTTAGCTATTTTCTCTTCATATTAAATTAAATCATCTAAATATTTTTCTATACCTTCAGCGTCCGTAAATAATTTCTGATTTTTCTTCAACTACTTTAGACTGAGGTATGATTTCAAATAACAACCTATTGAATTTAAGTCTTTTTAATAAACAATTATTAATGTCAAGAATCCTAAAAACCAAATTGTAAATTTTATTCCAAAAATACATTTGCCTTTATATTTATTTTCTGATTCATCAGGAAACATACTTAGTGAGTAAATAGTTAGCATGACTTTTATCTTAATATTTTTAATCATTTCTTGTTTGTATTTGAAATTTTATAGAATGCAGAAAACAAGTGCTTTCCTTTATATTTATAAATCTTTTTGAAATGAGCAAATTGTGTAGATACTTCATTGAAATGTGTCTCATGGTTAGAGAAAGTTATTTTGAGTGACAACTAACTAGATGGCATTTTGTGTCTGTTATATTCAGACTGATCATAATCTAAGGATCCTGGCCAATGATCCTCTGAATACTTCGTTTTATTACATTTAAATTTTGATGTTTTCTTGTAAATAGTCTATTAATTTTTTTATTGTTTATTAATTAGTCTATTAATTCTTAATTTGAAAGTTTATTAATGTAGTTTATCATTTAAAATTTTAGAATAATTAAATAAGGCTTTCAAAAATTATTTCTAAAGGAGGAAAAAAATATTGTTTATATTTTCATGTGAATTAAAAGGAAAATATTAAATTTAATGCATATGATAGCTTACATGAACATCTGAAATAGTTTGAAAATTTTTAACATTAAAAAATGATGATAAGCTTATCAACACAATCACTATTTTCTTCTGTTTGGTCGCGTGAGAATGAATTAAATAGATTTATAAAGTTTTAAGTAGTATTCTTTAATAAATTTTCATTTATATCTAGTCACAATTGAATTTTTTTTAAAGAAAATTGAAAATAATTAAACTGAAATATTGAATATCAACATAAAAATAGTAATCAAGTACCCATTACAGGTCAGAATTTAAAGCTAACTGCATACTCTTTTTTCTTTCTTTTTTTGATAGAAAACTTCTGTCTTTTTAAATTGTACCACTTTACAAATACTGGTGTGAAATTTTTGTGCATATATATTCCATTAGTTTAAATTTTAATATGGAATGGTTACAATAAGATTTGAAATGAGAAACATAGAATATTAAGTAATACTACTATTCTCCTTTTCTCATTTTCAAATCTTATATTTATAACATGATTGGAATAGAAGTATAATATTTAGTGCTGGAATTTCTAAAATTTATTAAATCTTAATCATAAAATCATATTTTTACAACAGAAGTTAATACTTGACATAAAAGAACAAAGTATAAATTTATGGAAATTATGTTAAAAAATTATATGGAATTTTATGTAAATTAGAAAAAATTTGTTTCATCAATTGTAAATAAGCATTTCAATTAAAAATATGTGTTATAATATTCCATAAATAATTCCCATTAACTGGACAAATGTTAAAAGCATTTAAATTTTGTTTATCTATTCTTAAGGTTTGCTGGCAAAGTATGGATTTTCTCAACTTCAGGTATCACAGAAAGCGTGCATTTTATTTGGCTTATATTGCACAGTCATTGATTGATTCTGATTTAGTAAATCATATGGAGTTCAACTATTTGAATGACTGTGAAATTAAACCTGTTCTTCAAATAACTCCAAAAGGTAAATATTATATTCAAATTGAATTAATAAAATTATTTTAAATAATATTTGTTTTATATATGACTAGCTTGCTTATTATTAAAGATAATTGGGTTTTTTATTTAAAGAATGTTTGATGTATACTTATCTTGAATGTTTTTACACAAGATCTGAATTCTTTTTTTTAAATATTTTTGTAATAGTTTTTTAAATTCTTTAAAAATTTTTATTTTTTTAGACATTGTGTCAGTATTTTTGCATTGCAAAACTACTAGAGTATATTTGATTTCAAAGATTTATTACTAAAGAATGTTTTGTGAATTTCATTTGAAGTAAACTATGCAATAAATTTTATGCTGCTTATTTTACTGTTTATATCTAGTATTTTATAAATATCATGCAATATATTCTCTTAGATTTTTTAATATAATGTTTTGTATAAGCATTGTTCTAATAACATTGCATGTTTTTTAGGAATAGATAATGTTCGATTTTATGTTATTGCATATCCAAGTGAAACAGCATTTAAAGAAAATAGATTTTATCCTGACAAAAATAATGTTAGAGCTGCATGGCTTTATAATGATCCTTGTGGTAAGTATATTAATGATCAGTTTCATTAATTATTCAGTATATTTGAATGAGTTTATATATATATATATATATATATATATATATACATACACACACATACTTCTGGGCAATTGCTAGGGACGGATAGCACTATCATCCATAGCAATCACGAAATGGAAGGAAGCAAAATGTGGAAAATTAGAATAAGTGTGGTATATACCAAGAAAAAGTATGCGTATGCAAATTTTTTTCCCACATCTGTTCATCATGTGATAGCGTTCATAAGAACTTTAAAGGTTTTGATGTGTGTGGACAGTTGTTATTTCAAGTCAAAGTTTTACAGGAAAGATTTAATGGACGAACTTGAAATTTTTGGCTTGTCTTCCTGGCATCACTTAGATGATTTTATGCCGGGCTGAATTATTGGAAAGATCGAGGAAGGGCGAAAAATAACAGATGTTGCCAGGAAGTTTTACATCACTCACAGCGTTGTTTCATGGCTGTGGAAGTCATTTAAAACTACTGGAATGTGTAGTAGGTGGCACAGGAAAGGTTGTGTTAGAAGTACAACGACTGCAGAAGACAGATATATTGTCCTATCAGCAGAAAGTAACAGGCGCACCACAGCTCAGCAGGTGGCAAACCAGTTTTTTGCTGCCTCAGGAAAGCAGATCTCCTGAAAAACTGTTGTCAGACGTTTGAGAGGAGGAGGACTATATGCCCACAGACCTGTTGCGTGTGTCCCATTGACCAGAAAGCACCGTACTGCCCGTTTGCAATGGTATCGTGAGCATCGCAATTAGACTTAACAGGACTGGGCATGAGTACTGTTCTCAGATGAGAGTAGGTTCCTTCTGTCATTGGATTGTATACACATACTGATCTGGTGCGAGAGTGGTACTGCTTATCGTCCAGAAAATATCTAAGAAAGGGACCGATATCCGACATGCAGTGTCATGGTGTGGGCTGGCATCATGATCATTGGCCGCATGCCCCTACATGTGGTCGCGAATGGGACTATGGCAGACCACCAATACATTAATGAAGTTCTACTTCCTCATGTTCGTCTTTTCTGTGGTGCTATCCTTAATAAATTTGTTTTTATGGATGACAATGCAACATGTCATTAAACACTCACATGTTCAGGATTGTGTAGACAGCGAGGGTATTGAACGCCTCATATGCTCATCATGTTATCCAGATCTAAATCCCATTGAAAATGTGTGGGATGCTTTGGGGAGGCAAGTTGCTGGTCGAAACTATCCTCTGACAAACAAGAACATCCTCATCCGTGCATTTACAGAGGAATAGGATAAATTGCCTCAACAGCTGCTGGATGTTGTGCAGAGTATGATATGACATGTGGAATGTTGCATCACACTGCATGGTGGACATATCCCATATTGATACCTTTCTTCAAGGTGCCTGCTGACTTTTAGATGCATTGTTCCATTTTTCTATATGCAGCATCAAATGAATATCTTTTTTTTAGATGTTTCTCAGCTTTTGTACTTTCCAGAACTATAAATATTCGTTATTCTAATGTCTGAATAGTGTGGCAACTATATTTTATCCTACTAAGCATTATGTCTCGCTTATTGTTATGCTAGATTGCAATTTGTGATCTGTCCTTAGCAGTTGTCCAGCAGTGTAGTAACAACTCATTTAAACATTCTTAAAGGGATTATAAAAATGAAAATCCATTTCTGAATAAAACACAATTGTAATTGCACTTTTGCCACATTTGTCTTTTCATTAAAATATCTCATCATTTTTTTTTTTAAATTTTTGTGCAAGTTATATTAGCTTTAAAGCGAAAAATGTAATTTATATATAAATATATTAAAAATATATAAATGTATTTCAATTTTGTACTAACTAGCTTGCATATGATATATTTATTTAAAAACATGAATTTATTTCAGCTGCTGATGAACCTACTCCATTTTACAACTTTACTGTTATGGCAGATTTGCTTTCAATTAAGTTAAATGCATATTTGCAAGAAAACTTATCATCTCAAAATCTAAAAGATGCTATAATTTTATTGAAAATATGGTTATATCAACGAAATCTTACTAAAGTAAGTGTGTTGAGAATTTAACTCACTGTAAAATACTATTTCAATACTGCTTAAAATAAAGTTTGTAATTTTGTTTCTAGATTTTGTTAAATTAAAACTTAATATTTTTATTTTAGGGATATGGACGATTGAATGGTTTTATTATAACTTGTTTTGTGATCCATTTACTGAAAAAGCGAAGAATATCTTCTCATATGAACAGCTATGAAATATTCAAATGTGTCCTTCTTGATTTAAGTGAGTATTTTTGTTTTAATATGAAATTAGAATCATTACTTAAATGCAGTTTTGTTTGAGTGATATTATAATTTTAATTTACTTAAGGAAATTTATCCTATAATGCATATTTTTGACTTATTTAAAATAAATGTGTTTAAATTAAAAAGTTTTTCTTTTAAATTATATTTTGATATCTATTAAATCTATGTATACATATTCCATATTCTCTGAGTGGACAAGGTCAACTCAACCTTTCATCTCTTCAATGGGTATATAAACTGAGTATCAAGCATGGTTAAGAACTAAACATTGGGAGTTTTGTGTTAGACTGATTACCTAACCAGAACATATGTTTCACACTCCAGTGCCTTTATCAGGAAAATATATGGACACAATAGACTTTGGCCCACATATGTGGTGTAGTGTTATAGGTTTAGTTCAGTTTTAAATATATTCCATATTTTCTTTTATATTTTGTATAATACCATCAAGTTTATTTTATAAATTTTTTTAAACTGATCAACGATGATTCTCAGAACTCTAATAATGTTTTAAAACTTTTTTCATCTTTTTTTACAAAATTATTTTTTATATTTATTATTTGATATTATAAATTTAAATGTAAAAACAAGTGACTCTCATAAAATTCTAACTTCTGAAGCTTAATCCTTTCTGAAATGTCCCACTTTGAAGTGTGTGGTAGTGCTTAAAAATTTAGCAATTTAAATGTCTAATATTTATTTTGAGTGTCCAAATTTGGCATGAAAATTATAAGTTTTATAATAATCATTTAAAAATATAAGTATTCTTAATTTTATTTTTTTTATGAAATTAAGTATATATTTTTAATTTATACTTAAAAAGCAATAATTAAATTATTTAAAATTAATATATACTTTACAAAAATAAAAAAAATTTGATTCCAAATAAATTTGTCATGTAATTTATATTTAGTACGATGTTAATTTTAATTATAAATGTTTAATTATTTAATTTTAAACAATATGAGATGCTAATATAAATAAAATAAACTTGTATATAATTTGTACAATTATTGCACTTTTGCAAGTTAGTATTAAAGTGTAGTAATTTTCTTAAATAATTTCAAAATTGAATGAATTATTGTAGAGAAATTACATCTTCTAAATTGGTAAGTTTACAGTTTTCATTCATTTTAATTGGAAGTTATACATTCTTTCTTTTAAACTCAAAATTTCTATTCAAACATAACTTACTCTAAATAATGTATTTAATTGTGACATTATAATATTATTCTGCTAATTAACATTATATACAAGGTCCTTACTTTGTAAAAATTATATTTTCAAGTATTCTTGAAAATAATATTTAAATTTTTAAAATTTAGCACCTAAGCAATTTATTAAATTTATATATTATTTTAATTTTAATATCTAATAGAACTGTAGGTAAATTTAAAAAAAAATTATATTCTTGAAGCTATTAAAAAGATTTATTTAATATATTAGTTATTTGCTTTTAGTTTCGATAATGGGATCAATATATATGCAATTTATGTGTATATTTTTATTCTAAATTTGATTGGGCTATTAATTAGTATAATTATCATGTAGAAAATGTAAAGTTTAAATCAAAATTTATATATTTATTTTACTTGCATAAACAAAATATTTTTTGCTTAGATTATATAAATTGTTATTGTGAGATATTTATAAATTTTTGTTGCAATTGATAGAGTGTTGTAAAGTGCAGAAATGCCCAATATTGGATCTTGTACCTGTAAACCTCTCAAAAATCAATCAATGCTGAGAGATCTTGGTCGTATATATATATAGGGTTTCAATAAAATGTTATTATCTCGTATAATGATCCAGATTAATTTCACTCATTATCCTTTCAGGCAATGATGCGCTGACAAGTGATGTTCTTGATGAATTTGTGAATTTTGATATTCTTTTTGCTGTGAATAAGGAAACGTTACAAATGGTAATTATAACATAAACTGAATATGTGTGTATGTGTGCATGCTTGAATACACATGGTAAACTCTGAATAGTTAAAAGGTTTATATTTTGTTTATGAAAAGTGCCATTTGGAATTAAATATATCATAAAGATATTTTAAAACTGTAACAAATAATAATGCATTCTTGGATTAAACATTTAATTTGAGAAATGTGAGATTCTTTGTTTTAGTCACTAACATAATTACTTAAAATAAAATATTTGCTATTATTTGAGTTCTTCATTACACACAAAGAGCAAAAATTCAGTGATTCTAAATCATTATATATTATGGAAATATCTATTGACCATTTAAGAAAATAGATAGTTAAAATAAATATAAAAATGATTAATATTCTTTTTTTTTATTAATTTTTCTCGTTTTTTTCTTCAGAATCTAGTTTTAAGGATGATATTTTGACAGAAATTTTAAGCTGACTTGAAATAATTTTATTTATTTATTAGGGATATTATTTATAGGATGCATATAAATTATTTTATATTAAAGAGAATGAGGGTTTTGAAAGTTAATACTGTATAGTGGCTTTTTTTTAAATATCTAATAATTTTTACCAATTAAAAATCTCAAAGTACTTAAATAATTGTTTCATTAATTATGAATATTTCAGAATTGCTTTACATGCTTATGAATTGTGAATTTTATGATATTTTTCTTGTTTACTTTTTATTGAATTTTATTCTTTTAGGTGAAACATGAAGCAAAGTTAGCTTTGATAATGTTAGATAATATGTCCCCAGATACCTTTACCTATTTATTTATGAAGAAAATACACTTTACTGAAAAATTTGAGTATATTTTACAGTAAGTTGTTTTATATTTATAATTAAAATACTTCCTATATATTCCAAAATTATATTATATTGGACATATAAGTCTTAGAATAAAAACCAATTTAAGACAAAAAAATTTTTATATTTGTTGTACTTAATCAAGCCATTATTTCAACATCATTCAACAAATTATTGTAATTATATATGAAGCAATTTTTAATTTTATGTTATGTTGTTATATTGGTCTTTCATTTCTTGTAACTTTTGAATTCTACTTAAGTTAAAAAAAAAAAAAAAAAAAAAAAAAAAAAAAAAACTTACAGTTTTAGCAGAAAGTTTTATTTGTATTCAGTAAATTTGCTGAATTCATAGCAATCTAGTTTTTGAATTTTTGCAACTTCTGCACTTTGATGTAGTTCTTAATTTTCTCTATTAGCTGCTAATACTAATATACATTGTATCAAGATTATAGTTAATAACTAACGTTTTATATGAAACTCTGATGCCATTGCCAGTTTTTTATATCAAAAACTTAATTTGTATATTTAAATCTTTTAAACTTTATCAGTTTTATGTCTAAATCTGAAATGCATTAAAAATACATTCAATTTAGATGTTTTACATTTGAACAATTTTATAAATATTAAGGAATTTATTAAAATTACATAAAAATTTACCATAATAATACTCATAATTATATAAAATGTCTTCAGAATTTTATATGAATATTGATATTTTCAATTTTTGTTTTTATTTTAAAATAGTTTAAGAAATATGAAACTAGACATTCTACCAAAAATATGTGAAACATTAAGAAAAGGTTTGAGCAACAGAATTCTTTTATTGGACGTGGAGAAAAAACCATTTGATTCTGTAAATATGCAATTTTTTAAATTTTATAACAGTAATAACTTTAATAATAGTAATTTAATAATTTTATTTTTTAAATTTTATGTAAAATGTTATGCATAGAAAAATATTTCTCATATCATAAACTTTCCCAATTTCTCATAACTTTGATATTAAACAAACAGTAATAACTTTAATAATAGTAAACTTATAGAATGATATTTGATTTGAGTATAGGTTTTATACTTTCAGATATAGTTATTGTGTAAATACTTTTGTTTCTTAAAAGTTTTAATCTTATAATATTAATTTCCAAATAAAAAAACTTTTTTTAAGAATAAATATAGAAATAAATTTTTAAATATTAGAATTCTAATTAATTTGTTTTCATAATTGTTATGCTAAAAATTTACAATTAAATATTTTTATACAAAATGTCCTAATATATATATTTCCAATCATTAATTAATATATTTTTTGTATAGTGGTCTTTGTCAGTGCCACCTCCTGATCCAAATGATAATCAAATTACAATAGGTTTTCTTATAAATCCTGATGTACCAATTAGCAATTTGGAAAAGGGTCCTGTAGCAAATGATCCAGAAGTAATTATACTGTTTATTTTAAAATCTGCTGTTAATAAATATTAGCTGAACCTTGACAAATTCATAGTAATTTATTACATTTTGTAGTTTTCTTTATTATATTTGATTTAAAATCTCATTACTAGACAAGAAAATAATGTAAAATGTTGAAAGTCAACCAGTTTTACAAAGAATAAATGGTACTATATATATTGCTATATATACCATATATATAGCCCAGAGTAGAAAACTTTATTTGTGTAATTTATATGGTGTTAAATCACATAATTGAATGACTTATATTTTTGCTGATGTGGTCAATGGAATATGTAAATGTCGAATAAACATTATGAGGTGGACTGTTATAAAAAACATGATCTGAATATTTTATTCATGTTTTTTAAAAGCACTGAAAATATTAGTATGTATATTGACCGTATTATTATTATTTTTTTCTTTCTTGTTTACTTCTCTGCATTTTAAAGTAGTTTGTTTTTTTCCATAACTCATAAGTTTAAAATATATTATATTGATATCTGATTGAAAAAATTTAAATATATTTGTGTTTTATAATTTAATATGTATTTATTAATTATTTTTTTAAAAAAGTGGTACAACTTATAATTTTATTTTATTTTTAAAACTACAAAAGTCATTAATTTAAAAAAGTATTTAGCAAATTAAAAATAATTCTTAAAAATATTTCAATTGGCTTAAAAATTTAGCTTTTGCTCAGTGAATTTTAATTTTTTTTTATAAGTTATTGATG
This sequence comes from Latrodectus elegans, assembly GCA_030067965.1. NCBI lineage: Eukaryota > Metazoa > Arthropoda > Arachnida > Araneae > Theridiidae > Latrodectus > Latrodectus elegans. The sequence continues at coordinate 108,832,479 of CM057814.1, read as the reverse complement.
AAATTAAATGAAAATAATTTTTAAAAAATATTGTAATATTCTCATCGGTTATCAATATTGTATTTTACTACATTCCTAATCTAAATTTATAAGTGATATTATTAAACTGAAAATCTATTATCAAGACACCTGGAAAATCCTTGAAACTTCTGGTATTTTGACTTGTTTCCTTAAAAATCAAATTACTTCTGGAATTTTTACTTACCTTGATGTGTTTATTTTTTGTTAGAAAATATTATAAATTTTTGAGTTTATTGTTTTAAAAATTTTAATGAAATTGCTCAAAAACAAAATTGAGTATTATCTTCTAACTGCTTGCCTGCTGTGAGCACACACACACACATATATCTATATATGTGTGTGTTGTGAAATATATATATATATATATATATATATATATATATATATATATATATATATATATATATATATATATATATATATATATATATATATATTAGTACTTATCTGCAATGTGGTGTTATCAGTGAAACTAGACCCATGGCTTTAGAATGTAATATTATGTCCTTGACATTGTTTATGATGAATTTAAATATTTCAAAGACAAAGGGGCAATTTGGAGAGGGTAACATTTCTTGAAAAACTTTTATTTGTTCCAGATATTGCAGTTATTATTTCTTTTTGAGAAATTTGCAATTTTTTTATTCCTTTACATCCATCTTCATTACACTATGTTCTACAAGCTTTTTATTTTTTGGCAAATATATCTGATAATGAGGGTAGTTAACTAGATAATTATTTTCCTTCTTCCTCAAGATCAGGAACATTGAAATAGGGTATTACATCCAAATGATATTTAAATTTTGTATTTTCAGTTTTTGTTTTGTAAAAATAAAAAATTAGAATGGAAAGTATGCCTCATTGTTTTTTCAATACATTGCATAACTGCACACTTTTGTAAGAAAACCAATGGCACTACATAGTGAATCTCAAGAGTTTTTCTCAGCAGGTATAGGGCAGCAATATCGATATTAGATTGTATTCATAACTTTTGACTAAACTTCTTTCACAATAACTTCATGATGTTCGAGGTCAGTTAGCACTGCAGGTAGTATTTAAATTTAGGTGTTTAAGTGAAGAGTAATCACCAATAAAATTGCCATGTGCCACATCAGCGGACAATTTCTATATATTTTGGTCTTTTATAGTGCATAAAATTCACTGAATATTATTATTTAAATATAAAACTTTTGAAGTAAAATATACTTTCCTTGTCTGTGTTAGTGAAAATTATGTATAATTTCAGTGAAAAGGAGTGAATTTGTTTATCAATGAAATAAAAGTTGAAATAAACTATTTAATATTCTTGGTGGAAAGTATCTTTTCAATAACCAATAGACTCTGGAAAAGCCAAACAAAGATTGGTATTAGTGTGATTCAGAAAAAAAGTAATTATAATTTTCTAGAAGAGTTTAAATCATTATAGCTGACTGTAAAATTTCAAGATTGTATTTATGAAAATTTTTATCCCATTAAAAGTAGAATAGATGTTTTTTACTTTTAATTTACTCTCAAATAGACAAAATTATTATCACTTATGGAAAGTAGACAATTTGCTTTTACTACTCTCTCATATTCAAACATCTGTTAAGTGTGGGTTTTTTGTAAACAAAACTTTTAAGGTAGTAAATGTAATAAATAATCACACAATTGTGGCTAAGTGCATCATTGATGATTATCTTTAAAACATAGAAAATGCCAACATAATAATTAGCAAAGACCTACTAAGTTTTACTGCTGGTCCCTGGCATAAGTATAAATTACACTTAGATGAATTAAAACAGCAAAACAAAGAGCTATAACAGGAAGAAAGCAAAAAGCACTTCTTAAAAAAAAGATGGACTGAAAATATGAATGAAGTGTTTGGAAAATAACATATATCTACAAAAGAAATTGCTGAGGAGGCTAAAATAACTGTTAGCTTAACATTAATTGCAAAATCAAACATGTGTCACTGTGGTTCTTCAGAGAAGCAACAGTTATTACTATGCATTAATAATGAATTATAAGCAAAATTATTTTTTACTGTGTATATAAATAGACAGGAGATCTAAAAATCCATTGAATGATTAAAGAAATAGGAAAAGTTAAGAATGTGGGTGCGAAATTGGGTTATTTTAAAAGAATTTGAAAGTAAACAGAAGGAAAATTTAGATTTGCTTTTATCAAATAGTAATTAAAAAAAAATGTCATTCTGGAAACTGTATCTGATAGTTGTATTTACTTTGTTTTAAATAAGTATATTTATTTGATTTGCTATACACATTTTGAAATACTCAATAAATTAATAAATAGAAATCTAATGAAAATATTTAAAAACTCTAAAATTAAACATTATTTTATACAATGTGTTATTCAGTAATGTAAAGAATATTGATTATTTAAATAAATTTTTTACTGTTATAGCTGTAAATTCATTCTAAGCTTTTCGAAGGAATTACTAAATATAAATTTAACCTCAATAAAAAATATTCTTATTGATTTATCTTTATTAATGAATAATTTATATCTACTTACAAATATAATTGGAAAATGTTACATTTTCATAATAAGCATATTTGGTTAAAAAACAAATTTTAAAATAAAATTAAAATTATTTATTATAAATTTTGATACGTCCTGGAAATGTTTGATTTTACTCCTGGAATTTGAATCTAGGAAATCTGTACAAACCTTGCATTATTTTCAATTTAATAAATTTAACAGTATGTAATATGGTGTAAAATATTGTTAAAATTGATATCTTTTATAAGATAATATTTTGCTCAAGGCTCTAATTTACAATTTCATTACTTTTTTATTGTATGTCTAGAAAATGATAGGTGGCTTTTATTATTTATTAAACTGACTGATCAATTGTTATCATTTATTGCTAAAAACCAATATTTATTTGAATAATTTTGCTGATGTGTCTATATCCATTTGTGTCGCATAAAAAATCTGATAGAATTTAAAAATATAATATTTATAAGTGTTAAAAAATTTAACTGGAATTTTTGTATTAATTTAATATTTTCTATTCTTATTTGCTTTCATATATTTGATGAATAATAAGTTTTCTTTTATAATTTTTAAGCAAGTAGGATCAGTTATTATATATTCATTGAAACCTATCATTATAAATATAACACAAAAAACAATGTTTTATAGCCCTGAATAATAGTGTATATTATTGCATCAATAAATTTATCTAAATGATAGGAAATGGGATTAATTATATATATAAATGAATAGGAAAACAAAAGATTTAAATAAAGATGATATTAAAATTTTCCATGTCAAATATTTTACAATATTAAAGAATATTGTACTTTAAAAAATTGAAACTTATGGAATTTGTTTCTATAAAATTTTTATTGGATCTTATTTTTTAGTTTATGATATCATGATTTTATTATGTATTCTAATTTTTGTTTACTCATTAAAAACATCCTTAAATTTATTTATGTATTAAAAAACATTTATTTGCTTATTTATTAAAACTTTCTCTTAAAATAAAAAACCTCATTTTCCAAAATTCAGTTTAAATATCCTTTATACTTTTTAGGCAAAAGAATTTAGAAACTTTTGGGGAGAACAATCTGAATTGAGAAGATTTCAAGATGGATCAATAAGAGAAGCTGTATTTTGGCCTGCAACAACGATAGCTGACAGAAGAGCAGTTTTCAACACTATTGTTAAAGATATTTTGACAAGGTTTGGGTCTAGATGTATAAGTTAATAAATTGTTTTAATATTGTTAGTGATTTAAAATATAAATTTTATTTTTGGATCTTACTCTTGATTCATGGCACCCAGTTATTAATCAACTCTTTTAATGTAAGCTTTAGATTTCAAAATTTCCTCATGTATTAAATTGTCTAAAAATAATTATAAACTTAATTGCTTTATATATATTTGAAAACTCTTAATTTTTGATTTTGCATAAATAAAATTGTTGGATGTTTTCTAAAAATTCTGTTTTTTAAAATGTTTCTCTCTTTACAGTTGATTAAGATATGTAACAAGCATTTATTTGTGATATTTAATATAATGCATTTTATGCAATTTTTATTATATTCCTTCTTTTATAAAAATGCCCAGTTCATATGGATAAAGGAATTATTATTTTACTAATTAATAATGTAAAATACATTTGCATATAAATTACAAAATGAAAATAAGTTAAGCAAATGGTCAAATATATCTTTCTTTTATATTTTTAATTTAACTCCAATGTATAGTTTCTATTTGCAATTTTTTTCTGTTTCATTGAATTCTCAACATTATTTTTTCATAAATCTTAAGCATAATAGTGATTCTTGTGAAATTACTCATTTTAATCTAAGCCTAAGTGAAAATAAGTGTGATCTTTTGCTAAAATTCTTTCTTGTTGATTTAGTATTGGAACTATACAGTTATTAACAAATAAATGATTTTCTCTTCAATATTGATACCTGATTCCCATGCTTCATTTATTTCATCATGCTAAACTTATAATTGCTATCATTTTACTTATCATATTTATATATTAATACCAATGCAACTGACATTAGCACTGTTTTCATATTTATAAAGATTATTACATCTGTGCATTTATTGTCGTATGTAATTATACATATGATAATGTATATTTTAAATAGAGATACATTACCGAACATTTATTTAACATTAATCATAAATATTACACTATTGTGAAACTAAAATTTTTCCCTAATTTTTTCTTAAAAAAAGAAAAGAAAACATAAATGAATATGTTAACTTGTTTTGGGGTGTAAAAAAATATGAAGCAAATTTAGTACAAATAGTATTAAGATACATATATTTACCACATACACACATATATATAGCCTAGAGTAGAATTTACCACCTGGGTAGAAACAGCTACATTAGAGTTTTCATCATTAAGATGCAAAGCACACAAGCAGAAGGCCCTGCAATATATAATCTACCACTCCTAGAGGTATCATTTCACTTGAAAGATATTATGAATATGACTTATTTAACAGAGGACTGTCACCCTTACTAAACACAATGGAACTTTGGTTAGGATAGGATTCAAATTTGATATTTTCAGATGATGTGAACGACTCCCTTACCAATGAGGCCATCACTGTGTGTGAATATGTGTGAGAGAGCTATTCCTACCATTTGTTTCACAATTGTTTCTAGTTAATGGCTGAAAAGTCAGAATTTTTGTGTTAATTTCATTATTCTGAATCTTGACTCCCATTAACATTTTTTGTATAGTTGATTAAGTTTCCATGAAATTAGCATTTAAGTAAAAATGTGTTATAAAAATAGGTATCAAACCAAAATAATTTTGTTATTAGATGGATTTCAACAACTAAGAAATAAATTCAATCTAATTTACTGTATATTTTTCTGATTTAAAAATTTTGTTCTAGATAATGTGCATTAAATGCATTATAAACTAAACTTATGACACTTTAAATTATATAAATAGTATTTGAGAATTTATTTGATTACTTATTATTTTCTAACACTGAATAAGTTATTTAGATTTTCCAAAATTAATTATTGAATAACATAAATGTAGTGTCCTTAAGAAGATTAATTAAGAAATCAGATTAATTAAAAATTTCAAATGAAAATATCTACTCATTTAGATTTTCAATGTGTAATAAAGAATAAATTATAAAGATTTCGTAAAATTGAAAAATATTAGTATAGTTTATAAAATTTAAACTTAATTTCAAACTAAACCAATTTTAAATTCATTTATACATACTTTATCAAATGTACATTTATTGTAATTGAATGTCTTTGTTAAATTCACATTCAAAATATAGTTATAATTTTTTTATATATCAACAAATGTTTACATTGACATTAATTTATGCAATGTTTACAACTATTTATTTTTCAGTAATTTACAATACGTATATTTTAGTGCTTCTTAGTTCTTTCTTTTCTTCTGCCATTAACAACTCTTTAATGTATAATATTATGCTCTTTTTAGGCATTTTAACATTGCCAGAGATGAAGTAATGCTTAATGCTGTTGAAACTGAACGTGTTCTCCATATGCCTGGGTTAGTTTTATCAGAAGATTTTGCACCATATGGAACTGGCGAAGAGGCTCACACAAAATTGATGCAATCATACAATGACTTGTGCAAACAACTTCGTAGCTTAAAGCTGCCCCTTCTTATTGCTTCAATTCAAGGCACATCGCCAGCATTTCGATTTTCAGAAGTATATATTTTAATGACAGTTCTTTTGTTAGATAAATTTTTTATTAATTCATACTTTGTTGTGGGTTATATACTTAATATCTTTGCAATAAAAAATAATAACTGCTCATATTTTCATAATTTTATTTTCTGTCAAAAGCACAAATACGCAAATAACAAAGAAACGAAGATGAGGGTGGATAAGAATAGTCCTTAAAAACGATTATATTTTGCCAAGTATCCCTAAAGCAGCATTATTTATTTTTAACTCGACATTATTGAGTTATCACATCTTAAAATCAAGATTTCTTATGGGGTAGCCTTAAAATTTCGTTGCTTGTGTGTAATATATGTAGACTCCTTTCTCCAAATTTTCACCTGCATGGAAGGGTTATCAGTTTGATTTTCGGTTTAACAGTCGGTTTATGGGTTCTATTCCTTGTCCAACAATTTAAAAATATAATACTTATAGCATCAATGAATTTCTAACATAAAATTTATGTTAAATTTACATTAGATATTCATATGTGCTGTTCAACAATATATGGATTTTTCATACAACAAATTATACAAATGATAATTTCTTGTATGAAAAATCCATAAATTGTTGAATAATTAAGAAATATATTTCTTTGTTGCTGAATTCATATTAGTCCTACTGCAATTCAAGGGGATTTCCTGATTTCAATGCTATTAAACATGTAGGGATTTAATGGCTTAATTTTACATAAAATATAGCTGTATCTAGGAACATGATAGAGAAAAAGAAAAGTCATAGATGCCTGAAAAAATTTAGCTATGTCTATTTATGATACAAAAGTTAATATAATTGTATAGTTTATTTCCAAATGCGCATTATATATAATAATAAATTAGAATATATTAAATATGTGAATAATACTTGATCTGAATCACATTCATGTGCTAATTGTATTTATAAGTAAATTAGCTATGGGCTGACACCCAATAATTTTATTCAGCACTACTAATTTTGAAGCTATTCAGCGGAAAAAAATTTTCTTTTTAATTAAATATTCAAATTACTATTTTGATATCCATTCAATTGGATAGACTAAGCATCTACTCAATTTGCATTATTTTCTCATTAGTGATAATGAGGTAAACTGTTTTTAAATTTCTTAATTTTTCTATTAAATTTTTTATTAAAAATCTGTTTTTTATTGAGAATATTTTCTTTATATTGGTAAATATTTTTGTTTTAGGTTTTCCCTCCTCTTCCCATTCTTCATGAAGTTGATTCTACTCAATGTTTTGTTGATGGGCATATAATGAAAATCAAAAATAATGGAATTGATGTTCCTCCATATACACCTGCTTTAAAAGGTATCTCTTATTTACTCTTAATGTGTGCATATATATATATATATATATAAATATATATATATATATATATATATATATATAATATATATATATATATTATATATATATATATATATATTAGTTATAAATGTAATATTTGTTTAATTGGTTATGTTAAAATTGTGTAAAAATGTGGGTGTTGTGTCAGCTGCTCAGATAAACAAAGACTTGCTTGGGTTGATAAACAATGATATTTTGCTTTTTCATTTAATTTTGGTTGCTTTTTGTTGAATTTTTTTGAAATAATTTTCCTCTTTCATAATATCTGATTCAGACACAAATGAGGAGTATAGTTTAGATTCCTTTGTATCAAATACCAATATTTTAAAAAAAAAATTAAGAAAGGCAACGTTTTGTTTTTCAAGGTGGTAAAGTTACGGCTATAAAATAGACTGATAAAAAGGATGTCTGTTTGCTGTCTTCAGTTCATACCGCCGAAATGATTGAGTTTAAATATCAGAAAGAGAAAAATTGAAACTGAAGGAAGTCCATGACTACAACAACACTATGCGAGGTGTTGATAAAGTCGATCTACATTTTACAGACTACTCAGTTACTAGAAAACGAGATAAAAAATATTACTAGAAAATACTTTTCCATCTTCTACACAAAACGTTATTTTGTATATTTTAGCAGGAGGTGCAAAAAATGTATAATATAAACTTCAGAAAATCAATTGTTGAACTAAATAAACCAAATGTTCAGCTACTAGGACCAGGGCGTCCTAGTGTAAGCTTATTGTGCCTCACATGTCGACACTTTCCAGAAGATAATGGAAAAAATCTACTTCAAAAAGACAGTGTTTTATATGCTGTTGTAAAACCGATGAACAAGGGAAGACAATAAGGCGTGAGACTAGAGTTTATTGTAAAGAGTGCAATATATAGGCTTGTGTGCAGTACCTTGTTTTGGAATATACCATACTGTAAAATATTTGTAAAATTTTTGTATTGAAAATCATATTGTTTTTTATATTATACAAGTTTGTACTAATTATATTATATTTAGCTTCAAAACTTTGTTTTATTTGCTCAATAGGAATAAGATATATGTGTAATCAATGTTTTATGTGTATGTAAAAGTTATAAATATAGTAGTTATTGTATTTAAAATTTTATTTTTATAATAATAAAGCATTTTTTACTCATATAATAATATAAAGAATAAAATTAAACAGTTAAAAATTTTTCCATTTTTCTGAAATATATGTCACAGTTAAAGAGTCGATGATTCCAGAAGTTAAGTTCTGTAAAATCAGAAGTTTTTTCTGTGATATAAAATTACGATTTTTTAAATGGTTACATTTCACCATAGCTTAGATAAGTATAATTTAATAAAATACACAAAATATATAATTTTTTGTTATTAATAATAAATATTTTGTGCTTGTTTTACGAGAATAAATATATTTTATTATTTCATTTTGAAATGTTTCTTCTAATTAAACTAATTGTGTCATGAACATTATGTCACATGAACAACACCTAGAACTTGAATGCCTTAGAGTTCACTGATGGCTCTAAAATACAAGGCAGTGGGGTTGATGTAGTAAGTGAATTCTTTTCCTAATATGCTCCTGTAGACACTTCCTGTTAAATTTTGATACAGAGATCCTTACCATCTACTAGCTCTAAAAAAACTCAAGATAAAAGTTGTTTCTATAAAACCATTATTCCAGATGATTTTAAAGCAGCCATCTAGACTGTATTTATAAATCATGACAGATGTAGTTAAATTATTGTAGAAATAAAACAAATCTTGAATTTTCTTTATAAATACATCAAAACAATCATTTCTTAAAAGATTCTTTCATATTTGGATATCGATGGTAACAAAAAGACAGACTCACTAGTCAAGAGAGAACAAGATAACAAGCCACTTCCTCTAGAATCACTTAGAAATCAAATTATTGAGAAATTAATAGAAGTCCTTAAATGAGACTAGGCAGTAAAATCAATAGGAAAATCCTGGTTTAACATTAAATACACTGAGAGAAATTTGTTAAAAACCCCTTTATAAGACTGTGCTGAACTGTAGAAATTTTTTTACTTTTATTCCTATGTTAATTTGTTCTGATTCATACTTTAAATGTTAGTTCTTTATTATCCATCATTGATCTTCTGATTATTGAGCTGTTTCCTGCCTGGATTGACCTTTTCAATAAAGCTATTTGTAACAATAATTTTTCCTATTTAAAATTTTTTTGTTGTATAAACTTTTTGAAAAGAATTTTTTTGCCTGTATGCTCTATTGCATTCAGAAAACTAAATTTGGCAAATTTAAAGACAAACTCGCAATGAATGGTATAATAATGATTTTGTGTTAAGTTATTCTTACATTAAAAAGAAGTTATTCTTACATTAAAAGTTATTTAATTAAAGTTATTCTTACATTGTTGTGGGAAAAATGCTTCAAAAGATAAAGGTAGATTTTTAAATACATTGCATGGTCTTCCATAAATAATTTAGATTTTATATCGAAGTGTATTGTATCTTTGAGTACCCAAACAAAACTAATCAACTATCCTATCACATAAATCAAAATTTTACAGAAAGATGGATAAAACCAATAAGTAGTTTTTAATAACTGCAGATGTAATAGTTATCAAATAATACTTATAAGAAATGTACAAATTTGTCACTTTTAAGAAATTACCTATCATTTTTATAGTCATATAAACATTTTACTTATTGTAATTTTATAAAAGTAGCAGAACAAACCGTTATCATATGCATCAAGCATGATTAATAGATATACTTCAAGTGTTGTCAATGACTTGCATTCAAAAAGTTAAAAAACTGTAAATGTTGTAAATTATCCTCATGATTAATGATTCTCAAAATTGTCTTATATTGTTTTTTGTCATCTGTAAATATAACATTTTATTGTATGTAATGTTTTTTAGAGTGGAAAATTGGTGTATATTACCTATAAATTTATTTTAAAGACTTTAAATAACTGAAATGCAATATATTATTAATACAGAATATTTTGTATTTTTTATTTAGAAACTTCTGTTTATATTAAAAGAAAAAAAAATGCCATTAAAATACCATTTTTTATAATAGCATTAATTAATTATAACTTTATACTAGCATTAATTGTAATTTTTTAAACTGATGTAATTGTAATTTGATATTATCATATAATTATTTTGTTTAATTGCTAATTTTTTTATTTATAAAGAATATTAAGAGTAGAACTTTCTCACTTGAATTTGCATGAATCTGAAAAGCTATTTTTTTTTTAAAGTCAAGAAATTAATAAACCTTAACTTTCTTTTATAGTTATTGTTCAATTTGAAGGCAGCGGGAAATGGCCAGATGATGTTGAAGCTCTTAGAAGAGTAAAAGCTGCTTTTCAACTCAAAATAGCCCAACTGGCAAGATCTGGATGTTCTTTAATGTCAATTCCTTTTGTTACACATACTGATATTTTTAAGGTTAATTTCTAATAAATTCATATTTTTATTTAATAGTTATTTTAAAAGATACAATATAAGAAACATCACTTTTCTTTTGTAGGATGGTTATGTTTTTCGTTTAGAAGTTGCATGTCACAAAGAAATATATTTACTGAAGCAAATAAAAGCTCCTGATGGTAGCACTAAAATAAAAGAAACAAAAGAATCTATTGATTTAGAGGTGACCACACAAATTCTTCCTAAGTTAAATGGTGCACTCCATGGGTAAGTGCTTTTTTCTTTTGTTTGATATTTATATAAATCAATTGAACAACTTTGCCTTTTATTTTTTTAATGTATTTTTACTTTTATCTTTTAGACTTCATCAGCAGTTCAATACATTTGGTACAGCATGTCGAATGGCTAAACGTTGGATTGCATCACAGTTGAAGTATGGATTTATACAAGATATTACCGTTGAGCTTATTGTTTCACACATTTATTTGCATCCAGAACCATATACCTGCCCATGGTAAAAAAAAACTCAATCAAGAATTGAACTAATTTATACTAATTAATTTGAGCTGTCTTATAGATGTATAGTTAAATTATTTTCAAATATATTGTATTACAGTTTGTAAATCTGTGTTTAATTGTTTAAAGTTAATTAATTGAAATACTTTTCATAGTAAGTGATTGTGTGATAGCATCATGAAATGAATAGTTATTTCATTATCAAAATAAATATAAAAAATGAAGCATTGAACAATTTATAAATGAATAAAATTTATTTCTGATGTTATTGATACTACTTAAAGTAGGTACCCCTAATTATATTTTGAATTTTTATATAATATGAGTACTAATGTTATATGTGTTATTTATGCAAACTTTAAAAAGGTTTATAAATTTGTAAAATATTTCTCTATGTTCCTTTTTACTAATTTTGAAAATTTTCTCATTTTTTAATTTATTACAGTTCTCCTCAAGTTGCATTTTTCAGATTCTTGTCATTATTGATTACTCACAATTGGACTGTATCACCATTAATTGTCAATTTTAACAATGAATTCAAGGGTAAATTATTTATTAAAATATTATTTTCTATTACTCTCACTCCAATAGCATCTATTAACAAAATTTTTCTTAAAGTGAATAAATGATATATTTCAAGTTAGTATTAACATTTACAGTTACAAATATATAAATATCTACTTTAGTTATTTCCTTGTCAACATTTCTAATTAGAAATTATGATGTGCAACCAAAATTTACAAGATTATATACTTTTGTATTCAAGGAAAGTTATTAGTTTAAAGAAATTCATATGTATTACTTCTTTACTTCTAACAGATTGATCTCTAAAGTAGTATCCCAGTTTTATAATTCTAACAAATTATATTTATAATTGATCAAAGTTGTTGAATCGGTTTAGATTTTAGTTTGCTCCATTTTTTAACTGTCATACTTAATCCAAATCTTTAATATATGCTTCAAAACAAATCTTTGAATATGACAGCTGTAAAACAATTCATTATGTGACAATCATCTTATTGTGACTGATTTGCATCAATACATGGTTAGAATGGTTAGTGCTCTTGCCTTCAGTTCAACAGTTCGTGGGTTTGAATCTCACCTTGGGCATGGATGTTTGTAGTGGTTCGGAATCCACTTTAAACCATAGGTCCTGGTCTAATTAGCCCTCGTGTGCAAAAATTACTGTTGAGCGACAAACAAACAAACCAATCAATACATAGTTACTTAGTAGACAGCTTTTAACTTACAATATATCCATTCAATTCACATATGAACCATATAAATTTTGAAATTTTAGAGAAGGATTTAATGAAGTTGTACATAAAAACAAAATATATATGGTTTGAAATTTTTTACTAAGTAAAATTTTTTTTAATAATGAACACTAAAAATATTTTGGTTGAAAAAATGTCATTACAAGAATTAATAAAACATTTAAAATAGATTTCATAGTCAGGTAATAATCCATACATTATTATCATTTTTCCTTTTCCCTTACTGCTGAAATCTTTGTTTTATTAGTGTGTGTAGTAAGACATAAAACTGTCAAGATTGATATTATGTTGTGTATTTTCATTATACTTGTATTTCCTTGTCATTTAGAAATGAATAAAAGTTTAAAGAATTCTTAACTTTCTTTAATCCTGTAAATGACATTAATAAATGTTAAATACAAAACAAAATTTGTGTGCAATCATTAATAAAAGCATTTTATTAATTTTTTAAATAGGTAAACAGAATGCCATTCTAAAAATAAATAAAAAATGTTTTCTTTTTTCTCTGAAATTAACAATTTTGCTTTAATGCTGGTCTTAAGACTTAAAACTTTCTAGCCTTAGTTTCACACTGAGTTTCAAAACCTTTTTAATTTTCTGGGCATCTAGTGGATTAGAGCAAAAATGGTTAATACCATCTATATGCTAATTGCTTATAGAAATTACTAATAGTTTTTTTCAGAAATGTTGTATAACAAATATTCCAAGGAAAAGCAAAGGAAGTGAACTTGTGAAATAAAATAGAGTAATCCCATTAAAAAAAATTCATCTTTCAACTACTCAACTCGCACATATAATATAATTTTGATTTGATTTGCTTTTGGTAGAGATTTACTTCTATGGAAAATGGCAAAATTCAAACAGTAAATTCAAAATAGTCAAAGAGGAATATTTCAATAGTCAAAGAGGAACTTGCAATATTTCATGGTTCAGGCATGTAATAAGATGCTATGTTTGATTTTTAATAAAACTGTAGCCATTCTCAAAGAATATAACATAAAATGTCAAAATAAAATGAAAATTTTTAAAAATTATTTAAAATAAAACTAGTTTCCAGACAGAAAATTTGAAACAGATAGTGCAGTTGCAATATTTTTAGGAAAGTGTATATTAAACAAGAAGCTGCAAATCGTGTCAATTTTGTGTAGCTTTAAAATAGTAAAACATAGAAAACCATTCATCAATGCAAAAATGTTCAAAAAATGCATAATTGCAGTAACTGGAGAAATGTGCACTGAAAAGGTAAGTTTAATAATAAAAAGTCTTTGTATAAATTTCTCAACTAAACTTTTTTTCCAATTTAGAATTGTAGTGACATTTTCATTATTTTTCAGATCCTTGAATATTTTATCCTATGTGCATTGTTTGAGCATATCATCTAGATAATTAAATTTTCCTTATCAGAATTATATTAATTATTCAAAAGTTTCTTATCAATACTTATTTAAATTACACACTTTCCGAACTTAATGATTTTGCCTTGTATTCTGACAGTAAATTCGGTAATTTTGCTCTTTACTAATTTGATTAAAAATCCTTTAACTTCTTAATGTTACCCTATTTTTTTTAAGCACGTTTTCCAAGTTGGTTGCTAAATGGTTCATGATTAATAATTCGTTTGCGTCAATGCTGTTGAGATTTGTTGTGGTTTACTTTTAGCTAAGGGCTGTTGGTATATTAGCCCCTTTGTGTAAAAATGATTGTAAAGCAATTACTGAACTAAAATTTAAAAAATTATCAACACATTTTCAGAAAATAAAATGTTCTATTATAACAGCATCTTTTATAACAATCAAATCTGATATCTGAGGTTATTTTGTTGGTGTACAATAAAGCAAATTTTGTATTATATAGATTTTTTTACCTGATTCTTCTTCAAAACTAATCATTTACACATCAATTTTCTCTAGCTGAAAAAGTTTTATTTTTGTGGCGTTAGAATTTTTAAATGTTTACAAAATATTTATATATTATTATTTCATTATAGCTGAAGATATGGAACAAATCAACTTGACATTTACTGCTCAACGATCCACTCTTCCACCAATGGTTATTGTAACACCATTTGATAAGAGAGGGAATATGTGGACAAAAAATATGCCTCCAGCTCTCATTTTAAAAAGAATTATCATCTTAGCTGAAGCAAGTTTAAATACCTTAAATGATTCGTTTCTTAATTGCAAATTCATGGACATAAAAGTAAGTCTTGTATGCATCCTTTGATTCCAATCTTGAAAAGATATTTTTAACTTTACTATTAATAGACAATTCTTTTTAAGTAATTTTTATTTTAAGCACTTATACTTTTTCTTAAAAATAAACATATGAAAGAATCATGCTCTATTACTATACCTAAATATATATATAAAAAAGGATTATTTTCATTCATTACATGCTACTCAGAGTTCCTATAAATCCTGGAAATTTTACTTATCATGATACATTTATTTTTTGTTCAGAACTATTAAAAAATTTTTTTTCAATGTTTAAAAGTTTTAATAAACTTTTCTGAAAACATAATTGAATATTAGCTCTTTATTTTACTACTAGATAGTGACACATTCAATATTAAATTGCTATTATATTCATAACTATTAACTAAAATGAAGACCCAGTTCAGCCACAATGGCTTCATAATGATTCACGAATCACAAATAAGATCATCATTTGGCGCAATCAGGTGGATGAATTTCTTTTCCTATTTGTTTTAATTTTTTTATATTCATTGATTATTAATATTTAAATATAAAAAAATACCTTCCATACCTTGTTGAAAATTATGTATAATTTCAATGAGTTGGAATAAAATTGATTGTTTATCAAAATTGCTGATTTTTTAAAAAGTGCACAGCATTCAATCATTGTAAATGTCAGAAGCTGCAATTTACACATTATACACAACACATACACCCATGGATGTTCTCATTTCCAGAAATTGAGGTAATAACAAGTGCTGTTTGCACACTATTTAAGCACTCACTTGCTTGTAGGAATAACTTTGGATCAGGTGTAAAAAATTTTTTAAAGTTTGTCAAACATTGATGGTTAGAAAATGTAAGCATTTTGAGCAAATTTCTTCAAATGTTACTATATTTTCAAATATATATGTCCTTTGTTCACTATAAATCCTAATTCTGGTGCCAAAACTTTTGATAATGTGACAAAGTGTACAAAAAAGGTTCTTCTTCTTTTTTTCTTTCTTTTTTTTAATTAAATGCAATTTTTTATATTTATTGATTTGTAACTGGAACACTTTTCTGACACTTTATCAAATTGATAAATCAATGTTGCTATTTATTGCAGGAAATTTTCATGCATCGTTGAAAAAATTATTGTAAAAATTTTAAAATATTCTTTGCTGTCTGTTTTTTCATTTAAAATTATTAGAATTGATGCAACAGATACAGACAATGAAAAAGATTCTGGCCAATTACATGTTAAACTTGTTACCAAAAAATTCCTCTCAATTGTATGTAAACAAAATTTCACCAGAAAATCAGATCTTACTTTTTTTAAATTGCAAATCATTTCTACTATCTATGACACAAAAATTAATAGGAAATCGTCTTTTACATTTTATTTTGTGTTGCAAAACATTTTATGTTTAAATCCTCAAACTCTGATATGTGATGAAACAAGTAATTTATATAAGATGCAGAAACTTCTTTTATATTAACTAATGAGTCAAAAATATATGTGCCAGAATGTGGTTCTGTTTTAAAAGAGTTTCATAATTTTGTAGAAGAGCTTAAATCATTACAACTGACTGTAAGATTTCAGGATTGTATTGATCAGAAATTTATTTCGATTGCTGATACAATATATAATTTATATTTTTAACTTATTCTCAATTACATAAAATTATTTTTACTTATGGAAAGTTGTTAATTTGCATTTACTATTCTTATGGCCAAACTTCTGTTGAATGCAAGTTTCTTGTGAAAAAAAATTTGATTGTAAAAAGTTTAAATAATAAATTGTGGCTATAAGCGCATCATTGCCAATCATGTAAAAAACACATTAGGTTTCAATAATGTAATAATTTATATAAAGACCTACTTAATTTTTCTGCTGGTGCCAGGCCAAAAGTATATATTATTTGAATGAATTAAAACAAAAAAAGAAGTAGAAACTGTTGATAATAGAGAGAAACCAGAGAGCACTTGAAGAAATTGATGAACTAAAAATCATAAAGAACTTTTGGAAGAGGACATATATAAACCTGAAAAATCTATAACTCTCTAATTACTATGGATTAAAAGCAAAAACTTTAGAAGTGGAAAGTTTACATTTTCTAACAGCAGTATTTTGTATACATAAATAATCAGGAAATGTGAAAATTTATTAAATCATTAAAGTAACAAAAAAACCTAGAATACGGATGTAAAATTGTATAGATTTAAAAGAATTTGAAAGTAAACACAAGAAAAATTTATAATTTATTAAATTATTATTGGGGGGGGGGGGGACAGTCACCCAGGAAATTTTATCTTATTATTGTGTTTGTTTTATTTTGAATAGGTATATTTGTTTGAAAAGAGGTTGTTATACCCTTTTTGAAATCCTCGATAATATAATAGATTAGAATCTAATGAAAAAGTTTAAAATTACCCATTATTTTATGCTATGTATAATTTCAGTATTGTAAATAATTTTGACTGCTTGATTTAGAAATTTCTGTCATAGCTGTAAATTCATTGGAGGCTTTTGAAGTAATCATTAAATATAATTCTTACTTAAATAAAAAAAATTTTTGCACTAATTTATTTCCATTATTTACAAATGTAACTGTAAAATGTTCATATACATAATTATTATATACATATTTGTTTAAAAACAATTGGTAAAATATAAAGGAAAAACTAATTAACTTGAATATTAATACTGCCTAGAGATTTGATTTCTGGAAAACTCCAGGAATTTAATACTTAAAAATCTATATAACCCTGTTAAATGGATGGCATTTTAGTTTAACAGTTTGACTATTCAACTGTTTTGCTGGGTTTGAATCTTTCCAATTATTTTGAATCTATTTAAAACGATAGATAAAAACGATAGTACTTTATATACAAAAGCATGCTCATGTAGCAACTAGCCAACCAATATCATTTACAAAACCAATGTTATTGTTACAAAACTAATCAGTATATATTTTATTATAAATTGCTTGTAATATTTTTGACATATGTCTAGTTCTAAATTCAAAAGAAGATTTTGGTATTATCCTTGATTTTTTTCAATAGTTTATTTTGAACCTGTTTTTATAATATTTGTTTTAATTTCATCTTTAAAAGTCTATATTAAATGCAAAAAAGTTTTTCATTTACCATTATTTTTGGGAAAATTACTGCATTAACAAATGCCGCACTTGCAGTAAAAAACTATAAAAAAGTTAAATTGCATGTGACATCTATCTGAGCACAATGAGTATTATAATCTGAAATCTTAATCTATGTTGTGATGTTATATCAGTAAAATGTACTTAAAATAAAGATAAAATTTTAAAAATAGTTTGCATAGTTGAAAAAAAAAATTCTTAATTTCATTTACATTTAATCACTATATGAAGAGTGTATGCTTTTGATACATTTTACATTTCAAAGAATATTGTAATTGTGAGTGAAAAGAGATAGTTCTACTTTTTAAACAAAAAAAGTAATTGCTACCTATAACTACTAACTACTTAAAATCTTCAAAATCTGAATCATCATTAACTGAATTATAAAATTTTTCTAATCAAAATTACATTCCAAATAACTTACAAACTCTAATTTAAGTAGATTTCAATTAATTAAAATCTGCAAAGATGTCACATCTATTTTTCTTCAGTACTATATTTTTACTTGGGAATGTTATTTTAGCATATATAAAACCAGATTTTTTATTTTATTTAGAGATATTTCTATGCCTTTTTTTATTTGTTTTTATAGCCATAAGTGACAATTATTATTTTCTAAATGCGTATAAATGCCAGGTGTACCAAAAATTACAATTTATCCCAGGTATTATATTAATTCTTTGAATCAAATAAAAATTTTTTTTTATTTTTAACTGTTTGTTTTTAACAAATGGCATGTTAAGTATATATAGGTATATTTATCATATGGTTAAAAAAATTATTTCAATTAAGAATATAAAATATTTATATCCTTTTAAATCTTAAATACAAGTTCTAATAATTATTTTTTCCTTAATTCTATTTACTGATAATAAAATGTGACTATTAATTCACACTCATTGTTTTAAATTAAGACTTCTTTATTAATATTATTATACCATGTCAATATTTTCATCATTATGCCTGTTTATAAATATATTTCTTTGTAATACAAAATTTTTCAGAGTATATTCAGACCACCTTTGCAATCATTTGATGTTATAATTCATCTAAAAAGGACTGAAATTTCCCGATTAGTATGTGCTATTGACTTGCAAAAAACAGACTACCTAACTCCCTACATGCCCTACAAATATAGAGTTAATGAATTGTTTCCTATTGTGGAATTTGATCCTGTGCAGAAGTTTTTAAAAGAATTAACTGTAAGTATTGCTCATTTTCAATGTATTTGTGTACTAAAATCCAATTAGCTGAGTATAAAAAATTACCTTCATGCGTTGAGTTGCTCTTTCTAGAGAATATTTTTCTGATATATTTCACTCGTTTTGTTCAGTGACACCCTCTCACCATGATGAGGTAATTTGCAAAATTTGAAGGGTCTATTAAATTATAAATTACTTTAAGTACCAGAATTTGAGAAATATCAGCTGTTATTGTTTAAACAGAATATTTTTTTCTGTTACTGTAACCATTCTATGAAACTTTTATGATTCTTTGGAAAAACTGTCATGAATATAGTTGATAAGAATTGATATAGATGCATAAATGAAGAACCTATTTCGCATTAAGCTTTGCAAAACTTTACTCAAATCATACAGAAACTTCTATTATTTGGTACAATAAATGGTTTTCAAAACAATATGCAAATTTCAAAAAGTTAACAATACAAAACACCTCTGGAATGCTTTGTAGGGAAATCAGTATAAAATACATTACATACAGGAATATTATTTGTCCTATAAAATTTTAGATTTTACAATGCATTAAAAGGTAATATTACTGTAGAAAAGTGTCATTTTATTTATAAATTTCTATACTTTAACTTTTAACCTAGATGACATGTCATTTAATATTATAATCAATAAGACGATATTCACCTTGAGTAGAGGAAATCAGCAAAATAGAAACATTAAGCAAAGAACAGAAATTTCACTTTCAGTCATCTCAATATCATCATTAGTAAAAATAAATTATATATGAAGTAATGGGAATAATAAAAGTACAAAAAAGCTTAGTTTGGGTTACGATAAAATTAACGGAAATCCTAAAAGCCATCCCCATTCACCCAAAATGAATTTGCCTTCCCACCCTCCTTCCAAAAAAAATCATTACAATTGATTTATATTTGTCTGAAATTATAGATGCATCCCTGTCACACTTAATATAGAAAATGAGCCTTAATCAAGTTGGGTCCAACTATATCTTACCACTCTAAACTCTATGCCATTTTAACATCAATATTAGACATCTGTTGGCCATTATAAGTTTTTAATATTTTTAATACCTATATTGTATTGTTAACTTCTGAAAGACTGCATTGATAGTACATAGCTGCCAACTCTACTAATTTTATCAGGAAACTCCAGGTTTTTCATCATTTCTTCTGAATTCTCGATAATGAGTAAAAATCTACTAATTTTTTTTTTTTTTTTTTTTTTTTTTTTTTTGGTAAATTTAGGGAAAAACTTAAAAACAGCTGAAAGTTTGCCTGACAAAAGTCTATTAAGGTGTTTTAGAAGCTTAAACAGTTGATCAGACAGAGCTCCCGTGTAGAATGTATATACCTGCAATATAAATTTAAACTAATTTTAAATATATTAGTCTTAATATATATATTATTTAATTATAAATAGGTTATTATTTAATCTGTAATTTAACTCAATAGCAAATTAATTAAATGGTAATATTTTTATGGACAAATTATTTGTTATAAATTAGATATTCTTAGAAGTACATGTCACTGAGTTAAATTTATTTAGTAATGTATCTCATGTTTTTATTTAATTTTATAAGTTTATTATTTATAAATTGCACCAGTGTAGTAAAAGTTGCCCTATAAACTTAATATTGGGATATAAATGTTGCTGTTTATTTTTTTACATGTAGATATTCTTTTATTTTTCGAAGCTTCTTTATGAGGTTGATGAATATTTTATTAACATGTTAAGACTAACACAGAACATCTTTAACATAAATCCATCTCAGAATGTATAATTCAAAGGGTAAAATTGGCAGTACTACCATTTTAAAACTTTTGACAATATTATTGTTTCAATGGCGTTAGTAGTGTTTCCTGATTCTTTCCCTCAAAATCAGTAGAATCTACTGATTTCTTTCTGCAAGGTTAGCAGGTATGGTAGTAGGACATACATCTCCTGTGAAGAACTCCCAAGCATATATTTCCCATCGTTTAATGATGATCTGGATCAAATCCTTTCTTTCTGAAGAGATAGATCCTACCGCAAGTTCTCAATAAACTCACCCTAGAGATCATTTGTCAGTATATTGAATCATGTCAAATATCACCTTTACAAAACACATCCACATTTTTCAGTGTTACTGTTAAAGTGATTATTTGTGCAAGGAGCAAAATGAGATTCTTTCTAGTTTTGAAATATGATTTCTGGCTGAAGAATAGTAAATTCATGTTTAGTTATTATAAGTGTACATAATTAGGTAAATAATTTCTCATGAAGTAACTATGTTGGAACCTGTGTATAAAATATGTATTATGTAGATTCTCTTATTGTTTTGGTATTAAAGATGTCAGCCAGCATTTAAATTATTGCTATAGTGCAACTGTCACTTTTCCCTTATTTTATTTAATATAAATTAACTATTTTACTCATGCATTATAACTTTTTAATTTTTTTGTAACTGACTAGAGACCAATTTATTGCTGTCCCAAAAATCAGGTGAAAGATCAAAAATAGGCAAGAAACAGATAATTCTTTAATCATGTGACTGCTTAGTATTCTTCTATTTTTTAATATATATATATATATATATATATATATATATATATATATATATATATAGGCTTATTGGAGTAAAGTATAACATGGACTAAAACCTTTTTTAAAATTTAGTTACTTTTTTATATTGTAATTTGCATAAATATTCAATTTTATGATAAGGATAAAAAAATGTATATAAACTTTAACAATCTTTTCCAATAATTTTGTTTAATTTTTATTCCTTTTCTTCAGAATGAGCTATCTTGTCTTTGATATTTTTAATTGTATTAAGAACAAGTTATTTTGTCCTTAATATAATTAAAAATATCTTTAAAAATTCTCTCCCTACAGATTTTTTTTTTATTATTTTATTGTATCTTTAAATTTTTTCTTTATTTCTACTGTTCCACATTATAAATTTTTTTCACATTCATTTCAAAATTAATTTGAGTAATTTTTCAGAATTATTTTTATTGCAATAATGCACGTGTGTCACTTTTACTTTTTTATCTTTCTTATGTATAGTATAAAAATTTATTTCTTAATTTAATGTACCTTTATGTTCAGTTTGATGGGTTTATTTCTCCCTCAATTTTTCTGAGAGTACATAATATTTTAATTGAAAAGTTTTAAGCAGATTTTGAATAAATTTGTTTTTTGAATTTAAGAGTTGGAATAAACTGAATTGAAATTAATTTTTATTATTATTTATTTTATTTAGTAAGTGTAACTAAAATGTAGAATAAATTATTGCATAGTTAAAAAATTTTACATTACTTAAGAAATAGGTAAAGTTAAATACATATTTTAAATTTTAAAATGGGATTTTATTGCATTAATGTATATCTTTTTCATTTATAGGTAAATTTTGGTGATTTTGCAGTGTTTTTGAATGATCCATATGGAGGAGATTTTATTGCCATTAAATGGAAAGTTTCTGCGTTTAAACCGGAAACGGCCAAGGTATCTTTATTCTCAATAAAGCTTTTATTTAACATTTCTGTATAAATTTAAATCACATTTTGGTAAATATAATTTCTATCATAAATAAGAACTATGCTATTATTAGTAAATTGGAGTAAATATTTCAATAATTACTTAATTTCTATCCAGTACTTATGTATCCCAGTACCAAAACTTTTTTTAATCTATTATATTTTGTTATCATGTAATAATAAAATATAATAAATTAAAAATATTTGTTTAAGTATAATTTACATTTTTGTAACTAGGCAAGTTATTATTACAGACATTTTATGTAAATATATTGATGTTTACCTTAAGTATTTTAAATGTGACATGTTTTCACAGCACAGCAGTCTAAAGAAAATAGCAAATTTGAATTCATTTTGACTAAATTTAATCTCAGTATTGTATTGCACTTACAATTCTAGATAAGCATTTTTTATAAATGATTTTTATTTCTTTAAACACAAAATGCTATAGGTAAAAAGAACTTTATTAAATTTTACTAAAATGATTTTTATATAAATTTTTTTACACAAAAATAAATTGTAATAAAATGTTTTCAATTTGCATTTATTGTATTATGAATGATTTGTGTCTTATGCATTCATTTTATGTCATTATATGTATAAATTAGTATATGTAATAAAAAATCTGACAGTGAATTTAATTTTTTTTTCATTCAATTACTTGCCTCTTATAGGTAAAGTATTATTTAAAAAATTTATTTAGTATGCATATACAAAGTAAAATGCATACTTAAAATCAATTTTTACTTTTTTTCGTAATTCAAATATTGAGAACAGAAGGAATAACATTCAATTCCTCTTTCGTACAAATTACATCTGAGTCTGCACTGAAAAAGTTTTTCTTAAAATTAAATTATATTTCTTTTCTTTATTATCATTAGTTTCTTTGTCAGTGTCCTTGTCTGAATAACTCATCATGATTAAGATCATTAGATGAATATTTTTCAATTAAGATGTCTTTAATAAAGCCTGTATGTCAAAATGTTCTTTATATCATCTTATTTTTTTAATATTGTTTCAGGCATAAGCTAACAAGTAATTCACACCTAGAATGTCCAATTTCTGTGGCTAGTCCAACTATGTATTTATGATCATTCTTTGCAAAAATATCCTACAGTATTTGCTCTAGAAGCTGTTGATTGTATCCTAATGTATGGGTTATAAGTTAGAAGTCATAGCAGGGGGCGAAAATATTCACATGAGTTGCTTTAAAAGAACCATGATTTCAATGCAATTTTCCTCAGTTTGAAGAATTTAAAGAGTCTGAAAAAAAAAAGTTCATCCAAAATTTTCAGCTATAAAACTAAAAAATAAAAACAATAAATTAATGAATAAAATATAAGTAGAAAAATGTGATGATTGAAAAAAATGCAAACAAAATGTGTATGAAATAAATTTTCAAAATTTTAATTCATAAATGTTATTATATTATCTTACTAATTTTAATGTGTGTATACATAATTTAATTTTTTTTTTTTAAATCTGGTAATTTTTTACTCTTAGCCAAAGAACAATGATTTTAGTTTTATTTTTCATATTTATAGGTATACCATGGTTGTAAAATAATTCCTAAAGCAGATGAAATTCTTCAAAGCATTGAAATTTTAGGCTCTGGGCTGATCAGAGAAATTGAAACTAAAATGGAAAATTGGAAGATATAGTCGTAAAGACTAAATATTTGTACATAATAAATTATTTTTTTTATCTTTACTTATGGTGTATCTTTTTTCCATTTTTGTAAAGATATGTTTTATAAACATATTCATGAGATTGCCTTTCTATTTATTGTGAAAATGTATATATAAATATTATAGTGTCTCATTAATTTATGATTTAATTTGTACTTTATTCATAAAAAATAAATTTAAATATAAAAAAGTATGGGAATTATGGCCTCAAACGAAATTAAAACTCTAGTCATCTTTAAAATTTATTAACATGTCATAATTTAATTGATTTCTTAAATTTAGTTACATGTGATTGAGACTCTGAAAATTTCTTTAGAATATTTAAATCTCATTAACAAAAATATAATTGGGTTTTACTTTTTCATATTTTAAATTAATGTCAGTACCAGAACCATATTATTGCAAGATAGTATACTTTATAAAATAAATCATTTTACTAAATATGCATTTGATATATAAATCAAACAACTTCAAAAAATTTAATTATCAACCTATTATTTATAAATGAGGACTGTTTCTTTTGTTGATTTTAAGTATCAACTAAAAAAATATTTGAATTAAGAGTAGGTTTAAAAACCTAATTTTCATTCAAATATTTTTTTCAGCATTCAAATAAGTGATAATTTTTTAAAGAATTTCTTGTTACTATTATTTAGTTTTTAAATCAGTAAAAATTAGTAAGTTTACTTAAAATCTTTACTGAAATAATAGAAATGTATTAACTAACTTTATTATTTTATTTCCTTAATTCTTCTGGACTAATGATATAAATAATATTTTGATACATACAGATAATTCAGATATTCATCGTATTAGATAACTATTTTCAGCTTTAAATAAAATCATAGTATTAAAATTATTCTGTATGATAAAATTTTTGTTTCATATTAAAAAATTAAAAATTCCAAAAGACAGGCCAATTTATGGTATGTGATTCTAAATCGTTCCAAAAAAAAAAAAAAAAAAAAAAAAAAAAAAAATCCAAATTTATTTTGGGGGGGGAACATTAAAGTTTTTCTTTATTAGCATCAGAAACATATATTTCTGATAAATATTTAGAAGTAATTTTTAGAATTTATGTAGCACTGGGAATGGAATTATGTATAACTGTTTAAACTTGTATATAATGTTATTGATAACTATCACACTAGATTTAAATTTTATTGGAACTATATCTAAATCAAATGAAACTTACACTTTATTTACTTTTATTTGCTTGATATTTTTATGCCTTTTTTTGGGAACCTTCATAATGCTATTGTCATGTAAAATGCACATTTATTTTTCATAAAATCATTCTGTTAAATACAGAGTTTTCATTTACTAAATCATATAAAACTTTTTTTTCATAATAGAGGTAGTCTACTTATCATAATAGTCAAATTATTAGCAAATGCACTAATTCCTTTAAATATTTGATTCATATATGACTTAATTCATATTTATCTTCTCTTATATAGATAATACCAAAAATGATTTTTACATTCTGACTTTTATAAATTTTTGTTTTTTAACTTGGTAATTGAATAAATTATTTTTGAACATACATCAGGCCTGATTTCTTCTTTTTAAAAAATGCAGGGAAATTTCTCCTTAAAAGTCAAAAGCCCGTTTTTATAAAAGACTTTATATTAAGGAGAAAAATATTGGCTATAATATGTACTTATAAGTAATACTGAAAAATATTTTTACAAAGTACATATTTTCTAGTATTTTATTTCTTTTTATGTCTCAAGTCATTCTGCACTTTTTTTGAATATAGCAATGTGCTATTGCTGAATTTAGTTTAAAATTTTTAAATGTGTATAAAATAAATACATACTTTTTTGATAAAAAAAAATTTTGGTCATAAGTTTTTGGAAATAATTTTCTATAGATATTTAATTTGGTGTGATTTTTTAAATGATCCAAAATATCATTTGTTAATTCATGTTTACTTGGCTTGCCTAAAAACAATTTTGGAAGAAAATAAATGTTTCAATCTGCATAATGAAAAAGTCATTAAAAGCACTCTGCATTGTTGAAAAATATATTCTTTTCTATTCATCAATTTCATTTCAAATTTTACTACTGAAATATTTTAATTAGTAATATTGTTTTTATATTACTTGCAGGTGACTGAATAAATGATACCGTTTTATAATTATTTCTAATGTATTTGTTACAGAATTAAAATTTATTTTTTAGATTGTTTATTACTCATTTTATAAGTTTATAAAATTTTTAAATATATAACGTGAGGGTAATTTGACTTTTTTCTGGGCACAGCACTGCATAATATACTACAAAAAATACTTCTAAAATTTTAAAGAATCCTTGTCTTAAATGGTTCAAAATATACAACATATAAATAAAGCAAACTCTAAAAAAAGTTATATCTTTTATGTATCAAAATTCAATCCTTATAGTGTGTTGAAATTATATATCATCAATAATAATAAAAGATAACTTTTTTTTTTGAAGCGTGAAAGATTGCTTAGTGTCATGATTCAGAAGATGTTTTCCATTCAATAGGTTTTATTTTTAACTATGATACTATACTAGAATTATATTGAGCCAGATATTTCTTCTCTTTTCAGCAATACAAGGTGATCATTTGTATGTCTTAAAATTATGATGTAAACATGAAAAGCTATTATTATTTCAAGATGAAATTCAGCTTAATATTTAAAAAACTTTCTCAATATTTCATAAACTTAATTCTTTTAATTATATTAATAGTATTTTTTTATTGTAATGGCTTATAAAATTCCCTCAGCAAAAGTTTTTAACTTAAAAAGACTTAATTAATAATTCATTTAAAATTTCTTAGCATTTGTTTTCTATAGCTATAACTTCTGTAGTATTTTTCCATATACTAATAATTGTTTACAATAAGAGAGATAGAGAAAAGGTTTTTTTCACATTAAAATACAAAATTTGTTGCAACACTGAAAAAATTGTTTTATATCTTTCTAATATGGCTAACATTTCTTTCATAATTGGCTTCAAATGTATAATTGGAAAAGTTAAGATTAAGCCCTCAGGTGATCACCATTTAAATATTTTGCATTCTATATATATATATATATATATATATATATACTATGCTATTAGGGTTTATGAAGAACTTGAAATAGATGCATATAAAAGAAATTTATACTGTGTGATCAATTTGGATTGGTTTTTTTCTTTCTTTGTATATGAAGCTTAATTGGACCAGGAGATAAGGTTTAAAAGAACTTCTAAACTTGCATAATATGTCCCTGAGACAGGAAGTAACATAGAATTGTTGAATTGAATTCAGTGCTATTACCATTCAGTTAACTTGCCCTGTGACTCAACATAATTTAAGAATTTAAACTACTTAACTTACTACAAATACAAAAAACTGCTTATACAAAATCAAGAAACTACTTATCTTACAAATACAAAATGCTGCTTTTTTGTATTTGCAGTAAGATTAATTTTTTTGTTTAGGAAGAAAAGTTATTGAAGTATACTTCATCCCTAACATGATTTCACAAAAAAAGGATTATTTCACATACTCATGATATTTAAATTAAATGAGAAACGCAGTATAATAAAATGCTTAGTTTCCATTTTTTAATTAGTTATTTTGTATGTGTTCAATTTTTTATTTAGGCACATCATTTCAATATGTAATAAATTCAATATTAATATCTTATCTAATCAAATTCCAGAGATTAATGTTATTTTTATTGTACATTGTTTTACTCCCTTTATTTAATATATTAATATAACATATTCTAGAATTATTTGAATCCTATGACATAAAACCATATTCAATCATTATAATTGATTAATTTAACATTATTTCAGTTCATAAGCTGATTTGCAACTTGTCATTTTTTAGTTCATAGCACTATAATTGTCGAATAAAATTCACAAAATTCCAATAATATTGTTTTTTTACTAAATATAAATTTACTATATATTAAAGAGAAACCACATTATATTCATTTCTTTTATTATATGCTATCTGAGACTGAACTTTAGAAATTAAATTGGATGTAATTAATTGCACTGTTCACATTCATTGAAATTCAATTCATAAACTCTTCCATAAACTTTAACATTATGAATAACTTTGTTACTACTATGAAATTTTACACCTGTATACATTTAGTTATAGTAACGAATAAAATAAAAATTTCAAGTATGCAAGATAATTTATATTGATAAGTTTAATAATTGCTTTCTGTTCTTAAATATGATTCTGCAAGATATTAATTTTATATATTGATGAGATTTCAAAAAATATAAGATTGTTTAAAGTTTTTTCATGAAAATAAAGAAGTAATTTTAAATTCAATAAAATTGGAAGAAATTTTATAAATTTCTTGTATATCAAATCTTTTTATAAGAAAAATTAAAAATGGAAACAAAGGCAAAATTCAAAATCATTGATACACAAAATTTGTTTCCGAGATTATAAACTAATCTATTTTATATATGTTTAAATTAGTATGTGTATTTGATTTGTGCTATAATCATTTTAAGTTATACAAATTTTGATATATATACTAAGTAATTTCTATCATTACATTTGCTAAAAATTTAATACATGTTAATTTCTTGATTAAATTTATAAACTATAAGAGGAAAGCTAAAGGCCAATTGAAACAATCATATTTCTAATGACGAATCAGAGGTAAATTGGTCAACAGATTTCCAAACACATGCTCAAAGCATAGAGAATCCATTGAAGAAAAAATTAAAAAATAAATTATTTTTTAAATGATTTATAATTATATTGAATCATAAATTTGAACTTTATAATGTATCATTAAAACTATAATATAATTAATTTTTTTTCCAAGGTAAATTGTAACTGGAAAATTACTGAAGTTTTATATAAATAAGTTGGTAAATTTATTTCTGTTAAATGATAAAGTTGGTATTTCAGTATTCGTGTATAAATGGCTTTTCTGAGAAATATATTTTAATGAAGCAAAGCAAAATATGACATCAGTATTAGAAGACAAGTTTATTTCAAAACATTCATAAATAGAATAAAGGTTAAGTTTGTTTTGCATTTAAAAGATTAAATATAATAACAGAACTGTTTAAACTATAAATATATATTTTGTTCACAAAATCAATTTTTGTAAAACAGAAAATTCATAAACATTACAAGTAAATAAAATACATACAATTTGTAAAATGATAGAAATTATATTTAACTTACAATAAAAATAAAGCTTCAAATTTGAACCAGTTCTAATGTATATGATTTTTCACATAAAAATTTGGTCAAAAAGTTAATACTTTTTAATTTAAAAAAACAATCAGATATTTAACACTATTAGAATTCTTATTGGCAATTCTTTACTGTATATCATACATGATTATTTTCATATATTTTGAATTAAAAAATATATTGATAAGCTCATTGATATATAGTTGTTTTTAAAAATGCAAGTAGATAAAGTCAAAATGGTATAACTATCCAAAAATTATATTTCTGGGATTTGGCAACATTTCATAAAACAGCACCAAATATTAAAGCTCGAAAATATATGTTCAGGCTTAATTACAATCCATGTTTTTTATAAAGTTCAATAATTTCCTTCACATCTTCAGGAGATCCTAAAAATATAGGAGATCGTTCATGAATGGATTTTGGTACTATATCCAAGATTGGCGATTTACCAGTTGTAGCTATTCCACCTGCTTTTTCAATCAAATAGCTCATTGGATTGCATTCATACATCAATCTAAGTTTTCCTTTTGGTGATTCTGATGTAGCAGGGTACATGAATATACCACCATACTTTAAAGTACGGTGTACATCAGCTACCATGGAACCTATGTATCTTGCTCCATAAGGTTTTCCAGATGCTGGATATTTCTTACTGCGCACATACTCTGAAACTGCTTTGTCCCATAAAGATTCATAGCCTTCATTCAAACTATATATCTTACCACGAGGCTTTATCCTGATATTTGGATCGGTAAGCACAAATTCGCCTATAGCAGGATCAAGCATGAAACCATTTACTGGTCCACCAATAGATAAGACAAGCATAGTAGCACTACCATACAAGCCATAACCTGCAGCAACAATATTGCGCCCACTTTGTAATGCATCTTTTGGAGATGGGGGGTCAGTAGACGTTCGCTTATACACAGCGAAAATGGACCCTATAGATACTAAACAATCGATGTTGGATGAACCATCCAAAGGATCAAAGCATACAATATATTTACCTTGTTGAGGGGTTTCTATTTCAATTACGTTTTCATTTTCTTCTGATACTAGCAAGCATGCACCATAAGATGATTTCATCATATTTATAAATAATTCATTAGCCAAAACATCCAACTTCTTGACCTCTTCACCTTGAATATTGGTTTCTCCAGCCATACCATACAGTTTAGCAATGCCAGCTTTTCTTACTGCTGAAGATATAGCTTTTACAGCAGTCATAATATTGTTAAGAAGTTGAGTAAGATCCCCGGTTGCTTGAGGAATTTTTCTCTGCTCCGCTAAAACATAGCGGGTGAGTGTCATGCAATCAGTATCAAATCCTTGAGTTGAGCTGGTCATCGTTAATTTTTTTTTTTTTTCAAATATTATATCCTACTGAGCGTAAATTTAAAGGCGAGAAATCGTGCTAAATACTTTCTTCTAAAAAATCCAGATTTCCTAACTAACTCGCACTATGCCCTAAAGCGAAAGAAGAGCAACAAGTGATAAGAAAAACTTGGCATGCTGACAGATAGCAGACTACAAAAGCGGGAGGGGGAGAAATAAAGTTAAGGCTACAGTTAAAGTGAGTTTCCAGAAAAAATTTTTTATTTACTTTGAAATGATAAAATTAAATCTCAGCTTCATTACGCGAAAAATATTCTCATTCCGTTGTGTATCTACTTTACTTTATTACAAAATAAATAAATAAATTTGAGTCTTGCCATACTGGTTTATACTTATTTACATTCACTTTTCAATCATCGCAATAAGGTAGTATTCGCTCTATGATATATTCATATTTAAATTATTTTTTGACATTTCTCTTAAATTGTAATATAATATTATTAACTATAAAACAATATATTAATTGCAATACATTTAACTGCTATAATATCAGCTCTAGCTTATGTTCCATATGATAACAATCTAGTACGTTCCTAATTTGAAGGAAAAATGAATTTTGATTAATTTTACAGCTCTTAGATTTAATGGGAAAAAATAAATTTGGATTAATTGCTTATGATTACTGAGTTGTAAACTGGAATAAATTTTACAAATATCATACATATCAGCTAGAGAGTTTTGGCAGAAGGATACAAAACACGAAAGAACAAAGGTTTTCAGATCCCAGCTTGGCACTTATTAATGAAGTATAACTACAATAAATAAAATTTTACTTTTCTTTTTCTGCTATACATCCAGTTTTTTATGAAGGATTTTCATTGTATTGCTACTTTAATTGCATGGCTCTTATGATCAAATTCTACTTTTCAAAAGTTTTTGTATTAATAATAAAATTAAATTTCTACTTATCAGCTTATAAAGTGGTCTAACTGTCTACTTTTTAAATCAATCTCTTCCATGTATTTTATCAGAAAATACGCGCAATAAGGCATTGCAAATTTTTCTCAAACGAGTTGAAAATTTTGTTGGTATGAACTCTTATTCTGAATATTGTGACATACATTTATTGTCAGTTGTTATAACATTATTTCTAGAAAATTGCATACGTGCAGAAAAAGAAGATATACTTATAATTTGTATAATTTTCATTTATTTTTGCTTCTAATTTTCACCTGATAAAAAGCAATTATGGACATCTTTGGTTAAAATTTTTGTATCAGTTCAAAATAATCATTAATTTAAATATGCTAAATATATGAATAAAAGAACGAAAGTTTGTGAAATTTCTTAAAAAATGCATTTAAAAGGGATTTGTTGTTGGAAAATTGGTTCTAGATAATAATTGAAGAGCAGCTGCAAAATATAAAAAGCAGTGGAGGGGATTGAGTGGCCAGTTGCCCTGGGTGGCAGAAATAGTTACACTGTTTTGTCACATGAAATAATTTATATGACTTTATTTCTTCCATTAATTTTTAATAAATTTCTTTTTATACTGGCCAGTTATATTATTTGCCTTTATTAGTAGAAAATGTACACACAAAGAATCTATTTAAGAACTGTTTTACCAGTATCTAAGAGTTCATTAAAATTAGGGTTAATTTGAGATGATGCTTACAATTTTCTATCTTAAAACTTAAAAAAAGAATTGTAAAAATGGAATTAAATTAATATGAATGATTCCATGCATTAGGTGCCGTGAATTCTTTTAGCCCAACATAAACCAAAGAAATTTGAAAGTAGATAGTTTCAACTACTTTACAAAGATTGTATACAGATAAAGAATTTGTTTCTCTTATATTACAGTGAACATAGGCTAAGCAGATACCCCAATTGATTCCAAAAATGATGCTGTTAAAATGCCAAATTAGATAATTTGACAAATTTTTACCCAGCAATCAACATTTAAAATTCCATATAAACTTTATTCAATGACATTTGTAATATCAAACCCTTTTAAAACTAGACGAAATTTGTGAAAATTTCATATGTTATCAAATAAAAATAATGGATATAAAAACTCAATTCCTTCTCATTATTTTCTGAATTTGACATAGCATCAGTCTGTTACTGAGCAGAACATAGCGATACAAAATTTGATAATTTCTATAAACTAGGTGGTCAAACCTTTCTTCAAGCCAAAAAGAAAAAAAAATTTTTTTTATTTGGTAGACAACAAAATAGAATAGATAAATAAAAAATTAAAGCTCTCAACTGAAATTAATAAGCGTGAACAAGAAAATTTTGCCAAGAATACAAAGAAGAAGAAAAAAAGAGACGTGAAATTCCCGGGAGTTTTGAACCCCGGGAATTTACTCTGGAATTTTGAAAATAAACCGGGAATTTTGCGGGATATAAGATTTCGTGAGAATAAATTTAATAAATTATCATTTGTTTAAAGGGTTGTTTCGGCTGACATATATGAAGATAAGTGAAGCAAATTATATAAATATGCAAAAAAAGTGTCTGTTCTATAATCTGGTATTAAAATTAGTTTTTCTTGTATTGAGAAAAACAAAAATACTCGTTAAATTAATAAATATAAGGAATTAATATTTAATAAAAAATATCAAGATATATTTCTCAGAACTGTCAGGATAAATATTGACATTTCCATGTTTCTTTCTTTATAAATTTATATTTAGTAGAAAAAAAGATTTTCTTAACATTAATTTTTGAAGTTATACTAAAATTGTTATTAACGCAAAACTGTTTTTTCCTTGAAAACTTTCTACTACCGTAATTAGTATTAGAAATTATAAAATAAGTGGATTTTTATTTAT
The DNA here is from genome assembly GCA_030067965.1 of Latrodectus elegans. NCBI lineage: Eukaryota > Metazoa > Arthropoda > Arachnida > Araneae > Theridiidae > Latrodectus > Latrodectus elegans. The sequence continues at coordinate 108,798,547 of CM057814.1, read as the reverse complement.
TTAAAGAAATGTCAGATAGAAAGAAAAAAAACATATATTTTTAAATCATTAGAAAAATTTCAAAACTCTCTTGAGATCTTCCAAAATTCCTTGGAATTTTTAATATTCCTAAGAGAATAAACCAGGTTTATTCTCGGAAATAAACCTGGACTTTTCCTTTTTTTTACAACACTACATAAAGCACCTCGTAATTACAACAAAAGTATACAGAGAACAATAACAGGATACAGATGTATCTCTTCACCATCACAAATACTCTTTTTAGAATGAAGTTGGCAATAGGAAAAATTTGTACTCTACTATCTTAATAATATTTACATCCAAATGAGCATTCTCATATTTACGTTCAAGCCAGTTCGTTCATTCACACTAAGAACAATAGAAATATATTGAGGTAAAGAATGAAACAGAGAAAGACGTGTTCTGGAGAGCAGGTCTCTAAAATAAAGGTTGACTAATTTCTGAGAACAAATCCAGAATATTTTTATGAGATTTTAATTTCAAAAGTGTGAATGACGGAGAAACTAAATCAGTACATCCTAATGTTTTAAGAAATTTTGAGAATGTGACAAAGTTTCTCATGAGGATGTTTAAAAAATTTTTCTTTTTGTTTATCACTCAAATGATCAAATTCAAAATCATCTTCTTTTAATTCCCGTTTTGGTAATTTAATGATTTCGTCAGATTCAGTTATAAGATAACAAAATTTAGTGTTATAATTACCTTGTTCTGAGGCATCTTTTTCTAATTTCTTGAATACAAATTCTTTCGTAATTCTATCTAATTTTTGGTTTTTTGTTTAAATGAATATTTTCCGTACTCAGGTTTGTAAGTACAGTAATATACTTTTGATTTTCAAGTTTGCTAATAGAGGGATGCATTTCAATATTTAATTTTGGCATACTTGGTGTAAATAATATAGTTGAGTCGTCTATATCAACGTTTAAGAGTACCTTCTCTGCTTCATATGATTAATTTCTTGGCAAGATGAGCAAAGTACGAATTTAGAACTACACAGTTAACCTCTTTGATACTCTTAGTCTCTGAAGTCAAAGGAATACAAAAATTGACAAATTTTACTAACTTATTTCTGGTGTCTATAACAGCATTGCACCTTTTAAGGAAATTATATTTTATTAACTTATGAAATGACTCTAGGGTTTTTGAGATTGCAGGACATTTAAGCTTTTCTGTGCACGATGTCACATCTACATATACTGGAAGATAGTTTAAAAAACAAACGAAATACTATATATGCTGAGTGCACCGATAACTTATTTTGAATATCTTTATATAAGATATGGTGAAAATGGAAACTCACTTGAGCAAGTCTAAAAGAATATGAACATGAAAAAAAGTTAATGAGGAAGGCATATTCATAAAAAAATTGGCACCATAGTCAAAATTCTCTGTAACAAGGCAAAGAAAACAGGGTTTAAAAATTTATTTTCGAAATAGATTTCAAATCCTTTGAGCATTTATCAAGATTCATAGAATCTTACTTACTCACACCAATCTAAAACTGGTCAAATAAATTTTTGTCATGTCTAAAAATATATTAAGTCTTTTTCTTTTTTTTTTCTGGAAAAATTTTAGAGATATTTAATAAGAAGTTTCTATAAGTAATTAGATATAAAATAATCAGCTTTTTGGAAAAAAAGTATTATAATGATTGTTCGCGCATGCGCGCACGTCACGTGATATTGTTTAGAATAGAACAGATGTAGTTTAGAAATTGATGAGAACGGTTAAGTTTCTCGAGCGGGAATTAATCCCCATATCCTTTGTTATGTTTGTCTGTGTCTGAAATAAATAATTTTAAAAAGACACTGGTCCGTCGTTGAATAATTATTATATATTCTTTACACATCTCTTTAACATAAATACCGAACATAGTGGTCCGTCGACCCCGCAGTCGTACCAACGAATTATGGATAAACTAAATCGACTAAAAGGATCTATCAAGACCTCGATAACGAAACTCGAAAATTTTGTGAAAGAATTTTCTGAAACGGATTTATCTGGCACAACAGTGAGTGAATTGGAAGTTAAATCTAAAAAGTTGGAATACTCCAAAACCGCATTGATCACATTCGTGAGGAGTATTACGATTTACCGAATATCAGTGAAATTCCAGATGTCGAAAATGACTTGGAAGATATTGAAACAAGACTGGAAAATTTGGAGGTAAAGTTTAAACTATTTATTGATTCATTTAAGAACGTAAATTATTCTAACTGTTCGAATACTTCTTCATCAGAATGTTCTGATTCGAAAGTGAAAGTTAAACTACCCGAAATACCACTCCCTATTTTTACTGGAAAGTATGAAGAGTGGTCTAATTTTAAAAATCAATTCGAACATCTTATTTCAAATAATGAATATTTAAATGAAACTCAAAAATTATTTTATTTACGTGCATCATTAAAGGTGATGCAAAACAAATAGAAACGTCAGATGATTCATTTGAATCTTTATTCGCAGCTCTGACTGAGCGTTTTGAGAATCGCCGACTTTTGGTCGACACTCATATTCTTGCCATTATTAATTATGACAAAATACAATTTGAATCATCTAAAGAATTAAGAAACTTGGTTGACTGTTTGAAAAAAAATGTAAGAGCTTTAAAAGTATTGAATTACGAACAAAATTCTTTATCGGATGTTTTACTAGTAAACATCGTGCTTCAAAAAGCTCGATAAAGAAACAAGAAAACAATTTGAGTATTCGTTAAAATCAACTCAAGTTCCTGAATATGAAACATTAATTTCATTCTTAGAAAAAAGAAGCTCAATTCTTGAGAGCGTAAATCGCAATCCTCTTTCGAAAAATATAAACAAATTCTCACCCCCATCTAATAAAACAAAATCTTTGATGACTAACGCTAACGATAAACCTAAATCGAAATTTTGTTGTGCATTGTGTAATCATGATCATTCTTTGAATAAATGTCCAAAATTTCAAAAATTAGATGTTAACAAAGATACGAAATAGTAAAAGAGAATAATCTCTGCACTAACTGTCTTAATAAAAATCATAAACCTAGTTCTTGCTTTTCTAAAATGTCTTGTTTAGTGTGTTCTAAACGCCATCATTCAATGCTTCATCGCGAAAAAAGTGTGGCCAAAAATGGCGACGCTGATAGTTTGACATTCGAAGAAAAGGCAGGTGGTACTTTTTTTGCTCAAGCGGAAACGAATTCATCGGCGCCTAAGAATGATATAATAAATAAAAATGAGACTGTTTCTTCTTTTCAGTCTTTGAGTAATTCATCTGAAAAAAACAATTCTGTTTTGCTGAGTACGGTCTATATTTTATTTGAGGATAAATTTAAAAAGAAAATTAAATTACGATGCATATTGGACTCTGCCTCGAATATTAATTGTTTAACAAATGAATGTGCTGATATACTCGGAATTAAAAGAAAAATAATTAATGCTCCTGTTTCTGGGTTAAATGGGTTATCTTGCAATATAAAATCAAAAATAAATACAGTTATTTCAAATTACGAAGAAAGTTTTGTAGAAAATGCAGACTTTTTTATTGTTCCGAAAATTACAGATTTAACACCAGCTTCTCGTTTGGATATTTCTTCAATCACTTTGCCTAACTTTATTGAACTTGCTGACCCAACCTTTTACAAACCAGGAAAAATACATGGACTGATTGGTGCTGAATTATTTTTTAAAATTCTAAAGAACAATACATTTAATGTTGATAATAAACTCCGGATGTGTGATTCTGTGTTTGGTTGGATAGCCACTGGTACTCTAAGCAATACCCAATCTTTTAATAAGGTATTGTGTTGTCTTGTCAAAGACTTCGAAACGATAGATAATACTTTGAAACAATTTTGGGAGCTCGAATCTATTGGAATAAAACACGAAGACCCTAAAATTTCAGAAGGTGATAAGGCTATGGAGATATTTGAAGAAACAACTACCTTTCAAAATGGCCGTTACCAAGTTGAATTACCATGGAAGAGGGATCGGAAAGATTTAAAATTGAACAATAATTTTATTGTTGCAAAAAACGTTTGCAGAGTTTACAAAAAAGACTTTGTACAAATCCTGAGTTACGCCTTCAATATAATGATACTTTGAAAGACTATCTGAAGCAAGGAATAATAGAACGGGTTGACGAAAACGAAGCTCAAGTCGTAGACAAACCCATATATTATTTACCACATCAAGCAGTCTATAAAGAAGATAGACTTACGACTAAAATCAGAATAGTGTTTGACGCTAGCTCACACGATAATGATGAACTTTCTCTGAATGATTGTCTATGGACTGGCCCTAATTTGAACCCAAATCTCTTTGATCTACTTATTCAATTTCGATTGAATAAAATTGCCATCTCCTCTGATCTAGAGAAAGCCTTTCTGCAGGTTTCCTTATCGGAAAAGGACAGAGATGCAGTGCGTTTCTTGTGGTTTGAAGAAGCAAATGGAAAACGCCATCTCCAAATTTACAGATTCAACCGCGTTCTTTTCGGAGTAAATGCCAGCCCATTTCTGTTGTCAGCTACCATCAAGAAACATTTAAAAGGATTTAAAGATAAATATCCAGTCACTGTGGGACTATTAGATACAAGTATCTACGTTGACGACTTTTTATCTGGTGGAGACAGTCTAAATGATGTTCTTGCAATTTCTCGTGAAGCCAAAGCCATAATGTCTGAAGCCAATATGAACTTGAGGAAATGGATCTCTAATGATTGTGAATTGATGGAACAATGGAAGAAAGAAGAATTTGATGTGCAATCTCCTCAGAAATCTATTAGTCTGGCATCAAATTCCACAAAGGTACTTGGCTTAGCTTGGGACACAACAGAAGATTATTTAATCTTTGACATCCAAGGTTTGATGAAAATTTTATCTGACCGAAAGGACACCAAACGTTTCATTTTACAAGCCATTGGAAAAATCTTTGACCCGTTGGGATTATTGACTCCATTTACAGTTAGAATTAAGTGCCTGTTACAAGAATTGTGGCTTCGGAAAATCCAGTGGGATGAACCATTACCTCCTGATGTCCAAAAAGAGTGGCTTCAATGGTGCAATGAGCTGCCAAACTTGGCACAATTAAAGATTCCAAGATTAACTATACCCTGTATTACAGATTCAACTGTGATAGAAATACACACTTTCTGTGATGCTAGCAAAAAGGCATATGGTGCTGTTGTCTATTTACGAGTAATAAATGGAAATGAAATTCAAGTGAATCTAATAGCATCAAAGAGTCGAGTTACTCCTCTAAAGAAAATTTCTCTGCCTAGACTTGAACTTCTTGGAGCTTTGTTGGCGTCTCGATTAACGAATGCCGTCAAAAAAGTAATAGACTATAAAGTTTCATCCAAAATTTATTACTGGACTGATTCAAAAATAACATTGCATTGGATCAAGGGTTCCACTAATCGCTGGAAACAGTTTGTTGCAAATCGAGTAAAGGAGATAAAATCTTTGACTGAAATCAATTCTTGGTTCTACTGTCCAGGAAAGGAAAATATTTCCGCTGATGTTATATCAAGAGGAGCCAATGCTGATGTTCTCGTTGACTGTTCGTTCTGGTGGAATGGACCAACCTTTCTGTCAGTTGCCAGTCTACCCTTTATAGGAGAAAATCCTGTAGTTCCAGAAGAAGAATATATTTGTGAAATGAAAAAGACTATGTGCAACAGACAGAACTAACTAGTGACTCAAAAATAACTCTATCTATTTCGAACTCTTCCAGCTTATTAGAAACAGTATTACAAATTAGTAATAAGTATTTAAAAATTGTTCGTGTTTTAAGTTATCTTTTCAGGTTTTTCAACAACTGCAAGTACCCTGAGAATAAAGTAGTAGGACCTCTAACCTCTGACGAATTAAGGCATGCAGAGATGTTCTTAATCAAGGAAACTCAAAGAGCTGAACTTAAATATGACTTTAAATGTCTACTTAAAAATGCAACTGTTTCTACATCAAGTAAGATTAAAAATGTATCCCCTTTTCTAGATCGAGAAGGTATAATTCGAGTTGGAGGTAGGTTAACTAATTCTTCATTAAGTTATTGTAATAAACATCCAATCTTATTGCCCTCTAACTGTAAATTAACAAAATTGATCATTCAATACTATCATGAAAAATATTTGCATTCTGGACCTCAAACTTTGTTGTTTCAACTGAGGCAAAAATATTGGCCTTTAAATGGTCGTAATTTGTGTAGAAAATTAACACATGATTGTCTAACATGTTTTAAAGCAAATCCTCAAATATGTAATCAAAAAATGGGTGACCTTCCAAAGGAAAGAATTAATCCTGATTTTACATTTAACTCTGTAGGTATAGATCTATGTGGCCCCTTTTTTATTAAAAACAAAAACCAAAGAAAAGGTTCCTTAACTAGAATTTATGTCTGTATATTTGTTTGTCTAGTAACTAAAGCAACCCATTTGGAAATTGTATCAGACCTTACTTCAGAATCAATGATTGCAACCCTTAAACGCTTTATAGCAAGGCGAGGAAAATTTTCAAAAATCTTTTCAGATAATGCGACCAACTTCATTGGCGCAAATAAAGAACTAAGAGGACTTTATAACAAAATGCTTAAACAAGAAACTTTAGCTAAATTTTTATCGGAAGAGAGCATTGAATGGAAATTTATTCCTCCCAGAGCTCCAAATTTTGGCGGCTTGTGGGAAGCGGGAGTGAAGTCTATCAAATATTATCTGAAACGTGTTGTGAGCAACTCTAATTTTACGTATGAGGAATTTTTGACTGTCTTAGTTCAGGTTGAAGCAATGCTCAACTCACGTCCCTTGACCCCCTCTCTTCAGATATAGAGGATTTAAATATCTTAACTCCTGGACATTTTATAATAGGAAGATCTCTAACTTCAATTGTAGAGCCGACCTTGGTAAATATCTGTGAAAACAGATTGAACTTATGGCAAAGAACTACAAGAGCAGTACAGTTAATTTGGAAAAATTGGCATAAATCTTATTTAAGCACCTTACAACAACGTACTAAGTGGATGTTTTCAAAACAAAACGTAAAAATTGGGGATATGGTAATCTTAAGAGAGGAAAATATACCTACTTCTAAATGGATTTTAGGTCGCATTATTAAAACATATCCCGGTAAAGATAACAATATTCGTGTCGTGGACGTCAGAACAAAATCTGGCATATTTAAAAGACCTATATCCAAATTATGTGTATTGCCTTTAGAAAAATGAAAAAAAAACAAACAATTTTTTTTATGTTTTATTCAAAAAGATAAATTTTGTAAATTTATCACAATCCTTCTCTCTTGTATTGCTGATTGTTTACTTCATGTACTGTGCATTTCAAATAATTGTGTAATGTTATTAACTTGTTTACAATATGCAAAATTATTGCAATTTATGTTTGTAAAATTTATATTTACCTGTCATTTACTTGTGTGATAATATATTGAATGTTTCACATTGCAATGGCGGGCGGCATGTTCGCGCATGCGCGCACGTCACGTGATATTGTTTAGAATAGAACAGATGTAGTTTAGAAATTGATGAGAACGGTTAAGTTTCTCGAGCGGGAATTAATCCCCATATCCTTTGTTATGTTTGTCTGTGTCTGAAATAAATAATTTTAAAAAGACACTGGTCCGTCGTTGAATAATTATTATATATTCTTTACACATCTCTTTAACATAAATACCGAACAATGATAAAAACTTATTTTATACTACAAAAAAAATATCTTTTTAAATCAAACAATGAAATGCATCAAGGACAAAATAAACAAAGACTTAAGTTATGGGAGGTATTGATCTGAACTTCTTTTAAAGTGCAAAAAATGTTTGGTCCATTATGGTGTCCAGGCAAACTAACCAGCTGTGAAAACTGACCTGACTGTCAATTTTCAAGAAAAAAATTAGCTATTTTCAAAGCATTCTAGATGATGAATGAGAAGACTCATCGTCAGAAACTGATATTAAATTTTTTTCTAGTACAAAAGAGGAAATATTGACTGATGATATTAGTGTCATGACTTTTCTATATATTACACATGAATTGTTAGAAATCATATCAGGGATTAGGTAATATATTAGTGATAAATATCCCCCCTTAGTCTTCTAGCTTGTCTTATTATGGCTAGAAATGACACTGGGTGGAATGGGTGAAGTATTCTCCTGGAGAATCACCCAAGCCATGAAGGCCTTTTAATTTACTAAGCTAAACACTTACAAGCAAACGAGCTAAGTCAGTCTTCAACCTCTGGTGCTCAGGTCTTTTGACTAATAAAGGCTGCTTTTTATTTCCGTCTATGGGCTATTGTACCAACTCAAAAGCAGGTTTCTCGGGCACATATTCTTAGATGTCTTACGACAACCTATTGAATTTACCTTTGCTCGTCTATTATTTTTGACTGTGAATAAACTTGTAAATTTCGCATAGCAGAGGCTGGACACTAAGATTAGCACTAACAATAACCGTAATAACTATACTTTCCATTTAAAAATATTAAAGTTTTAAGCACTGTATTTTTTAAAAACAATGAGGACACATAAAAAATGCTGTAATAATAAATAAAAAATAAGTAAATTCAGAACCATTTCTATCGGTTATATGGAATTATGTTCCAAAAGTTTTATTTGTATTTTTTTTTATCTTATTTAACGTTGTATATTTAAAGAAATTATAAGAAATGTTTGAAAACAAAAATTTTACCCTTTATTTTTTATCCTTTACTTTGCTGAATAATTTAATCAATATACTTTTATAAAATATACTAAATTGATGCCTCATGATTATGATGATTTTCTTCATAAACGTTTTATAAATATCATTTATGTATAAAATTAAGAAAATTAAGTGTTACTTAAGTTTTTCGAAAATAAATATTTATGAAAAGAGTAATTATGTCGATATTATTCCTTTTTTTTTTTTTTTTTTTTAAAGAGAATACTATTATATTTGTGTATTCTCCAGCCCATTTCATGCTACATCATTTGTATAGCCTACTTGTATAGAAAATGATTTTAATAATTCAGATAAATTATTCAAAGAGGTCAGAAATCTCAATATCAACAATAATAATGTTACCTTAATGTTAATAATAATACTTCATAAAATGCTATTGCAATAACTAAATCAAAACTAAAAGAAATATCAATTCCAACAATAATCCAGACTTATAACATGGACACTGAGAGATTAACTAAGAAAACAATTATGAGGCTAAGAACCAAAATGTCACAGAGGCGTGGAAACCGAGAACTGTGAGAACTGACAACACACGCTAATGTCAACAGACCATGTTTTTGATTACCAAGCTATAAGTGCTGACCAAAGGAGAATCGGAGTTTTGCTATCATTAGTAGACCAATAAGAGAAAAACATAAGAAGAAATAACAGAAGCCGTTATAAGAACTCACGGCCTTATTTTATACAACTATCATAGACACAGCAGAAAAAATTATTTTTAATTGAATGTTTTTGTAAACAGCATAGAATAGATATAATAGGAAACTCAGTTAATTTTAAAATTTGATGTATGGTCTAAGTGTAAGATAATTCAAGAAATTTTAAAATTACTTAAAATTGGAATAAATAAAATTACGTATATTAATTAAAATATATATTTTAAAAAAATACATAAAACAGATTTATTACAAATATTATTTAATTTCATAAATTCCTCTCTTTTTATGAAACATTTTTTTATAAATCAACTTTCAGAAAATTTTCGACTATATCGTTCACGAAATGTAGAAATTTAAAATTTAGATATCCCAAAATTTATAAATATGTATAGTAAATATAACAAATTTTTTTATATATTATTTACGAATTTTGTGTTTTACTTTTCTATTGTAAAAAATATTGATTTCATTCAAAATATTTATGAAATTTACTATAATATTTTAAAAGATTGAGGTAATGACCAAGTAAGAATACACTGTTTTAATGTGTAACCTTTATACACATTATTATTATATATTTGTTAAGTTAATGTAGGTATACAATGTATAATTCGTTCATCTTTTTCAAAACATTAATTAGAAATTTTTAATAAAAATATTTACTGTTATTTCGAAGACTTTTAATGCAATTAAAAATAGAATTCTTGCCAATAAATGAGGACAATGTTTTAATTTTTCAAGGATCAGAAAATATAAACAAGAAAATTTGTAGGGTGAGTTTCACATGTAATTGAAATTAGTATAAAATTTTAAAATTTATGAGATATTTTGTTCTTATGTAATTACCATCGCATATTTCTTATCATTTACTGCAATAAAGCATGTTTAGCAAACAAAAGTTGTGTTTTTGTTCAAATGCAAATAGTTATATTTTTTGTTATACTTAGAAGCAAAAAAATTAAATGCATACAACAGTTTTATTTGGTTGTTATATAAATAAGTTCTTAAACGAAATAAAAATTGAAAATTTTTTATTCAAGTATGTACATCAGAAATATTTTTTTGCAGACGCTTTTCCTTACAAAAAGGTATTTTGAGAAGTTGGAGTTCATCACAGATAAATTATCGACTTTGCTTTTCAGATAATCAGAAGCATTTATCAAAAGTTGGGAAATCATGGTTCGCATTTTTTTCGGCTTGAGATATAAATTTGTCACTGATAGCTGATATCGCATTTTAAGATAGGACACAAGAACTTCTAAGAATCATTTAAAACTGAGTCATTTTCCTTAGATAAGAAGCAGATTTCTTATATAAGATCAAGAATATTCCCTCTGACAAAAAATAAAACTTCAATCTCTTACTAAGCAAGGAAACATTGAATTAAATTTGAACATTCAACGAAAAAAATGACTTGTTTTAAACGTACTAAAAGTTAACTTATCTAATAGTTTTAAGTGAACGACTAGGAAGTTGATAAAACGCTTTGTTTTACACTGTTATTTCGACAGTAATTACTTAAAATAGTTATTTCCGTTTATTTCGAATCTTGTTCTTCAAAAATCTGAGATAGATCAATTCTCAGAAGTTGTTTTATCGTTTTGATAACCATTAAGAACTGATTATTCTACCATACTTCAAATAATATGATAAGATAATGATTTGATAGGGCTAACGTTACAATTTTTCCCTTTTAGAAAGATATGAATAACCCTGTATTCATAGGCTAAGCTGCAGCTAATAAAGCAAAAGGAAATTAATTCATCCAAGCATACTTTCTCGTACAATTAGATTTAACACGATTTTGATATTGCATAATATCGATTTTTCTACATAAAAATGGCGCAGCAGACAATGTATTTCCATTCAAATTGATTTGTATTTAGCATTCACTATTAATTTTTAAATACTACGGTATCAAAACTAATCATAAGCTTTCGATGTTTCGAACATTTTTCATTTTGTAGAAAATAAACTCACAATTTTTAAATTTAATTCAAATTACTAAGATTTTTTAAAGGAATAAAAAAAATCTTTCTCAAATTATTTCTTAACCTTGTTTAGCAGTACCGATGTTATAAGATAACCTTTCGACATCAATAAAAGCTGGTCCTTCTACGTAGTATGGATCATCCTTTCTGGGATCCCAAGAACCGTCGCTTCTGGCTGCTTGTGGTCTGTATTGCTGAGGAGCTGGTGCACTGTATTGCTGAGGGGCTGGAGCACTGTATTGTTGTGGAGCTGGTGCACTGTATTGTTGAGGTGCATTGTATTGCTGAGCTGGTGCCCGATAAGCAGGAGCAGCTGCTGCATGTGGATTGGCTACTGGTTGGGGTGCTGGTCCCGGAGCAACTCCGGCAGCACCATTGGGTCCAAGATCACCTTCAGCTACGAAACCGGATTTGCCAGCAGTGTATCGGATGATTCTTTGACGACCAGTCTCATCTAAGATGCCATAAGCTCCTTTGACTGTACCATCTGGAAGTCTAGTTTCTTCTCTAAAGCTCTGCCCAAGAGGTCCTTTGCCAGTATCATAGCCGAACTTGTAATCTCCAGCTAATTCTGTACCGATGTTTACATAATGAACTGGTGCTGGTGGATGGTAATTTCTAGGATAAGGAGTAGTCAGCTCATTTTGGTAGTGGTTCTGGGCCAAAGCCACAGAAGCCAAAGCACATACAACGATCTATAAAGAAGAATAATCTTAATAAACAGTTTACCGAAATGAAATTTTTTCATTTATATTAAGGAAATTTACTTTATTAACACATTTTTTGCTTATTATTTATTAACTGTTATAAATTCTTTCTATTTTTATGGGGCATATCTATTTAATTGTTTCATTTGAAACGAATAAAATTGTATAGAAAAGTTGCAGTATTAAGAAAAATTGGTCATGAAAGAATACAAACTTTTATCAGACTAATTTTCGTTGATATTCAGAAAATGAATTTTGATGACAAAGTGTAATATTTTACATTTTTCAGCTGCAGATTTTTTCACTACTTTTTTAAAGTAAAATTTTTTTAATGTACTAAATTGATGAAAGTAATAAATAAAGATAAACAATAAAACACAGTTTTCCTATAAATACGTCTCACGAATTTTCTCCTTTTTAAAATAATAATTAATAGTTTAATAATTTTTTATTCTTAAATTATTAATATTAAGTCAGTTATTATTAATATTAAATCAGTTGAAACTGTCTCTCGCTTATCTTTAATCATAAATTCATATTTGCAAAAAAATAATATAAAAATTTGCTATTAATAAAAACTATTTCTAATAATCTACGAATTCCAATGAATTTTATAATTATGCTTCAGTTACAATTGATAAATTTTATGTTTCTTATAAGATTATAAAAATTACACAACTATTAGATATAAACATTTGTTTTTAAATTAATATCAGCAGAACCTATATATATATATATATATATATATATATATATATATATATATATATATATATATATATATATATATATATATATGTTTATCTATATATGTATAAGATGTGTGTGCACAAACAAAAATATATATAATTCTCGAACCAACTTAAATGTGTATGTACAATACATTTACAATAATTTATCATAATTTTGCACATTAATAGGAACCTACATGCACTTAAAAATATTTATTCTTTAGCCTAACTTAAAATTTTGATTTTCATAGCATTGCAACTTCATTATGTAACTTAAGTTATAATTTTTGTGTTGTCAAAATGAAGAATTTAACTTTTGGAATTAGCGTATTTATTGCTTGCCAATATATTTTAGACCTTAAGCAATTCCTTTTGAAAACATAAATTTAAATGAAATTCTAGCAAAATTTACAAAATGTCCATTCATGAGAAAAAAATCCACTTTAAAGTAAATTACGCTTTACATAAAAATATAATTTATTTATTTCATTTATTGTTGAAAGTATCAATAAGAGTTATTTTGATGTTCAAATAGACATACTTTAAAATTTCACATAAAATTTATGAGATATTTGAAGGCTTGTTTTAAGTTAAAAAAAATTTGACTCAGAAAAAAGTAAATTGTTTCAATAATTTATATGCAAAAAGGAAAAAAAGATTATTTAAATTTATAAAAATTTCTTAATCAACCTAACTTTATTTTACGATTAAATTACTGGAGACAAAATTTAATACATTTAAAATTAAAAAAAAAAAAAAAAACAGTTAATTTACTGAAATATTTATCACTTTTCAAATACCATTCATGTATTAAAATTAAGAAAAAAAATTAATTTACAGAATTTTATCACATTTATTGACTCACCAATTTAAACATTGTACTACCACAAGCTTTCAGGAACGGAAATAAGTGAGCAGAAAAAGTGTTCGAGAATTTGTGATCTATTTGAGTTTTCAGATTTTATATATAGTCGTTCTGCCCCTCCCAAGTCAAACGGGACTGGAACTTGGTTGGAATCTGGGTCAAGTTTAGAACTATTTTTTTTTTTCCCCATTCGAATTTTCATTAAAACGATTTATATCTCTGTGTCCCCAGGACAAGAAGATACGCTAAGGACGAATCATCGAACTTCCTGAGGGTATTAGTTGGACACAGGTCATTAAGGGGGAAAACAACACTTTCGCTTTTAACTGGAACCGTAGGCCGTCAAAATAATGCTGTTATCTTTTGTCCATTTTCAAACGAGGTAATCATGCAATGCGAAGATTTTTTTTTTTTTTTTTACTTGGGAAGTAATTGAAGGAAAAATTTCAAATTCATTACATTCCTTTATTTATAATGTTCATTATTATTTGTTTTTCTTTTTCATTTTTAGTGTTAACTATGCTGCTTTTTGATAATTTAAAATAAGAAAAAAGAACTATTTTGTAAGAAATCTTGAACTTAAACAAAGGACTTTTTCTGATTATCATGAAAAACGGAATGGCTAGATTGTTTTTCTTTTATACAGATTAAAACTCTCAAGGCAAGATACGAATAATAGAATTTGGGGTATGTAAGTCAGTGAAGGGTGTATCATAATTCTTATGAAGTGAACACAAGTTTTTTAACGCTTGAAATAATTTCAATAGTTGTTTACAAAATATTCTATAGTTCATGCATTTTAAGTACTTCTATTCGGATTATTAATTAAATTATCAAAATATTATCTATGCTGATACTAATTTACGAAAATGAACATAATCCATAAAAGTATACAATGATACAGCAATTAATTATGTATCAATAAAAGTTTCATAAATAAAAATTTTCAAATTTTTATATTTGAAAGAATTTAAATTATCAAATGTGAAAAATGTCCCCTCTGAATATTGCTATTGCTTACAAATATATAGATAAATTAAGCAGTTTTTAAATTATCACAATTCTTGATAATTTAAATTCAATATGACTGATATTTAAAAACTATTATTCATTGAACTTCGAAACTTCATTCGTTTTTGATTATTTACTAAATTGATTCATACAGAATTTACATTTAATTTTTGTACTTTTTATTATTTCAAACAAAAAATACTATCCACATAATAATCAAACATACTTTATATACAAATGTATTATAATGTGTTTCAATAACGAATGCATTTAATGTAGTGTAGTGTATGATAAACGTAGTGAGATGATAAAAATTTTTTATTTTTATTACACAAATATAAAAATTTCTTGGCAACAGTTCAAAATGTTTGCTCTGAAATCGTTGCCTCTAGTTAGAGGAATGTATTGAAGCTATTATAGAGGGAATTATATAGGAGTTAAGTAGAATCTAGAGGATTGAAGATCTTATAGATCACATTCTTTGATTTTAATGTGTTCTTACACATCTAGAAGCATACTATCTCACTATTCGATAGCGTTGCCGATCCTTATAGAGACAAGAGGATCCGTTGTATCTGTATGCAGAATCATAGGGGGTAACCTTGATATAACGACGTCTCATCATTGTGAATAACGACGTCTCATCATTACAGTTAACAAAAATGATACCGCCTCGAACGAAATATTCATCAACATTAAAACAATGATGTTAAAGGCTTCATTTCACTTGATGTTGTTGTTGCTAATCCCAGTTGGTCCAAAATCCAAAACTAATCCAACTCCACAAGTCCATAAACAGCCAGGAAATCCAAAAAAATAAAGGGCTTCATTTCCCTTTCGAGATTTATAACTGTTCTGAATTAATCACGAGTTATAAGCTCATTAAATTATCTGTTCTCCATAAGGAACACCTGTCTTTCATCCGTAAAGAATCGAACCCAATAAGAATAATTTTAAACCAGTTGTATTCTCTATTTTAGCAACACAAAAACGACTATCTTACATGAATAATTGATGTTGATGGTACTCATATGTATGGTCGTTGTTTATTTTATACTACTTTATTATGGCCGCTTGACAACTATAAAATGTGTTTTTGGTTGTTCAGTAGTTGTTGCATGCACCTCGACTATTTCTTCTATTTTATACCACCTTCTTTTTGTCACCTGTAGGATTAAAATGATATCAATTTCTTTTTATATTAGATAATAATTGCTGAATTAAAATAGTCATTCATACAATAGCTTTTATCGAATTGTCGGATGCTGACCACCTGTGCAACGGAAGTTATTCTTATACTCCCTTTTTAAGCGACTCTCGTGCAATATATGTGAACTCGTTTAAATATAATTTATCTTAATTTCTTAATTGTGTTTTTTTTATTTTTTTTTTTATTGACACTTTAATTTTTTTATGATTTATAAAGGATTTTCTTCACTTCGGCATTGAGTTTTGGTAAATGTATGCAAATATCTCAGAGAAGTTTCTCCAATGAAGAGTAATTTGACTATTATAACTAGAAATATTCTTTTCTTATATAGCATTCCCGATTCATAATCATTTTCAGTATCAGAGTTTCTTGCTTTATTATGCTCATTTTTATATTATGAATATGTTAATCAATTTTATTATGATTATCATATGAGCTACAGTTTCATTATGATAACTGGACATTTTATTCTCTATATATAATTGATAATTCATTATTACGTTTTCCTCTCAATAACATACGCACGTTAGCATATATCATACAATAGACTTTCTCGTGCTTATCATTTCATGATTAGAAAAAAAAATTCTTTTAAATTTTTATCTATTTTATGCTTATGAAATTTTTAAGATATACCAGCCAAAAAGCAAAACTTTTTTGTTGCCAAAAAAACTAATAATAGTGATGATGACAAGAAAAAAAAGTTGCAAAAAAATAAATGACTAAGAAGAAACATTACAAGTGAAAATTAAATCTAGATGATTTATCTTGGGAAATCAAAATAAAAAATCTCATTTTACGAGACGCGTCTGTTTGTAATAAATAAATAAATTATATTTAAATTTTAATTTGCTTGCATGATGTATATATTCGTTTCTATGATGATATCATGTTTATTTATGAGGTATTGTTGAATTCAAAATTTAATACATTAATTTAATACAAAAGAAATAAAAATAAGGAAAAGTAAATTTAATTCTAAGTAAAATGTAATTAAAATAATATAATTAAATCAACAAAAATAATACGTATTTAAATAATGCCAAAATTTTCAAATTAAAATACATGCAAATTGAAGTTGAACTTTTATATTTAAAAATGTTTATTTATTCATTGTTTAGCGATCATATGATATTGTGAAAATATAAATCTAGATAACATTATATCAAGTAACATAGTGAAACTGAACTGCTTTTCTAATCGGTCATAGCTTCTCTTTAGAAGTGATAGGCTTCGGCTTTGTTTGTCGCTCAACGGTCATTTTTTGCACACGAGGGCTAATTAGACCGGGACCTACGGCTTGAAGTGGATTCCGAACCACTACAAACATCCATGCCCAAGGTGGGATTCGAACCCCCGAACTGTTGAACCGAAGGCAAGAGCGCTAACCATTCGGCTGCCAGCTCGGCCTTTAGAAGTGATAGAGAACCTATGGCGAATTTAATGTAGAAATTTAAACCGAAAGTTTAAAATTTACGAAACATATGATTTTATTATTCACACTTTTTGTTGAAATGTAAGCATTTGCTTTCAGTTCTTCAAGAACAAACTATAAGTATCCAAAAGAGTTTCTTGGTTAGACGAATTGTCCAATTAAAATTTGTAAACTTTTGAATATAATGTAAGTATATACATTAAAGTTCAGAAATTTCATTACATGCTCTAATTATATATGTATCAAAACTTAAAGTCTTATGAGCATGCATAATAGTTAAGCAGTCAATCGAATATTAATTTTCAAAATCCCCTTGTGATTTTTGAAAAGTTCAAATGTTTATATGCAATTGCAAATACATATTTGAAACACATCACTGAAAGAAATTAACATACCATAAAACACGACGTTAAATATGCACAAATCATGTAACCTATTTAAGCTCAGCGAGAATAGGTTTATTCATTAATAACACTAGATAACTTTCTGTTGCATAAAAAAATATTCCACGTGCCATAAACAACTGTTCTTGACTAAATCTCAAAAATAAGAAAGTGCAACAAGATAAATAGTCATAAATTCCTTTTTTAAAAAAAAAAAAAAAAATCATGCTGTTAATAGCATTTAATCGAGGGCATTGTCCTTCAGTCCGGTAGAGCGGGGTTGGATTCCCAATGCTGTAAAAGATCCACTGAGTTCATGTGATATGCATGCTCGTTCAATCTGTGGAATCGAAAGTCATGTAATCCTTCGTGGGGCACTTATCATGTGTGTAATGGTCTGGAGAAAATTCCCTCCCCTCCAGACCAATGTAAGAATTTAGGGAGTGTACCCTCTGGCAATGCCATCTGTTGGAGGAGCTTAGAGCAAAGTCGCACTTTCACCTTTGTGGTGCTCTGGTTAAACAAAAGACGGATACTACTGATTCAAATTGGCATAGCCAGCTTGGTTTGTCCAAGTGTCATAAGTAACAACAACAACATTATCGAGACCCAGCCTTTTAAAAAGAATTAAGTAAAATTGATTGAAATGACCAATTTTACTGATCAGTTACTATTGGATAATTGAATAAGCAATAATATTGATAATTGAATAAGCAGCAATATTTATAATTGAATAAGCAGCAATATTTATAATTGAATAAGCAGCAATATTGATTGAATAAGCAGTTGCTATTTGATTTTACTCATAAGACAACTTAGGACATGTATTTGTACCTAAGATTATTTTCATTGATCATCGCAGTCTATAAGATGGACATATCGAAGAAGATAGTGTTTTCTTTTTTTCTTTTTTTTTTTTATCCAGAAAACAAATTTACAGGAATTTGTATAATAAACTGACTTAATTGTATAAATTTATGTATTTATTATTATTTCTCCTATATAAAATATTAACTATTAACTTTTAGCGCACTTTTCTTAAAAAAAAAAATTGACTTGGCACACAAATACTGAACAAATTAAATTATACCAAATTATAAAATTTCAAAATCTATGTAATATTTCTGTAGACTTTGGTTCTGTTCTCTCTAGACGATAATGTGATGGCAATCGCTTTCACGAATGATTTTAATTATTTTCAGGTGAACTAAAAGATATGAAATGCTTAAGATATCTTGGGTTACTTAAAAATTTATTTATATGATAGGTTAGGAAATATGTTGGATTTGCTTAAGAAAAGTCAATTTTCACAGTTCATTCTGCAAACAGGAATTTTTGAAATTATTCGAAGTAAAATGAAAGTTATGAAATAGTAACAAAAAATACTCAATACGGATGACTATATAAACTCAATGACAATATATTTTCAGGTATTCATTTGCCGGTTGTGGCAACTACAGGTATTTCATGTGATTCGGAATATTTACAATATAAAACGAGACTAAATTCAAAATTAATTAAAAATTTTTATTAATCTGCATTCATTTATATTGGTTTCATTTAGACAGTTTTTTTAATTTTAGTCTGGGAAACAAAAAATTAAAGCGATAGATTATCATATGTTTTTAAAACATTGAATATAAGGATTACCAGTGTATATGCGAAGCTGCTTTAAATTATTCTTTTTAAACTGTCACCTTAATTGATTACTGAGCATGTACAATGAACTGTTTCGAAATTTATTCGAAAAATTACAGTGGGTCATAAGTGTATTGAAATTACATATCAGTGTTATTTTTAGCTGTTGTAGAATTTAAATAAAAATGGAGCATTCTTTATTAAGAATTTTCTTTATGTTCTTTGTGGAGTGATTTTGTTGGAAACAGTATCTTTAACTTTAAATTAGCCTTTTGTATCTATTTTACAGAAACCAAACGATTTTTCATAAGCAATTATTTCACTTTGTTCTACCTTTGATAATTTTTGTTTCAGTTATCTTAAAATTAAATATGTCAAGTAAATTATAAAAAAAAAATTGATTTTTCTCTTGTTCTTTGGAAATTATGTAAGGAACATGAGCAGAATGCTATGTTAAAATTGAAATAAATCTCTCTTATGTAAGCTTCTTCTTTTTCTTTTTTCCTAGACAAAAATGCTTATGACAAGAATTGGTAGACAAATGTACGAAACGAAATTTAGGTTGGAAAAAAGTTATCATAAGGAAAGCATTATTGGTCAATTGAGAAGAGTGATAAAAAACAACCACACATATCTGAACAGTTTCCGCTTGGGAATGTTGTATTGTTTCCTTTATTTATGGAATATTTCTGTTTAGTGGCCTTTATAGAGTTTTACAAAAACTTTTTTGAAGAAAATATGATTGGAGCTAAATTTTTAATATGTGTGATTAATACTTGAATATTTGGCATATCTGGCTATTCATAAATCTGTGTGATGTCAGAATCTTATGTGCCACTGAAAAAAATCCCTAAAAGTAATCCGCACAATTTTTAAAGCTGATAAACACTGTTTTAAAAGCTGATAAGAGGAGAATACTTTTTTTAATTATAAAAATTTAAACTAAAATTAAATGTCAATGGGGCATTTATAATATAGTGTACTGCACAACAACTTTGAAAATGGTGTTGAAAAATCACATGACGCATGAAATGCAATGGCTCTTACTTCTGAGCTTACTAAAATATGAAGTTTATACAAAGACGTCTGCCATTAAACTACATGGAACAGTTCTTTATAAATTTCGCACCACACCAGTGGAAGATATTCAGCGAATATCGTATCTGATGCATTATATATATATATATATATATATATATATATATATATATATATATATATATATATATATATATATATATACGGTGGCCTGGTTATGGCATAACATATCATGGAAAATAATTAAAAAATTTAAAAATAAATGCAATAATAAATGGGATTTATATTATGTGATGTTTTTTAGGAAATCATTTAAAGTGATGAAAATATTGTTTATCACTGCGGTTTTAAATTTGATTGATTTTTATTTGATGTAAGTAGTGTGTTAAATATTAAGTAAAGTTTTATTGCCTTATAAATATTCCTTTTCTGATAAATAAATGCAACATACCTTTTTTTACAATTGTTATTCTAAATTATTGTAACCTCTAAAGGAATGAAAAAAATTTTTTATCAGAAGTTAAATTTATTAATAATGTGTCATAATTTTCAGTTCCTACTTTAACGAACAAATAACCCCATTCCTTTTTCAAATTAAATGTAATATCAGTAATTATTTTTTGTTAAAATTCTTTGAATTGAGGTTAGTTGAATCAAATAGCTCGTTCATGAACATTGATAAAAATTTTTTAACTATTTCATTTTAATAATTCTTTTTTAAAGTTTTGATGTATAATAAAATTTATGAATTAAACTAATAGGAACAACTTAAATAAAATAGTTCACCTTTAAACAACAACGTAAATGGTCGGTTGCATATGATAAGAAAATGTTATTAATGATTACCAAATCATTGATCGTTTTATGAATGAATTTCAATGATAGTCTAAGCGCCGTCAAAAGGTTGAGATCAAGTTTTGGTTAGTAATTTAGTTGTGTATTAAATCAATACATAATTTTCTTTGTTTTATAGACTCTTAAAAATTAAAATTATTTTTGCATGAAATTACCTTTTATACAACAAAAGAGATAGTTTTAATAATTTACAATGGGCATGACTTGACTTGTTTCAGCTTATTCATAGCTATGGAAGCTTACTATTCTTTTATATTTCTCCATTTAGTATAATTATATATATATATATATATATATATATATATATATATATATATATATATGCAGTATTTGAATACAATGTTTCTAAAAAATAAACAATAAAACCAACATTTAGTGAATGCACTACAAAATTTGCAGCTACTAAACAATGATAAAAACATTGGATTTGAGTTTTTTAGTAGATCCATTATCGAAAATATACGATAATTATTCTGCAGAAAACTATTCGCATAACCATGGGAACAGCATAAAAGTAAAAAACCTATATTTTCCCACTATTCTTGTTTCTTAATACATTTTTTATTTTTTCATTGCGGCTGTATATTTTACAACTTTATTTCAAATTTTAAATAATATCATGGTAACACCGGAACTATATTTTTTTATAATGTCAGAATTATGTAATCAAGTATAGATACAAAACAACAGTGCATTATAAAATCACAGCAATGTTAGTTCACTTTCGAGAGAGAATTGTGAATAAATTTTAAAGTATGTCGGTACAATATGCTTTTAATGTGAGAAGAAATGCACAGAATATACAAAGTAAAATTTGTGAACTGAGAGGAAAGTCTTAGACAAAACCAATACCATATGAATATTTTCTAGACTTTGTATTTATGCACATGTATAATTTGGAATTAATTGTGTTTAAAGTAGGAAAAAATTGTTTTTAAAGATAATAGTTTCTATTTGGATGATTATACGCAATTATTTTTAGAATAACTGTGTGGATTTCTCGAATTAATTTTCATTATGCATGCAATTTGTAATACATTTTATTTATATAAAGACATTAATAGAAATATTATGTCGAATTTTGCGAAAAGAAGATATTTTTAGAGAGAACATTTGATGTTGTGCTGAAAATTGTTCAAAATTTTTATTTCGACAATTTTTTAATGTTTTGTAAAAGTTATTAAAATAATTTCAAAAGGTTTTTAGTATTAAATTTAAGGCAACTGTTTTAAATTCGTTGTAAAAAATACTTAAATTTCATTTTTCGTTAAATTAATTAGATGTTTTTAAAAAATACTTATTATTTGTATTCAATGTTAACATGCATATTTTTCACTGTTTAATTCATTTGAAATGAGTGCATTTAAAAGAAAAAAATCAATTAATATATGAAAAAAGAAACTTTCAAATTTTAACAACTTGTACCAAAAAATATGAAGTACATCTACAAAATCAATGAGAATTTGCAAGTTCGTTTTTCATTCTGTTTTTTTTTTTTTTTTTTTTTTTTTCTTCTTTTCTCCTTTTTGAAAGCATTACTCTAAACTTCGTAGCCATTTCATCCTGAAAAGCTTAGTATTCGCCATTAAGAATGACACTGAAAAAAATTTGCATGAATGGCTTGTGCTTTTCTCGTAAAATGTTTTAATATAGTCTTATCAATTTACTGGAAAAACGTAAATTTCTTAAAATTTTATGCTTCCATACATTTTTAAAAAATTTTGTTGCCTTTGTTGTTCAAAATGTACAAGGAGTCTATTATGGATATTTATATGCTCCATAAAATTTTTATTTTAAAAATAATATTATCATCTGCGTAAAAGTCACATTTGGAAAAAAATATAAGAGCAATTCATTGAAAAGCCAGTTGACCTTTTGCAGGATCTTTTATAATCATTTAATTTATATAAATTAAAAAAAAAAGAAATTTAAATATATCATATTTTATTCAGATATAACTTTACATTTAAATGCATTCTTTCTAAAGTTTGAAAAATTTTTTTCATTTCAAGCATTTAAATTTGAATCAAAACACATACTATTTTGTGTAAATTCGCAGTCCTCCGAATACTGATACAAACTTAAAATAGTATCATTTTATAAAATTTCCATCAGTGTTTTCCATAGATGTTTTATATTAAATAATATCATTAAATATAATTTGAATTTCTTTTACACGTTGTGTGCAAGATAACATCGTATATCAAATTAAAGTTTTATATGTTTCTGAAGATTTTTTATATTTCCGGATGACTGAAAGTTCAGACGTTTACCAATCGAGATCACTTAAATTGACAAGAATTTTTGCGATGCTTCTGGCTTGTTTACAGCATTACAATATTGCAAGTTATTTCAGGGAAGGGAAGTATTATGGGGAAAGATCATGATTTTTTAGATGAGAAGGACGGAGTTTCTATTGATATTACTATGTCTTATCACGTGGTTATTTTATTGACTAAGCTAGGCATTAGTAACGTTTTCATAGTTTATACGATGAGAAATGTGATAGCATAGGTGGTTTGCTTTAACAATAAAAAGATGGCCATTGGCAATTTGATTTGACCTCGAATTTGTGTGTATCTTAATCTTCCAGATCTCGGTCTACTAAGGCATTTCTTGCAATTTTACTATTGTTAATAAAACGTTTTACTGGCAAAGTTAAAAAAAAAGATAAGAATTAACTATATATATATATGAATATTCGCGCGCGCGATTCTATTTTAATTCATTAAATGTTAGCAAAGTCTACAGCAATATCGTGATGATATTTTGACTAATAACTTTTATATATTGTACTAAAACAAACAAAACAGCAATATGAATTTGCTACAAAAAGAAAAACATCAGCAATTGTTGTTTGTTTATACAATGCTAAATGAAGAGTAATAATCTATGCAAGTAAGTGTTAACTGGGAATGAAATTTTAATAATTTGCATGGTTAAGCAGAAAAAATATAAAGAATTTTATTTATTATGTTAAGCGAAACATTATGACTTTTAAATATTTTAAATATGCTATACTTATTCCTTATTTATTAATATTTATAAGAAAATTGGAGCATCATACGACTTTTAATGAATATTGCAATTATGCTGTTTTCATGGTAGAGGATAAACCACGTAAACAAGGAACTTTTTTTCTTTTATGCTCGTTTTCAATATGCTGGAAATCAAAAAGAACAGGCCAAAGGCGAATAACTTTTCTGTTGAAGAATTTTAACTTATGATTCATTACGTAACTGAATTTGTTAAATGCACAGGAAGATTCGATTTTAAAACCTATGTAGTGGTATTTTCAAATAAAAAAAACTTTTTTCAAATGTTGAAATAAATCTAGAGATTAATTAAATTAGAGCTTGAAAGCTAATACATAATTTGAAAAATAGACTTATTTGAAATGGGAAATATCAGCAAGAGTTGATTTGTGTGAAAAAACAATTTTTCAACTTGCTTTTTCCTTACCTTTTTTTTTAATTATGCAATTATTTTTCATTTTTAACAGCGTTTTTTAGTGATTTCATTTCTGTTGCACATGCGATAAAAAGACGAACCATTTCAGATTGTTATCAGTTTGGAAAATGTTTTGTGAAAGTTTTGTCTTCAGAATCGCCTAACATCACGAAGAATACACGTGTGTGTGATTTATACGATTTCACGATGGCATTGCTTCTGTAAGAGGGTTAGGCTTTGTACTTACTGGCCCAATTCATCTTATTTTTCCCACTAGTGAACCTTAACATGCACTCGTACGTAATCTCTTTTTAGACGACAGTTTTTACGAGCCAACGAGAATAGGCAATCACGGCAAAGTATAACAGTTATAGAAATTTAATTATGATATGCGTAATATATATAAGAATACGATGTAAATTGATAATTATTATTCTAATCATGAGTATCAACGAAATTTTTAAATAAACTAAATGCATTTTTTATTAAAAGCATGGGTTTTAGTAAATGCTTGTAAGAACCATATAGTTTATCATTTACCTTTCTAATCAAATGATTTAAGGAAAAAGTTCAATAAGAATAAAAACATTTGAAAAAAGACAAGGTAATAAAAATGTAAGTCGTACGTCTGATGAAAGAAACAGACAGTACAAGAGATGAGTAAATGCTTAAAGAAGCTCTCAACAATCATTTTTCATTCTCTGAACAGCTGGTTCAGCAATCGAAAATAAGCCACTAATTGAAAAGAAACAATAAGATGAGTCATTCTGTAAAATGTGACAGCAGATATTTTATTTTCTTATCCTTCGTGCTGTCACCTTGCCTTGCAAGTGATAATCAAACACAATGAAATAAACATTGATTGAAACTGGGGAAATTTTAGTTTCTAGGTTAAGCAGAAAAGCTTCAAACATAATATTTCCACCTGCTCACATTACAAATAAAATAATATATATACTCGATAACTAAAATGATTAAGGAATGTTGTAAATAAATTAAAATAATTAGAATACACGAAGTTCGTCATATATTATTATCTGAATTAAATCGATTTTTTTCTCCATGAAAAATTTAAATAAGTGGTAAATAAAATACTAAAATTATTTCTAAGATTAATTTTATACTTATTAAACCATTTCCTACTTTATTGAGTCAACCTCAAACAACTATTCACTACACCATTTCAAAAATAAACACAACCACAACCTCTCCTTATATATAATATGTGTGTGTGTGTGTGTGTTTGGTAGTGTTTGTGTTTATTATATATATATACTCTATTTATAACTATGAACTTGACTCAAAAGAATATTGCACACACCATTTACTCCTGATAACTATTTGTTAAGAATGTCGTATTCCCTATATTAGTCAGTAATCTGCTTATCTCAATGTAATTTTCAATTTTATATTCATATGCATTATTTTAATTACCTTGAAACTGGAGGAGAAGGAAAACACAAAGGACATTTTATTTCCCTCATTTGCATAACGTCTGATGTCATTCGAATTGATTATTTCATGTCTTTTCCGAACTCAATGTGAGAACCCACTCACCATAGAAAAAGCAGACTTCTGCGTCAGATATTAAACACCAGAGGCATTCAGTTAATTACGGATCGAACGGAACCAAGGACATGGATTTAAGTGGAAAATAGGTTCCTTAACTGTTCTAGCAACTTTTGTTTTCGCTTTCTGGAAACAACCGCCACCTTGTATAGACATTCTTATAGACGTGGGGGTAGGAAACAATATTAAATCTGTCGATTTCACTTCGCACGTTCAACAGGTTTCGTAAAGGAAATCGGCATATCTTATCGAAAAGTCTGCTTTTCAATGACGTCATCCTCTGAAGGTGAAGATAAACAAGAAACCTCGAAATTATTCCTTTTTCACACACACAAGAAGATGAAAGAATATGTGTTATTAGAAGCATAATTTTTTAAACAAAATCATACGAATATTTTCAATGACATTTTATAACAAATTATACCCCGAAAATATATTCGTTTTATGCAAATTGTAATTCTGCACTTGTAAAAAGAGTAGAATTTATATCAAAGGTTAATGTAGTATCAGTGTAAAAGTTTGCTTTATAAATAAGCAATTTAAGCTTTTTTTTTTTCTAAATATGTTCTTTAATAAGTACATAAATTTAAGTTATAGTAGTGATTAATTTTCATGTATGAAAGAATATTTTATTTTTGAATAAATATTTTGTGCTCTACATTTTTTTTGTGTATTGGGTGTAATTATTTTACTTTAAAATAACTTAAATCTAATTTGATAGCGAAAATGCAAAACTTTACTCTTAGTCACTCCAAGAGAATTTTACTGCAGTAAAATTTAATTCTTAACTGTCGAATATTTCACTAACATTGCTCTATTTTGTTTCGTATTAAAATCTGACTACTGTTTGTATTTACAAGATTTTTAATAGTAGATGAATATGAAGTAATTTGTTTTAAAATGTAGAGTTTAAGCATCGCTTTTTTATATATTTTTCCCAAACTTTAATCAAAACAAAATAAAATTATAAGCTAAAATATAGGAAAATATGTAATATATACGGAAAGGGAGAGATAACCCATGATTCATGAGTATTTCACCCCTTCTTCCCCTGGAATTTTGAGAAAACTAACAAAATATCAAGGAAAAATTCCCCCAAAATGTTACAACTAGCTGACTTCTTCATTTATCTATTACAAAATAAGAAACGTTAGAGGGAAAAATGAATTGAAAAACTAGATTAATGAAACTAAAGTTTTCAAGAATTTCCTCGTCATTAAATTATTGACATAAGAATTCAAAATGAAAATCCTTAAAAAATCTGTTTAAATATAAATAATTATTTGCTTGTATAAAGCGCACAAAACCTAAGAACGAATTTTTTTTATTCAGTTGAAAACTTATATTTCCGCTAAAAAATAATCTAAATAATTTCAAACCAACATATGCCAAAAAATAAATAATTCTTTATTTTTTCCGTAAAAAAACAAAACAAAAAGTGCTAGTTTTGCAAAATTATTCTTGCATAATTGCCTTTTTTTTTAAATCAACAATACAATAATCATGAACAAGAACAAATCTATATTTCATGTAACACTGCATTTTGATATATATACTTCATAATTCACAAAAAAAGTATGAAACTTCAAAGCATTTTCAAAGTTGAATTATTTTAAAAAAGATAGTATATTAAAAAAAATTTAATATTTCGATTAGTATCTATGCTGCAAGAATTCACCCAATAACACTCGATGTGGAATAGAAGCAGAAATATAAAGCAAAAGTTAATGTAGTGTGTTTTCCTTTTATTAAAAGTTAATTGGATTCAAATGACATTAAAATCTAATAATAAATCTCAGAGTATTTCAAAAAATATTTTGCACTTATAAAAACAAAATAAAAATTTTAAATTCTATAAATTTTAACCACATTACTTCATAATATCAGGAATAATCAAGAATATTTTAAAAATTATTTTATAAAGATAGAATTATCATATTTATAAAATTCATGTTATACACTTAATTATTTTCATACTAGTTTAAATATTTTAATAACTTTTTTCTTTTGTAGAAAAAAATATATTATTACTGTTTCTCAATCAATTGAACATTACTACGTACAGGTGCTAACAAACTAATTTTTAAAAAATATAACAATTTGAAGTAAAGGTTTAATATCAAATTGTTTTGATAAATACTATATGAACCGTTTGATATTAAATTATCATAATCTTTAATCAATGCAATATATAAATTACAAATTGTGTAATGCATAACAATTAGACATGAAAAAATATTTTTATAAGGTATATGTCCCCTCCATCTCCCTTCCTCTATTATTCTCCCATTCTCTTTATCATTCATGCTTACGAACTTATGTTTTTTTTTTTTTTAAACAGGAATATTTGATATATATAACAGAAAAACCTTAAATATCAACACAAAGTGGAACTTGTAAAAAAATTCTGTTTTTAGATTTATGTGATAGTTAAAGTATCGCAATTAAAAACTGAGTTAATGTTCAGCTGAAGAGTAGGTTCATTAAAGCTTTATATGCTTTTCAACAAGCGTTTCTCTCAGATTAAAAGAATCTTACTTGTAAGATATTAAAGAGAGAAAGAGAAATATATTTTTTTCATAAATATATTATAAATTCACATAAATTTTAAAATCATATTTAAATTTATTCATTTCATGCATTTTTATATTAAATACGATGATTCCATATAAAATATAAAATCACATTTGATTTAATTTAAAATTAAATAAATTAAATTAAAATCTATTTTAATTCGTTTTGGAATTTTTAGAGCGCAGATAGCACTGATCATAATAGAGATGTGGTTAGAACGTACACAAACATGTATTTTAAAATTAGAAAAATTGTATCGAAAATATGATTTTCATAATTTTATTACTTTGTTTTAAAGGAAAACGTAAATGATTTTTTTAACTCAAAATTCGTAATTCGATTTTTATTTAATCAACTATTTACTTTACAATTTCATGAATTCATTTAGCATGAAATAGTTAATATTTTTGTAATACAAATATACAGTTGTCACTATTTCTTTCATTATACATTTGATTGTCTGACTGGTATTAAAAAAATAAAATAAAGAATTAATGAAATGCTAACATAGATTCATATTTTTAATTGAAAAATCTAAATATTATTGTGTTACTAAAATTTAACAATCATATTTTGATAAAAGTGTAAATAATTAACTATTAATAAATAATATGAAACTTTTAAAATAACGAGTTGTTTTAATAAAATATTTAGTTTTAAAAATCAATTGTTTAGTACAAGTTGCATCATTTTACTTTACAAGAGATATCAATAACCAAATAAATAAAATATCAGAATTTTGCATTTCAGCTTTCTTTCTCAACAATGATAGAATACTTATTAATTTAAAAAATGAAATGAAAAATAAAATAAACTAATATCTAGAAAAATATAAATTGTAAGAATAAAATATAATTAATTTGTAATTTTTACAAAAAGCTTTGTTTTAAGGTCACTTTAACAATAGTTGCAAGAAAAGTTTTTCTTTAGAGTTCTCATCGTGTTCACTAATTTTGATTTCAAAATATCATATATACGCATACATGTTCTACAAACTTTTTACCAACTACAAAATATCTGATAAAGGTTTTCATGCTTTCAAACATAAATTCTGTATTTTTTTAACACCATTGGATAGTTATGAAATAAAGAGAATTATTGATAAGCCCGTGTTCCACTTTCATTGCACCAAATAAAATATCAGACAACTTTTGGTTTTCAAGTTTGTGGAATTGCTATTCTTTTCGATAGTAACAATAAAATAATAAAAATTTCTAGATGTTTTGCAAGGACACTTCCGTATTCTTTCTCACTGTCTTTCTTTATAATTTCAATGAGAACGGATCAGCAGAGAAGAAATAAAAAAAGGGTGCAAGGGGGCCCTAGTCACATGATCCAGAAATGGCCTCGCCCCCAATAATCAACGCAATTAAGAAAAAGTTCCACCTACTCAGCCGGCTCAGTTTTAAAGCCGATTGCTGAGATGCCTCGAATCCAGTCCCGCATCGAAAAGGTGCGTGTCACAATCAGTTTTGGCGATCAAGGCTACGCTGGAGAGGAATGGATTGATAGCTCTGTTTTTCTTGTGTCACGTGTCGAGGGTGACAACGACATGTCGGATGTATAAAAAATACATTGATACCCGATGTGTTTTTTTTATTTATTGTAATAAGAACATTCAGACGGCATTTGATTATAAATCAATTTCTTTTCAATAAATAAAAACCTAACAGGAAGTAGCCTTGATGTTGATGCTATTTAGAAAATATATTATGTATATATTCACAAAGATATGTCTATTAATTGAATTAATGTTGGCTGCAGTTTTAGTAATAAAGCATTCATTTCTAAGGTTCATTTTTCAATTATTAAGGTTCATTTAGCATGTTTATAATTAAAATTTCAAATTCTAAGTAATAATGGTTTAATATACGGTTAAAAGAGGAAAATATTTTTATTAAACTGTTTTAATATAAGAGAATTTGTAATAATATATATACTTATATATAATAATTAACTAATAAAAAAAGTATTATCTATATTATATGACTATATTTGTCAAAATTAATAATATTATTCTGATAGACTAAGCATAAAAAATTAAGTGGGGATTTTAATAAACAGAATATTTTGTATAGTATTTGTATTAAGTGTAAAAAATTTAACAGAAGTCGTGATTTTTTAACAGATTACTTACTTAATTAGTTAAAAAAAGCAAAAAAATGAACGCTTGTCAATAAAAATTTTGCAAGCAATTTCTTAAAACGATGATGGTGATGTCGTGTCTATGGAGTACAATCAAAAACCGTAAACGTCCTCGAAGCTGTCATAGACAGCCCTGGTGATCTCTACAGTACCTGTAAAACAGAAGTTCCACATGACCCTCTATACTGAGTATATAATGTTAATGAAGTATATGATGTTATATATATAATGAAGTATATGTGATGTTATAAAAAGCTTGGTCATCATTGCTGGACAGCTGAAGATGTGTTATTGGGTGCTTAAAACAGCTGTTTTCGTTAAAAAAAAATTTAAAATATTATATTTTAATATGGGATTATCGTCTAAAATCAAGGTAACTAAATAGCCTTAGCTTTTTGAAAATACGTATGCATTTTCTTTCATTTTTTTTGTATCCTCCCTGTTGCATATTGTATATATAGAGGGAGTATTAGAATTTGTATATGCTATTAAAAATTTATTCCTTAACGAGTAATGCGGAATTTTATATGTAAACATTTTGAATGCTATATAATTTATTGAAATAGTTTTCTGGTATTGAAGTAACTTTATTTATGAAAAACTCCTTCATTACATTATCACTTGAAATTTTAGTACCCCATTTCACAATTTACAATCAACTTACATTTCTAACTGAAAATTTCAGTTTTTTTTGCTCAATTAAACTTTTTCTTTCTTTTCTTGCATTTTAATGTTCCATTTTCATTTAGAAGTATATTATTAGACAACTAAGAAGTAAACGATTATTAAAGAAAATATGAAATAAATTTTTGTAAGCATAAGAACAAGGGAAAACTAATATCTGTCAAAATGTCGACCCTATAATGATTTCACAAAAAAATAAATAAATAAACAAAACTGTTTCGCGTCATTTCGCTGTTTGAAGGTTATGATTTTTTATTGATTAGTAAAGATCAGTATTCATTGAATTGAACTTTTTTTGCGAGTGCATTTTTTGCTATGCATTTAACAAAAATGTTAGCGTGTTATGTAAGTGTCGTAGGAAAACTAAAATTGTATATATATATATATATATATATATATATATATATATATATATATATATATATAAGTAATCTATCTAAAAAATCTGATAATATTCTTTAAAGAGACCAAAGGAATGCTTTAAAATGATTCTCAATATAAAAAAAAATGATATTGGTAGCAAGGATGGTAAAAAAAAATGCACACACAAATTAAATTTGATTATAGGATGAATTCAAAAAGCACTCTGTACAAAATAAATTATAAATATACAATAATCAGCATGTAAAGAAAATTCTGATGGAATTTAATAATAATTAATATATGGTATTGGAATATTTTAAGTAAAACTAAATACAGGCAAATATGTTAAAACATTTTAATTCCAACAATTCTTTTGAGTCTAGGATTAATTTATCAATTAGTTACTTAGGAATTTTGTTTAAAAAATTATAATATCATGCTTCTATTTCAATATTTATAACAGTTTGAATAATTAATACTCATCCTGTGAAATTTAATGGCGTCCGATGAAAAAAAAAAATTCAAAATAGGATAATGGAATAAATCATTTTGAACACATTCTGAATAAGAGAGAATCGTTAATCAAGATACATATTTACTTACTTTGCTTAATTTATTAGAAAACGTTTGAACTAATTTTTCCCGCATTTATATTTTGGACTATAAATAGTATCTGTTTTCGTTTAAAAAAATCCTTCAGAACATTTGGTACCTAGTTTGAAATATCTAGCATGTGGAAATGTAAGACTTTTGCTGCAAGACTATGTTTAATCAATTATTTTTAAACCTCTATGAAACCTATCATTTATGATGATTTCTCTAATTATCAAATCATTTCTAATGATCATGTTTACCAATCATTTGTAAAGCCGTTGCTTTAATTTTACAATGATAATTGTTGCTGGGGGACTAAAAAGTTAAAAATATGACGCAAGGCCTAACTCTCATTTATTTTCGAGCATTTTTATGCATACAAATTATAAGTGAGAGCAAAATTAAAAATAAAACTCTAAAGCATTTAACTCAAAAATAGTCCAACAATTAAAATGTAACTTATTTAACTTGTAGGAAAAATGCTTTCTGGATAAGTTCTGGTCACACAATGGGGTGTCTAGTAACATTAGATAATTTCGGCTTCATCAAATCCTGTGATGAAAAAAATAACGTTTACCCACCCACCCACAAATGAAGACACAATAGGCGAGACTTCATTTTTTTATATTTTAACTTCTTTCAAGGACATTTATAGGTTTTTTGTAATGCTTAATGTGCTGTTAAAAGGAATATTTTTACAAATGTTAAATCTTTTATAATATTAAATTAAAAAATATATAAATGAATACATAAACAGCAGAGCTACAGAGCTGCCATCAATATAAAAACACTATTGCATGTATTCATATTGTATATTATCTATGAACTATTATATATTGTATATATACCGGGTGATTATAATTAAAGTCCCGATTTTAAAAGTCGATAATTTTAAAACTACTGGTCAGAATGACTTGATATTTTAGCAGAACAATCGTAAGGCAATGGAATTTTGTTTGGTGATTGAAAATAAATAGTTCCAAAATGTGCCGATAGATGGCGCTGTCCGGGTAATATTAGAAGGAAAGTCCAAAAATGTATTCGTTAAACACAGAAATGTTGTTAGCCAAAAGAAAAAAATTAGAGTTCAGGGATTTACTAAAGATTTATTAGCGAAAAGACAAGAATACAGCGACAGCAGCGATTATGACAAAAAAAAAAAAGAGCTTCATGGAATCAACACCTTGCTGATGATTAAACATGAGTTGTTCGATATGCCCTCCGCCTTGTTCCGCTACTAATTGGAAGCGCAAAACGGCATGCTCCACAACAGATCGGAGGGTATCTGTACTGATGCAATGGATGTGGTGTGTGATGCTTGCCTTCAAGTCGGCTAGATTCTGAAAACTCCCGCTCTAAACACCATTCTTCAGGTACTCCCAAAGCTAGAAATCCCAAGGGCTTAAGTCGGGGGAACGTGGCGGCCACGTTGTTGGAAAATGACGGCTTATGATCCTGTCATCTCCGAAATTAGCACTCAGTAGCTGCTTCACAGGAGTAGCAATGTGCGAAGGAGCGCCATCTTGCATGAATATTGTGCGATCCACACACTGACGCTGCTGAAGTGCCGGAAGGACATGGTTACGCAAAAGTGTTTCATATCGCTTGCCAGTAACGGTGCAGGTAACGGGACCCGCAGGTGTGATCTCCTCGAAGAAAAACGGACCAACGATAAACGCTGCCGTTATTCCGCACCACACAGTTACCTTTTCAGACTGAAGAGGTAATGGTTGTAGCTGGGACGGATTCTCGGCCACTTATATCCTCCAATTTTGCGTATTTACAGAACCTTGCAAATGAAAGTGGGCTTCGTCAGACCACAGAATGTTCCATGGCCATCCGTTGTCCACTTCCATCCGGGCAAGAAATTGCAGTGCAAAAGATTCACGTGCTTCCAGGTCAGCCGGTAGCAACTCCTGCAGATGAGTTATCTTATACGGATAACAGAGCAAGATCTTCCGTAGGATTTTAAGCACCGTGCTGTTCGGCATATCCAGCATTCGGCCAATTCCTCATGCACTGCTGATTACAACATCACCGTTAGTCTGTTCTTGTAATGCTGTAGCCACATCTTCCACTGCCGCAGCCGAAACTGGTTTTCTTCCTCTACCCCGTTTAACGTCAAATGAACCGGTCTCTTCGAATTTAGCAATCATTTTTCGCAGACCTTTTGCGGTTATTGGACCCCATTTAATGGATTTTAATGTCCGAAACTTCCTAATAGCTGTAAGTGCACAGTCATCGTTCTTATAAAAAAACTTCAAGAGCAGAGCGCGATCCTTCATAGTCAGAGTCATGATGAAGCATTTAGACAAAGAGCTGGTGCTCTGCATTTTTATGGCAGCTAAGTCTCATGTGCGCATGTCACGTATTAGTAATTTGCATATATCTAGACAATGTGAACGCTGACAGCCCCATCTATCGGCACACTTTAGAACTATTTTTTCCTTCGCTAAATAAAATTCTATTGCTTTACGATTGCTCTGCTAAAATATCAAGTCATTCTGACCAGTAGTTTTAAAATTATCGATTTTTAAAATCGGGTCTTTAATTATAATCACCCGGTATATACACTCTATTATACTGTTATATTAAACTATTATATATATATATATATATATATATATACACACACACACAAATGCACAAATGCCAACTAATAATATAGAATAGTTTGCAAAACATACAAAACATTGCTATTCTTTTGTTAATTCAATTTTAGTAAATAATTCAATATATTGTGATTCATAAAATATAAATACAAATTAAGTAACCAAAATATCAAGTTTTTATTTTATTGTGACTTTATTAATGTACCTATAGGTTTTATATAGCTTTTTTTTACAGTGACTTTATTAACAAACTCTCTCTCTCTATATATATATATATATATATATATAACTATACGTAATATTATTCATTACCTAGAGTTTCGTAACTTGTTATGTACAATTTCATATGCATTCATTTATCTTTTGTGTTACATTTCTCGAATAAAAATATGCCAATGTATTCTTTTCATCCAAGTAAGTATAAGCATGTTTTTCGAGTAAAATGAAATTTTTCTAGGTCGCATTTTCAATACATATTTTCCTAAATTATATGCCACCAATTTTTTTTTATAGGAATTGCAGTTATAATTAATATTGTTCACTTTATAATAGGTAATTATTATGGAACTAAAATAAGCTATTGAGTAAGTCATTTAAATTATTCTTTAAAAATTATTTATCTCTATCGTTATTACACTGCTATACTTGTGTTGGCCTTTATCATGAATAAGCATGTTCAAAATGTATTTACGAAAATGTTAAAGTTGGCAAAATTTGCAGCAACAAATATTATTTGACATATTGATTTTTTTTAAGGAACAAATGAATAATTATGGAATGACATTTTTATAAATAAAATATTAATGATGACTTAATTAATATATCGAATTGATAAATTTTATAAACTCATGAATAAATTGTTCAAGTTGAGAGAAGTTTTTGCTATTAAATGATGCATAGTTTCACCATGATAAAATAAATAATATTCTGAAATGAAATTGAATTTGTTTTTATTTTAGTAAATAAGGATCTCTATATAATGGAACAATAAACAAATCATGAATTAAGAATCATTAAGAACAATATACATATAAGCAAAAACAAAATACAATATATTTAACAATAAAGAGCCCTGAAAATTTGCAAACAAATGCATTTTCTAATGCATGAATTATGATTATGTACTTTCATTGGTAAAATGTAGTTATTAGTAATTGATTTTAAATTAGAAAACAATAGTTTGAAATCAATTTCAAACTATTATAATTTCATTTTACAAAAATCATTATTTGTTTAATACAGTTAGAACAGTTTATGCTCCATAAATATTTTCAGAATTGTTAGTGACGTGTATATTATTTCAGTAATAAATATGTCTCAAAATAATTGTATTTTGAGATTAATATTTCAATTGAAAATATACTCTTTTATAAGAAATATTCAATTTTTTTGCATTATTTAATGATGCCCATGGTATCGGTAACGCATTGTTTTCGTGTTACTATCACTGATCTGAAAAATTCATTATGAATATGAGAAATATTGACTACATTATTATATACCGCAATTTTTACTCAGAATTTATAAAATATACCTAATATGAATAATAGGGTTATGCTAACATATTTAATGTAATATCTTACATAGAACATCTTCTACAAACGTCTTTTAATATAATTGTTAATTTATTAAAAATAGATAAAGAGGGATATTTAAAGTCTTTTATGCACCGTTTATTTTACATTAACCTTCGAAATTAATCATTTGCTAAATCGAATAAAAGTTTGTTGTTGTGAAGCAGAAGAGGCCCCCAGTGAAGTTTTGGCCTGTTAGGCTAAGTCGGACCCTGTGAACTGAATCATTAGTATTGTGAGATGAATTCTTAAGGTAAAAAGAATACTAAAATTTTTTTTGTGAAGAATTCAATATAACAAATTTTTCCCATATATTTATGAAAGAATATAATTTCATGTTTAAAATTACTATCTGATGTAGTACTTCAGCTGCATAATTCGATATCAACTTTCATATTTTAAGTAAAAGTAGGAGCAAGTTATAACTGAGCTGTTAAATTCAAATTAATGCAGATGAGTTTTGATTCACGAGGAAATTGTTTGTTATGGTAAACTATCTGTATTTGAGGTCTCTTTTAGTCGACCGTGAAGCCATTTCTTCACGCTTTCTTTGAAGAAGTGAAATTTTCTTGGTGGGTTGTTTTTTAGGTAACTGGAGGAATTTTTGATTTCAATTACAAAGCGAACAATGACCCTAACGTCTTGAACCTGACTATTAAGAGAATTCTGCCCGTAAATGGACCCCATATAAAAGTAAAGAAAAGGAGAACATATTGCGACATTCGGGATCTTGCTTTCACCAAAGAGTCACTTCTATACGCTATGCTGCTTCTTTTCGTAAGTACAAAATCTGCTGCAGTAAGCATTTGTCAAATTTTTAATTCAAATAAAATATTAGGTTACTAATATTGAGAAAATTTAAAAGTGGTTCACAAATAAAAGTTCTGACTTTGGAATATCAAAATGAGAACTTAATTTGTATTTCCTTTATATCACCCCAGTGATAATAGTGTCGATGAAATTTCATATTTCAGCAAAGAAAATATACTGAATTCGTAAGCAAATGTATGTGAGAAACTTATTATATTTTAACCAATAGGATTAGTTAATAAATTGATTAATTTACTAAAAATGGCTAATACACAGATATTAATGCGAGTTGTGTCACATATTTCTAAAGTAAAAATACACAGTTCGGAAGGTTTCAAAAATTTTAATTTATTTAAAATGGCAATATTTTACCAAGATAAAGAGAGCAAACTCTTATGTACATTGTTTGATGAAGAAAACATTCCGAAAAGTGTGTGTCTGAATTGTTAGAGAATTCCTATGCGTGTTGATAACACCAACGTCACTAATAATTAAGATTTTAGAAAAAAGATAAATTTACTGGTAAATATTCACAAATGAAATGGCAGATTAATAATTTTTCATGCAATGCCTTTATCGTATGGGAAGAAATACATGTTATAATGATTGCATATGGAGACTTCTGAAATCTTGAAGCCTTTCAGACCATAAAAAGGAATAAAGTGTTCATCAATATAATGATTTGATACGCAAAATTATAAATCAAGGAAACGTTATTTCGAGGCCAAATTTCGAATAACTTTTTGAAAGTTAAAATTTGATTTAAAAAAAAAATAGTTCTATGCAATGTAAGCACTGCATGAATAAGACATTTTTTTTTAAAAGTTTCTTTAGTAAGTTTTAAGTATGAGAATTTTTCTCACTGCTTATTTCATAGATGATTTTTTATAGCTTTTGACTATAAAATCAAATTATTTTATTTGAATAGCTTTATTTTTATATAATATAAAAAGGGAATGATTTTATATTTCAGGCAGTAACATTTGGCTTAATATGTACTGGGTTTAGTCAGTTTTCTTATACTACGCCGGAGGAAAGAGAACTGGTCATCAAAAATTATTATCCTGCAGCTCCTCTTCACTACGTGAAAATTGGCAAAAACTTAGATGGTGATTATAAATTTGGATATGACACTGGAAAAGGTCCTCTGGGACAAAGTTTCAGAGAAGAAATTCGTCTTGCCGATGGTACTATAACAGGTGAAACATTTTTTAATTTGAATATACAAAAATTTGTATCTTATGAGAAATAAAATTTGAAGTACGCAAGAATGCAGAATATTTTTTATGCAATAATATTCGAAAAATTTCTGTAGAGTTCAAGCATTAATATTATAATAATCTTAGCAATATACTATCATTAATACTTTGGATTTAAATTTTGAGCAGAAGAAAATGAAAAGTGTGATATATAAGATAGAAATAATAAGCAGAGGTATGTGTTTGTGAAATTTTTTAATTTGAAACTAAAATTTGTTTTTAATCTATAAATGTTTGCGTTTAGTTTGAAAAATATTTTATTGATGCTACTTTCATGAAATTTTACCATACCTATAATTGTTATTTAATGACTATTTAATGTTATTTTTAATGGTTATTTTTCATTTCTCACTCTTCGGCCCCTTTTTTTGCATGAGAACAAAGACTCCTTTATAGTGACTTCTTCATCATTACAAATATATATATCCATGGTGGAAATCAAATACACGAATTGTTAAAACTGCAAATTACGGTGATGATCATTCTTCTCCTAATTCTAGATTTTCTATGATTTGCTCAAAAATTTTTAAAAGAAATTTACAGCAGAAATAGAATCCAGAATTGCAAAATCTATTGAAATGAATTTTGTTACCAAGGGCATTGCTAACTTAACAATTGGATCATAAAATAATAATAAGTACTTCTATATCCCAAATTTGCACATCAAACCTCATGAAGGATATTTGCTTTCTTATTTCTTTTCCTTGTGAAAGAGACCTGTTTAGAAAATTTAACATTTGTATTTTTGAAACAAAATTTTTAAAGAAATTTTAAAATGAAATGTAATTTTACCAAGGAACTTAGTATTCTCAACACCGAATAATTCACTTTGTGCTTCTGTGGTGGTAGTAAATTATAAATATATTGGAAAACAAAATTTTTGTAAGAAGAGGTAGAGATTGCGTAAGAACTAGATATTATCATGTAGTTCATCGTTTTGCTAAATAGAAACGCTAAAAGAATGTTGACTTATGTGTTGACCTATTTTATTTTTTTCTTTTAACAATGGTGAGGTAAGAAATTTTTTATGAATGAAATCACAGAACAATAAATATTGAGTGCAGGATTATTACGAATATTTCATTTATAAAAACATGAGGAATGTTTTTAAAATTTGATAGTTTACAATAGAGAAAAAAATTGTTTTTGGTGGTAAAATGATCGATAGCAGAGAATATTGGAAATTCTTCCCATTAAACATTAAATGATGTAACCAACTTCTGTATTAATTTTAATTCTTTATTTGTTGCTTTCAATAATTGATATTATTATAACTATTACTTAAACAGCAATATCTACGTTAATTTTAGTTATAAACATAAGTTAACTGTTATGGGTATGCTTTCAAATTATAACAGACTTATTTTAAATAAAGTAATAATTTTTTTTTTTTGCAATTTTATTCATTCGTAAAATGCTTGATACAAAGAAAGCATATAAAAAAAATTAGTTAAGAAATAATTTAAAGTGATTTATTATGGAAAATAGTAAAAAAATAACAAGAGAATAATTATTAGTTTAGTAATACAATATACGATTATATTTAAATTGTTGAATGACCGTAAATATTGACTGTATTATCTTATGTATTTTAAACTATTTGAAATAAATGTGTTGTTGTTGTTACTAATGACACTTGGACAAGCCAAGCTTGCTATGCCTCAGCTATGCGAATTTAAGTCAATTGGGGCCGTCTTTCATTTAATCAGAGCACCATGAAAGTGAATGTACGACTTTTGCTCTTCAAATCCTCCGATAGATGGCAGCACCAGAGGATCTATTTCTTTAATTTTGGCATTGATCTGAAGGGGAAGTAAATTTCTCCAGATCATATCGCCCATGATAACTGCTCAACGACCGACCACAGGACTTTCGATTCCACAGATCTAACGAAGACGTATATCGCATGTACTGGGTGAGTCTTTGGCGGCAGTGGGAATCGAACCCCACCTTTTCAGATGGGAGGCCGATACCCTAACCACTAAGCTACCACGGCCCGAAATAAATGTATAGCATTAAAACAACCCATAAGACAACTTATCTTCAGAATATTAGGAAAAATAATTAATTTTATCTAATATTGTCATATTTCGGTTTCATTGTTTGAAGATGATTGATTTTATATTGAAAGTTTAACGGGGGTTATATTTTTTTCTTATATTTTTGTGTAATTATGTCACGTACGAACTATACAATAACAGCTGATAAAAGTTTGAATTTTCTGTAAGAAATTTAAATTTGATGTTTATTTGAAACATTGCATCGTCACTTTGAACATTTTTCTGAGAAGGTACTTGTTTTTAAAACACTACTCTACTGCAACGCATCATTCAATGATGGGACAATGAGATAACATCCATGTGCTCATAAAGTCACGTTTTTGAATCACACCAAAATTAAAGTCTTTTTGGCGCAGGTGCCGTTTAATCCATGATTTCAAATTCTGAATTTTTTTTTTTGGCAATGAAGAAATGTTGCCAAGATTACGTATAGTGACGTGCGTGATGACATAAATACTAGAGTTACCAAAATAGAATTTTCTGCATAATTCTTATAGGTCTCCACATCTATGACGTAATAAAAACGAGGTTGGCAGATACACAAGAAAATCCACCAAAAATTCGCCAATTTCAGAATTTAGAATCATGGATTATACGGCACGGGTGCCGTATAATCCTATGCCTGTGCCGTACCCTCTTTTAGTTAAAACTGAATTTATCGCTGACATAATTATTTTACGGATATAGTGCATCTACTTGTAGGCATAGCTTAATTAAGGCAGAGGTATATTTGACAGTTGCTCAAGGTCCCCACTTCGGAGGGGGCCTCCAACTAGAATAAAAAGTTTATTTTACGCCGATAATTGAATAGAATCGTTTTCCGAAACGAATAGAAAGTTTGTTATTGTGGTATAGGGAGCCCCCACTGAAGTCTTTGCCTTAGGCTCCAATTAGGGAAAAATTGGACCCAACTTATATATTTATTATTACATTTACGTATTACATATTTTAAATGAAGATATGAACTAAAGCCATTGAGTGATGAAAAGACCTAAATTTATTTTTTACTTCAGTGTTTTTTTAATTAGAGATTATCTGAAGAATTGAATGTCTTTTCATACATATCGGTACAGGTGGCGTATAATCCATGATGCCAAATTATGAGATTGGCGATTTTTTGGCGAATTTTCTGTATCTGGCAACCTTGTTTTTATTACGTCATACATATGGAGATCTATAAGAATTATGCAGAAAATTCTATTTTAGTAACCCTAGTATTTATGTCATCACGCACGTCACTATACGTAACCTTGGCAACATTTCTTCATCGCCAAAAAAATTCAGAAATTGGAATCATGGATTATACCTGTGCCTACATATCTTTATGTTAACTTTAATTATGAGTTTTTATTTATTCTTATGACTTATTATATTCCTCTGTAAAAGTTCTTTTTATTTAATTAAATTGTTTGCTTTGAAAGTTTTTTTTTTTTTAACAGGAAAAAATATTTAGATAATGATACCAACATAAGGATATTTTTTATATTATATATTTCAATTCAGCACAAAAAAAGTACATTTCCTTAAGTGCAAATTAACCTTGTAGGTTTGACACAGATACAAATCAAGATAATATCTATTTCTAGGAAACTATCACTGTTACATGTTTCACGAAAGTTAATTATTTAACTTTTCAAAAGTTGTTAAATGTTACTTTTTAAAAAAGTCAATTGCATTTTCGTGATATTGGACCACGTTTCTGAAGGACTGGAAAGTTTATTTTTCCTCCTGAAAGTGCTAATGCATGAATAGATGTTGTAGCATGATGATACAGTAAAATACGTTTTGTCTTTTAAAAATTATTTACAAAATAAATTACCGAAAACTACCATATTAAATATTAATGCAAGTTGACCTTGGAAAATTATGCGAAAAGTCAAAATTTAAAAAAATTATGTTTTTAACAATAAAAATAAGCCATTGCTGAGGAATTATGTTGCCGATTTGCTTAACTAAAGAATAATTTTGAGTTATTTTATCTTTTATCTTAAGATAACGAAAATGATGAAAATATTTAAATTTCATTTGCATAAACTCTACTTGAAAACTCGTTATAATATAATTACTTGTAATTTAGTACAGTTTCTGCAATCGAAATTTTTCTTATTCTCTTATTTCCTATTTTTTTCTTAGAAATATTTTTTAGCCATGACTGTATTTTTGATATACTTTACATTGATAAATATGCGGAAACTAAAATTATTAGTTTAGACTGAAAATAAAAATGTTAAAAACGTGCATTTCTTCTTTGGTTTTGCCTGCCAAAGACTCATTACTCAGTAAAAAACGAGATAATATGAATACTTATATTTATTTACTAATTTCAAATATAAATACATGAATAACTTATATTTAAAGTTACTGAAATTTTTATGTAATTAAAATTTACATCTATTTACGTTTATTATGTAAATCAATTTTTGTAATTTCTAGGAGCTTATGGTCTAATCGACGAGACGGGACAGAAGCGCATTGTTCGTTACAGTGCTGGCAAAGGTGGTTTCATTGCAGAAGACTCGAATACAACCAGGAAACCAACATCGATAAGAGCAGAACAGGAACTAAGAAAAACATTAGGCCAGAAAACATTGAACCATAACTCTCAACAACTCATTGGCCAAACTACAACTTTTCAACCCAACAATTATTTAGCTTCAAAGTTTGTTCAACCTTTGAACAGATTGTCAATGCCTGTAAAGTCAAGTATTCTTCAAAATCTACCAACTTATTCAAGAAATATTTTCCCACATGTTGACATATCCTCGACTTTCTTATTGGTGAACAAAACAACTCTCAATCAAAGTGCATTAAGGCAGTCTCCTGTTGAAAGTTTCAAATCGCCAAAACCATTCTCCAGTAAAAATGACAGACTTTATTTGTTGAAAAATTATACAGTTCCAAATAATAATTTTGGAAAAAATTTAACTTCGTCGTCAGCGGAAGCTTATAAATCATCAAAACCGGTTCGCCAAGATAAAATCTCAAACTCCGGCAAAAATAGCTATATTTCTATGATAGCAGATCTTGACAAACATATACAATCTTCCATAGAATCTTACAGATCAAATTTTGATGTACATAAACCCAAACCTGGAAATTTAAAAAATCAAAGATTCACTCCTTTAAGCCTCGAAAGATTGACGCCAACGTCAATTAATCCTTACAAAGTTTTTCGGAATGAACAATACCACAA
This sequence comes from Latrodectus elegans, assembly GCA_030067965.1. Classification (NCBI taxonomy): domain Eukaryota; kingdom Metazoa; phylum Arthropoda; class Arachnida; order Araneae; family Theridiidae; genus Latrodectus; species Latrodectus elegans. Next base: position 108,754,405 of record CM057814.1, on the reverse strand, counting down.
ATTTGTAGAGAAATCAGATGAGTCTTTTCTGAAACAAAGCTATGATGGAAATAATTTGCATGCTCAGGAACAAGATCTTTCTCACTTTAATACGCAAAGCAGTAAACAAAGTCTAGAAGATGAATATTATGAGAATACCCCTGCTTTTATTGATGAGGAACAACTCTCTTACAGTATCGGTACAGGAAATGCTGCACAAGAATATTAAAAAGTACAAAACATTTATATAAACATGTAAATAAAATATTTATTCTTTAAAAGCGCTTCGAATATTGCTTTTTGATGATTAATGTTTAGATTTATAACTAGAATACTTTTTGACATAGTATATATCTAAAATTTAAATTGGTAAATATTGATTACAAATTACAACAATTTGAATATTATATGTTAAGAACTTAACATTTATTTCAAATTTAAGATTCAATTGTGAGTGGTTTACCTTCAAGGTTTCTAGAACTGTGATCAATATCTGAGAAATTTTAATTTTGAACTCTAAAGAAATAACATGGTAAAAAATGAATGAGGTATCATGCTAAGATACTTGATTTTTTCTAATATGAAATGATCAAATTTTATTATAATTCTTTTGTATCGTAATAAAAAGAAGATAGCCTTAATTATTTAAAAAAAAATACTAAAATTGAGTAGTTTTTACCCATTAAAGTGTATTAAAATTATTTATTGATAAAAGCAGTTTTCACAGATATTTTTTATGTTACACTAAAAGTTTTGACGACTAAAATTATCATATACTTCCGGCTTCTATGGGAAACAAAAACGGAAGTTAATATCCTGATGTAATGAAAGCGATTGTAAAACCGATAAAAGATTCCCTTGAACTATAGCTAGTTTATGATTACAAAACGGTTAGCTAATTATCGAAATAAGAAAGTAAATGAAAATTTTACAGCATTCAAAATATAATTTTATGCTATCCTAAAGTAATAAACTAGTGATTATTATCAAAGAAATAACTATTCAATAAAATTTTAAGTATTTTATGGATAGTTCGATATTATTTTTATGATGCAAATTCAGAAAAAGAAAGTAAAATGTATACTTTGAATTTTTACCTATGTTCTTTATAATACTAAATAAATTTTAATGGAATAAATAACAACACTGTTCTCAAACATTTTTGTAACGGAAGAGGAAACTATGAAATAACTTAAAATGCATTATTCACAACTGTTATTTATACTTTAATAGCTTATAGACTATTTCAAACTGTGATAAAAAATATCATTTATTATATCAAAACCCTCTGCTACAGCAACCACATAAATTTTTTCCTTTTAGAAATGATGTAAAATGCAGTCATAAAATTTTACTATCTTTTATTTACCAAGTAATGATTTTCTAATGATAAATCAATAAATTCTCTCAACTATTTTTTTCTTTAAACATTAAAATTGCAAAGTCAAATCAAAATACAAAAATAAATGAAATTTATGCTTTATATATTTAATGAAAACAAAACAAATTATATTTCAAGTAATGAAAGAATATTAAATTTGAATGGATAATTACAGTAAACTACATAACATAAGATATGAAAATAAAGTTCACATTCATAGAAAAGCATTGACTAAACAGAAATAAAATGATCATAATCGTTTTATCTGATATATTTAATATTTTGCAACATAACAATTGTCATCATTTATGACGTTCAAAAATCTTGTAGAGAATTTAATTATCAGTTTAACATCCGAGTGTGTGTGTGTGTGTGTGAGAATATAATGTTCACATTTCGTAATAGGACTAAAGTACATTTTCTTTCAGTTATTTCGTCAGATCAAAGAGATAATTCTCAAACATGGAAGATAAATATTTTCATTCTAATAGAAGCTAATCTTGAGAACACAATATTTGCTTTGATTAAACTTTAAATATTCTATGATAACCACTGCAACCATTAAAAAATATTCAAATATAGATATCCATTTCATAAATTCTTTTTAAGAAAAAGTATAGATTATAGTTAAAATTTGATCTTTTTACACAATAATATACTCGACGAAGGAAAATACAATAACAATGAGATAACCAAAGAGAAACAATAGAAAAATGCTTTTCTACATAGTTGAAAAAATGTGTTCTTAAAAATGTAGTTTTGATTAGAAAAAACTAAAATTTCTTTATTTGATTTTCTTAACAGATAAAAAAATTGTTTCTGAAAAGGAATTTTATTCTACCATCACAGTTATTACTAAGGAAGGGTTAATTCTCAAACTCTGAGATAAATTAAAATTACAATAAATATCATTTTTATATTTTGTATTTTAAAAGTATTTTCAACAAACTAATTTATATTAAAAAAGTAACTAAATAACTGAGTAGAAGTAAATATACGGTTTGTTACAATGAATTTAGGTTCAATCAAATAATGTTTTTAATTAACTTAATATATGATTAAATATAGATAATTTAACAATCTTGTTTAAAGTATACATTAATGTATCATAAATTGCGTTAAATCAAATAATATCATCTTTTGGAATGTATAATAACCAAAAATCTACTACAAATGGCGTATAATGAACGCCCACGCATTCATAAATAGAGTGAAATAGAATTTTGAATTGTGTGTGATGAATATTTTTGTCACTAAATTAATAGCAGTTTTTGCATACGTTTTTATATTTAAAGAAATTCTTTCAAAATTTTGAAGTAATTATTGCATATAATATGAATAACTTGTAACGATACATTCCACTTTAATTTGGAGTTCTGTAAAAGTATGTTTTTAAAACTGTATTTAACAAATTTCATTCATGTAAATTGTCTATATAAGTTTTCTATATATATATATATATATATATATATATATATATATATATATATATATATATATATATATATATATATATATATATATATATATATATATATATATATATATATATATATATGATAATATTAGAAGAAAAATTATAAAGTATGATTAAAAATAAATTATTCCACTTAATATTTTTTCTTTACTTTTTTTTCTTAAAAATCAGGATTTTGTAAAGGTCTAAAATTGTATAGTTTTGAATGGATATTTTTCACAACATGAATTTCCTAGATTGCTGTTTCCATAACACACATTACATATATAAATGATTTATTAAATTGAGATGGTGAACTAATATACACATATAGCACACAGTAAATTAAATTTGTATGAAGTCATGTAAAGTTTCATATAGCATTATAAGCATGAACAATTTAAGTCTTTTTTAAAGATTTTCTCGGTGTGCATTGAACATTAACCCCTTTTACTGAATCAAGATTATTTGCAAATTCCACGCGAAAATTCCACGCATGAAATTACTTTAAACTTTTCATTAATGGCAGTCTCAGCTACAAGGTAATTTTAAAGTTGCTTTTTACATCTGTATAGATATCATTTAAGGAACTAAAAAATGTGAAGTGTCTTACGTGTTCTTTGCTAAAAATATTAATTTTTTAATTGAGCAATGTGGAGATGCGTGTTTTAATAGAATTTGAACTGAGAGGATGTCATGACAGTTTTCTCGATAGTGCAGCCATCACTTAATGTACACACAGTCATCAATCATTTAGTACACGTAAGATTATTTTTTTAAATGAATAATTTATATAAAAAATATAATTATAACTGTTTGTTTTATTCCTTTGAAGAAATAAGGTATTTAACAAAATTTATATTATTTTTGTGATAAGACAATATTATAGTACTCTAAAAGTTTTAATTAGGAATGAGGTTTTTATAAAATTTTGGAATCTAGGGAAATATTTCAGTGAGCAACGCAATATTTTTTAATTCAACTTCTGATAAGTAAAACATTAATATTAAAGTCTTGAGTGCCATATAATTTCAGTTTAAATTCTGCAAACAGTTATTATTTATATATTCATAATTTCATTTACTTGTTTTGCCATAAAAATTAAAATTTCGCGTACATTATGAATCTAAATTCTTAATTAGTTATATAATTTATAATTAATCAAATATTTTTAATGGAAGAAAATACTGAAATTTATTGTATTTAACTGAAAATTCAATTAGATTAAAGTATGCATGATCTGCATTAATCATTTCTAAAAAACTGCTAATATTATTTAAGTAAATCAATACTTGTACAAATGAAATTTTAGGATGGGAGTGCTTATAGGCATGCTCGGACAATTTTATTTTTACTATTACTAGTTATTTTTTTATTTTTCAGTCTGTTCCTGACAATTTGATTAAAGTAATTTCCTTTTACTTTAGTATCTCTCAAATTCAACTGTTTTGAATGTTGCTAAAAATATTCTCAGGATTTAATTTTCTCAGTGCTGCCATCTATTGAATACTATTGAATCTATTGAATTTTATTATTGCATCTATTTGATTTTAGAAGTAAGACTAATTACAACTAATGTCCTTATTATTCTTTATTAAAAATATTAATTTACTCACTAATATATTTAACATAATTTTTTGAAATATTAATTTATATGTATGATACTTTTTAGCATGATTCATTAAAAATTACATGTATTATACAAATTAAATGAACTGTTAAAATTAATAGAATCTTAGAAAAAAAAATTCCTTTTATATTTAGTTCTATCAGTTGAGGATAATTTTTAGTTGAAAAATATTTAAAGGAAAGAAATATTCTTTAATAACATAGCTAGGAGATAACAACATGTCGATAAATATCCTTAAGAGCTGGGGAAGTGAAATCTGATGGAAATTTCATAACTATTAGTGCACTAATACTTTACAACAGAAAGATGCACAATCAAAGATAGAAATCGGAATTTATAGCTATCCTTCAGATTTTTATGCATTTATTTTTATAACAATGAAAAGTTGAAGAAAAATTAAATAACAAATACAGCAAAAGCAGTATAATAAATAGTTTTTTGAAGAAATATTATTGGGTAAGAAAATCATGAAAAGGAAGGTCTTTCAAAATTAGTTTTGTTTAAACACATTTGCAAACTTATAAGCATATAATGTATTTTTATAAATGTACCGTAACCGATCAAAAAACTTTAGATTTCCAGTAACCTTTCGATCCCTTAAAATACTTTTACATAAATTAGCAAAAAAATAAATAAATAAATAAAATAAATAAATAAAAATAAAATAAAATAAAATAAATAAATAAGAATCTAAATGAAATTTTATTAATAAATTATATATAAATTATTTTTATCTATTGTTAAAAACGTTTAATAAGCAAAGAGTAAAATTGAAAACAATAATAGTTTCAAATCAAAATTTATTGACAAAAATCCTAGTTTATTTTGTTGCATGATAAAATTTATTTTGTTGCATATTAATGCTGCATAATAAAAGAAATGAATATAATAAAGTGGATTTTTGGGAACTTATTTTCACTCAACAAAATTCTTAATAGCAACAAAATATAAAACTTGTAATTTGAGAAGCACCTCCAACTAATTACTCCATGCCAGAAATATTTCGCAACAAAGAAGAGAAGTCTTTAGAATCACATAGTTAAAGAAATAGTAACTCAAAAATGATTAAAATTTTCCATAGAAATTTGCAAAATATAGTAAGTAAAACGCGCTTAATTTAAATGAAGATTTGTTCAAAAAATTTTCTATTCATTTATAAACTAAAATTTGAGTGAACAATAAATTCTAAATATTAATATTAAGAGTTTCACTAAAGAAATCCAATGGATAAAAATTGTTTGATTATTTAATTTCAGATGCTTCATATATTTGATTTTTTTCCTTTATTTTATTTGTGAAAATAACTTGTGATCAAGTACCCTTTGTTAATCAAACATGCAGAATAAATTATTATTTATTACATTGTTTTCTCAACTTTGTTGGATTGCATTGATTATTTCAGAGAGATTTTCATCATTAGAATGATATTCAGATTTCCATGTCAGTCTGTGCGAACCTCGAAATATTTTATTTCAAGAGAAAATTCGTTAATCTAATAAGATTGCTTACAAGAGTGTAAATAGAAGTACTTTTTCAACATACGCGTATAACAAAAACACACACACAGAAAAAAAATGAATAATTGTTTTTACCCGGTTTTTTCATAGAGAAATTGAACTGAAATAAATCTAAGATTCTGCTTTTTCCCCTTTTTAATAATTTTAAGTCAGAAGAAATTTAAGAATAATAAAATAAGTTTTGTTGTTCGCATGGAACATCATGCTTTGTAAATGTAACACAATTTTTTTAATAAGATCAACTCACACTAAAATAATATTTTACTCCTTCTCATTATAGTCTGTTGACAACTTTCGATATATCCAATGTGGGAAAGATAGTATGCATAGGAGTCTGGACATTATAATTACAAGATAGAACAAATTATGTTTATGATTCGAGGAAAAATGTGCTAAGTTTGAACCTGTAATGAAAATTAATGTTTTTATTGAAGATGTAAAAAAATTATAAACTTTTCTATTCTCTTTTGTTACAGGAATGTATATTTAAGAATTTTAAGTAACATATTGTAACTGTATATGTAAGTGTATTCGTTTTCAAAATAAGTTTTAAATTATTCCCTTCCAATTCTATATTCCAAAATAATGAACACTAATAATTTGATAAAACTTAGAGCTTCAAATCTCTTTTCGCGATGTAAAACAATGTTTTGTGATTATGAAAGACCATCGTCAGCAGGTTGTAATCCAATCTAGGGTATTCATTGCAAAAGCATAAAATCAAAAATCAGGTATTCTTGAACTAATTCTAATATTTTATCTGGAATACTATGGAAAATAATCTATTTTTAAACTTAACAAACAACACTCGATTTAGTCAACCTTGTAATAACCAAACTTTTATTTCAATGTTTTCAGACCTTAATTTATAGACAAATATTTTATCTCAATGGTAATTTTCAACCTGAAGCGAATATAAAATTTATAAAAATTATTTATTAACTTCAATCATGAATAATTAGCTTAAAAATAAGCATTCAAAATTTATTATACCAAATGAAATTAGTGATTAAAATCATGATTATTGGGTTGATTTTTTAAATAATGTTAATATCTATATATAGATATATAAACGATATGGTTTTAGGTAAAAATTTATTTTAGTTAATTTTTTAGCTGTAATTTGTTGTAAATGTTACAGAAATCGAATTAAATAAAAAAAGTACTATTTGTCAACTCTTTGAAAGTTGTTTTAACTTTCTATCATATTAATATATAAATAAAAATGTATTTTCATCCAGAACTTGAAGTCAGAACTTTAATCGATTGCACAATAAAATCATTGATAATTTTGGAAGGTAAAAAGGAACAAATACTACGATTTCCCACAGTTTATGAATTGCGGTATCTATAAAATACTAAGTGTTTTTTAATAACATGATTTTAAAATGAAATGACACAAGAATCATTGCACAGCAAAAAGAATTTTTTTTTATTGAAAAAAACGTTGAAAAAAGTTATTAACGCACAAGGTTTTTAAAGTGAGAACTGCCAGAGGCGATACTGTCGCACAACCTAATCACAAAGTTATCAGATAATTGCTCAAGTGTTTTTCTTTTAATGCTTGCAAATGAGCCAGTAATAAATTTCTCGAGTCTATTGAGGTCTTCGGCTTCTTCTTGTTATCGAAGTCTTTCATATGACCCCAAAGATAGAAATCGTACGGATTATTATCCGGCGAATGAGGCCGTCAATGTAGTACCAGGGTGGTTGTTCAGGTATGGATAGGCAATAGCCTGGGTTTAAAACACATTGCTAAAAGGTATCAAACACTGCCAGTTCGATGCAGAGGGTCACCATCGTGCATAAGCCAATATACATCGGTGTTTATATCCAGAGCACGAATCTGAGGAAAATACGATTGTATCCGCATTTCCTCATACGCACCAGCCTTAACAGTTGAAGCAAAGAAAATTGGTTTGACAACTTCCCATTCACAAACAGCAGTCCAAGGTGTCACCTTTAGTGGATGCAATAGTCTTACATTGAAAAATTGTTGGTTTGAGAATCCCCAGAAAATATAATTCTGTAAGATGATCCTGACAACCAGAAATGGGCTTCATCCAAGAACCATATTTTCTATATCCCTGTCCCGATGAGGTTCATTATCTCATTGTCAAAGTCCCATCGCAGTGAGATAGCGGTATCCGAAATGAACTGTAAAGTTTTGATTTGTAAGAAAAAAGCCCGATATCCACCCTTACAATCTTAGCTGCAGTGCTCCGACTCACATCTACGAGTGGATGTTCTTAGCCCATCTGCAATGATATCCCTTGCTGCATCCATCAATTTATCTGCTCAGAAAGTCATCTTTGCGTATACTTTTCCCATTAGATCATCCGTCAAGTAACAAAAATCAAAGGTATAGAAATTCAAGATAGATTTGTAGTTTTTTACTTATTCTGATAATCATATTTTCATAATCTGGATCAGTATCAGTTTCATCAAGAGTTTTTCCATGCTGTAGACGAACACCTATGCCTTTTAGATTCAGTGAATACTCTTCGCTCCTCATGCAGGTGTTTGCTGGTTTCAGTCCGGTTCTTAAAATTTTTTCGATAGTCTTGTCTTTTGTGATAAATGAGGTGAGTTTCTCTTCTCAGATTACATTTTTGTGCTTCTGAAAGCTCTACTGTAATGACACTGTTCAGACCAGTAATTTTAGTTTCATTGGCAAAACTTAGTGTTTTTCAGAAATTTTCCAGATTATATTTCATTTTTTTCACAATAACTATAATTTCTTTAGGTAATCTTTAGTTTTCAAGGTATGAAACCGAAACAAAGCAGTTTCCTTTTATTCTCTCCCCCACTGCATTAATAATTAGCGCCAACTAATGATTGACTGCAATGTTCCCACATTTTAGAGTTGTATAAGAATTCAAAACAATCAATTACAAGGAATTTTTTCTAACCATCAAAAATTTTATTACTTTATTAGTAAAAAGAAATTAACTGAGATACAGTTTTACATTATGAATTTGACCGTGTATTTCGGTGATCACAGTTTCGCGACAACGTTGTTCACTACACAATCTCGACTTAATGATAAGAACCAAACAGATATTTAAATGCAATATAACAATTAAGCCATTTTATCAAATGTGTGAATATTACGTATCATTATTGTCAGCTATACTTTTATTTAAATTATTAAAAATATCCTAAAATACAAGATTGTATGTTTTTAAACAAGAAATGGAATCAGAAATGCAAGTAAATTTCATAAGTCCTAAAGAAATTTTTTAGCTTTACAAAGTTTTCAAATAATACAGAAATATGTTTAAAAAGATTTCATTTAAATGTTAAAATTAATCAATTTTTGTATGGGTAAAATAGATATAATATTTTACAGTTTTAGCCAAATTATTAATCATGATGGAGGTTTTTAAAATTTTAATTATTTCTGAATTTTTTTAAACACAAAGAAAATGAAAGAAATATTATTGTACCAATCAAAATTGAAAGTTGAAGAATTACACTCATTAATTTTTTAAATGCATAAATTCAACTAAATATTAAGTTTTATTAATAAAATAAAAATTATTACTTAGAATTATTTATTATTTTATGTGATATTCCGTTTATCACGTTATAATTTTAGATTAAATATAAAAAATTAATTCTGCATGAATTTTTTCAATAAAATTAATAACACACAAGTGTTTTTTGAATGTGATAGATGAACGGATAAAAATCTCTCATATATGAAATCGAAAAGAGATGGCAGCACTATGCAAAAGCTTTTTGTGTGAATTTACATTTTTAGAATGCCTGTTATTAAAAAGTATTTCTTGTTAATTTTTCACCCTTACTTTCAGAGTACCATGTCATTTGGTATTGATTTTAGAAGGAATCGGTAAAATGTCTGTTAAGAATGTCAAGGGTATTAACGTATAGTTAAGAAAGCTTCACGATTACTATCCTATATGAAAGTTAATCAGTCACTTTTCACGACTCAAAGATACATGAATAAAAAAAAAAAAAAAAAAAAAAAAAGATTTCCTTTGTAACATCACTGTATGAATTTTTCTTTTCAACATCATAATTATTTTTTAAGAATTAAAATTCATATTTCACTGTTTTGTGAATATATTTATTACAAATCAATTTATTAATAAACAGTAAAGTGTCACATTTTATTCCCTATATATATATATATATATATATATATATATTATTATTTTTTTGCATTTATTGGCTGAAATGTTTTTCTCTTGAATAAGTAACCAATACCATTTGTTGAAGTAGACAGATCATTCTGTAATTAAAGTGTGATTCATTCGAAGAGAATCAATCGTTGTTTATTGAATATTCATGGTTATTTTCGCTTATAGTTCAGATAATCATTAATTAAAAAGCTGAAGTGAGTTTCCCTGTGCGATAATTTAAATATAGCGTCAAATGTTATAATAGTAAATAAATAAATAATGGAAATAAATTTCGATTTCATTTTGAAATTATAGCATCGTTGATTAATTATTGTGATTACTACTGACATAAATAGTATTTGATTTATAAGAATATTGTTTAAGACGAGTTAAAAAATAAAATATAAACAAATAAGTAAACATTGTCTAGGCAAATATATTAGCTAAATTATTTTTTTAAAAATAAACCCAAGTGGTGAACAAGTATAAAACGGAGTTACTTTTACATCTTCAGTGAGTTACATCATATTTTTTAGAATTGATATATCATTTGATGTTAAATTGGAAATATAATTAGAAAGGGTGGGGCTCGAGACAAAACTTTTTTTTTCCGTTTCCCATTATTTAAATACATTTTGAATAATGGAACACTTGAAGGAAGCATACTCTACTCAGGACTCATTGACATCAGAGTGAATGATTCGCTTACATCATTTATTTTCTGACTAGCCCTCAATTTTGATGTATGGCTACTCTCCTAATTATGATCTCAATATTTCTGAGAAATGTATATCTTAACTTGTAAATAACTTAATCATCAGGAGTCATTGAATTTCTTAATGGAGATCTTTAGTAAAATTGGTTATTCGAAGAGAAAAGCTGTAAGAGTTATCTGGAGCATAGAACTAAATCGTATGCCGTTAACATAATGGGGCGCAAATAGTAGAGGTTTAGTTTTTTGATTGACAGGTACTTCATTGATATAATAATATATATATAGGAAAAGTGTGTTACAATTTTTTTATACAACCGGAAAACAAAAAGTTGTAACAAATTATGGCAGTCTATATAAGAAACTTATAAATATTTATTAGTTATTTAAATATTCAGTAATCGTATTTATAAACATGTTATGAATGAATGCTATGCTCATAGTTTTACCATTTATCATTTGACTCTACGTCAATAGATTTATTTCAAGATCTGTATTCATTTGAAACTTATTAAACAAAATGAAGTTTTTAAACAATATTTGCAAGAATTCTGCTCTACATGAGAGTGAAAATGAAACACCTAACAATACAGAGACAATGCAACAAACTAGGTATGTCAAAAATAATTTTGCAGCACTTTAATTAATTGGTTATTCCACCCTGGAGGGGAATATATTCAGGAATATGTTGAAGTATAGACTTAAAGAATGTGCATACTGTCTCCTAAGAGATATCTGTCCAATCTCTAGCTATCATTCGCCATAGTTCATCTTTTAAACACTACTGGGACAACCAATAGAAACAGCATTCCATCAAATCTCAAATATTTTCACTTGTATGACACAAGTAATTAGGGAAGTGTCCGGATATCTTGCCGCGAACTTAGTTCCGCTCTGTCCATTCTGGCGTTATCCTGACATGGCATTCATCATCCCTTGAAGATGAGGTATCGTAATTGGATGGAGCACGTCATCCAGGCATCATTGAGTGTTCATATCATTACGTCTAAGAAGTTGGAGATTAATCGTGATCAGCAATCATAGGTGGTAATGCCTAAACAACCATACATTATGTCTCCACCAACGTCACTGCCAGATTCGTAGCTGTCATTATTTAAGAAAAAGAATGACTCATCTGAAAACAATACATCATGCCATTCTGAAGCCACGTTTTAGCATATTTTAGCCTTAGTCATTTCTCGACTATAAGAAAGACAACGCTTATATTGTTTCCTGAAAAATTTCAAGTATGAGGTTTCGAATTTGCTATTATTCACGAACAAATTACATTATTTAAAAATGACTCGTCAAACTATAATTGAAATTCTTAGTTTAATTTTAATTTGACATATGATTATAAAAAAAACATTGAGTTTAAGCAAACATGTTGCCTTGAAGTAGTTTAATATAAAGGAAAATCTTTCTTGAATCTTTTTTTTACGATCTTGAAACTTTTTTAGGTTTTACATACTGAAAATCTTACACAAAAATAATCATTTTCTTACATTAAATTGATTTTTTTAAAATTCATTACAGGAATTGGCATTTCATGATACCTTTTGATTGCTTTTGTATGATTGCAAAAATAAAATTTTTTGGCTTTATATGTGAATTGTTTCATTATTAATGACTTCTTATTCGCTTCTTCGGTAAACATAAATTTTCAGTCGTTTTGAATTTCGTAACTATAGTTTCCAAATTATAATTCAATGTAGATTTGTTCTCTCGAAATTCTTATCTATTTGATAAACAATATGTATGAAGTATGCGATATGTTTCAGCATTTTTGATATAGTAATTGTAAAATATTTCTAAAGAACCTCACCGTGGCTTAGTAGTAGACCCACGATTTCCTGAGTTGTAAATTTCGAGTTCGACCCAAGCCATTATTGGACAATGAAAAGTTGTATCAACTTTTCATTGTGCTTCTTTCTTCCGTCATACACGTCTTTTAGGGTTACATGTTTGGGAGTTTTCCTGACTTTCTCCCTTGCAGTACGTGAAAGTGATACGATGTTCATGAAATTTCTTTCTGGAACGCAATCAGTGAATGTTTTAAATAAGTGTAACATTAGTTTCTACCTTTTGGGTTATACCTTTTATTCGGCATCAATTTATATATATATATATATATATATATATATATATATATATATATATATATATATATATATATATATATATATATATATATATATATATATATATATATATATTTGGATGTACATAATTACTTATTTAGCATTAAGACTTCAATTTTGTTTCCCTTACATATTTTCCTTTGTAAAATTTTTTTCATCTTGATATATTTTATATGTATGCTAATTTTCTTTTAATTTCTATTAGCAGAAAAAAAATTTAAAGCATCTGTTTTTTAAAATATTTTTAATTATCTTCAATTATTTATTATTAATTAATTAATTAAAAATTAATAATTAGAAATAATAATAAAAGTTTAAAGGGGCTAAATGGAAGCAATTTGAATTTATGTGGTTAATCAAGTACTTCATGGGTGATATTGTGAATTTAATTTTTGTATTCAATTGATGGCAAAATATTACATAAATAATATTTTATTATATTTTTTAATTAAATATTAATGCTTTTTTAAATGTTTACAGAAATGTTTTTTTTATGTAAATGAACTCAATACATTCTAGTATGCAGTTAAAAGTAAATGATGTTGAAAAGAATACATATATTTATTTGTTAATATATATTTTTTTCCTAATTAAAACTACTAATAATTTTACGACAAGGAAACACTACGAAATTCTTATAGTAAATTATAATATAAAGGTATTTTAGCAATAACAATCTATAGATCATACCTTATATTCAATATTGTAAATTTTGCAAGATTTTAATTTTAAATATATGGAATATTTATAAATGGGAGTATTTATTTACGAATCTCTCGCTTGTCAATTCTTTTATAAGAATGGAACATTGAATGAACTGTGAAATGGTTTGAAATATATTTCTGAGCAAACTTTATTCTTTTAATTATATAATGCATTTTATAAATAAATAATTAAATAAAATAGTAATTATAAGGCGCATTAACTTTTTTTTATAATATTCTTAATCTTCTGAGTGAATTTTGAAATGAGATATATATTTTATAAACAGCTATCAGAGTTTTATAAGACATAATTTTAATTCTTAAGCTGAATGTGAACAGAAAATGTTATGAATACTTTAAATATTATAAATGTATGTGCAAAAAAATTACATTATTCCTACAAAATTTATAATTTCCTTACCATATATTAACTGTAAAATTAGAGAAACAAACAAAACATTTTTCCACATTAAATATATTCTAAAGTGATGACTTTGATATTCATTTAAAAATATATTTCTTATAAATTAAACTATATGAATTGAGATAATTTAGTTATGATTTTACACATTTGAAGGTATTCGGCATGCGAATAAATATGGCTTTTCGAGAGGCACACATTTATCTCCCAAAGAAACAACATAAAATCTAAGAATAGAAAAGTTGAGAATGGCCAGTTTTTTGCGTGTCCTTGGCTATTGAAAACAGTGTTATTCTTTAGTCTGTACTTCTGTTTAGAAAAGAAAATATTAGCAGTAAAAATATGATTTTTGACCCCAAAAAATTTCTCTAAACCTAAATTAGAAAAAAAGGAGGATAAATTCATTCACGAAGAAAGCATAAGAAAAGAAAATTTTAATAATAGGTGTGTTATTATTATTTTAATATTAGGTAGATTCTCCATAACCTATGCGTCACTTGTAACACTTATATGAAAAGAAAATTATAGATTAAAACATTTTATATTCATGGTGTTCCCTTCAAGTAAATTTTAAAGCAGTACTTTTAAATGGCATATAAGGATAATAAACGATTAGAATGAAACTGAGATTCAATATAACTTTTATATTTTAGTAATACCTAATATATAAAGTGCTTATTTCACAGTTTGTTGAAGAATTTAGTTTCATAAAAACTTAATTTATGAATTTAAGATATATTATTCAAAATATTATTGTCCCAAATTTACAAATCTTGAAATCAAATTAACTTGCTTTTTTTAAACTGTTATAAAATAAAATGTCTGAAAAATCACCGATGCAATTGGTTTAATTTATTTTCTTAATTTTAAGAAATATTAATATAAATTTAATCTTTAAGTATTTTTTTAATAGCTTACGCACATAAAGTGTAAAATATAGCTTTTTAAATGATTTATAATAAGCATAAAGATTTATTGATAATATCTAGCAGTTGAATGAAATATTTTCTGAAGTTATCTATCATTATTATAGGATTTGTTTATTAGAATTAAAATAAGCATTTTGATCATTGATATCATATCTATTTTCAGTCAAACATCAATTAAAATAAAAAATGGCATGTAAAATTTAATGATCAACAAATTTTTAAATTTATAATATTTGTTTGACAATTGAAAATAAAATTTAACTTTTGATCATGATTTCATATTATCAAAGTAATAACTTTTAATTATTCACAATTGTATTATAAACATATGATAAAAGATAAGTTTACCATGTCATTAAAATGGTCATAATAAACGTATTGATATCAAAGTAGCACAAAATAGTTTTTTTTAAATTAAATTTTTATTTATAAGTTTAAAATTTGTGAAGAAATTTAAATATAAATTCAAAATAAGATATAAATTTTGTTTAAATTATTTTATATTTCTATAATAAGAAATATAATATCATATAATATCTGAGCATTCATTCTGGTGATACATATTATTCTGCTTCTTTACTATTTTACATTAATTTGTTTTCTATTTATTAATCAATTTTATGGATTTATATTTTTAATTATATAACTGAATGCTCTGTTATACATTAAAATATTTAAATTTTACAGCTCATTTTTAGATTTTGTTTTATCTCTAGATTTTTTTCAAAATAATTTTAATATAAGTTAAATTTTCAAGACAATTTCAATATTTGGCATTAAAATATACATTTTTTTATATTTTGAAGCCTTTTTTCTATATGTTGGATTCATTATTCAATATATTTAAGCTAAGAATTAAAGTTTTAATTCATCGAAAGTAATGGATAATTATTGCATAAAAATTATTAAACACACATTTATAGAAATGAAAGCAAATTAATGTTTCATTCATATTAAAATCCTATTTGTTTAGTAAATTACTGGAACATGTAAAGGGATTCATTTCAAATCACCAAATCAAATATTTTTTTTCGTTATAAATAAATACAATAAATTGTAAATATAAAAAATAAAATATGTTTATTTTATAGCTGTAAAAACTGAATTTTAAAATCTTTCAACTTAATGACACTCATGCTCTCATTATTAAAAAATTGTTTCAATTCATTTTATGAATTTGTTTTATTTTTTCCTATTTATTACCACGATATAAAGGGGGATATATCGATTCTACTCTTTACAATAAGAGTATCTTTATAAGAGATATAGTTTTTGAAAGTGTTTTTGTCTCATATTTATAATGGTATCAGGAATTAATGAGTAAATTATTTCATGCCTGTAAATATGTAAGTAATAATTGTAAAATGATTTTAAATATTAGTAATACTTTTAAAATTAAAACCATGTAATCTGTAATTATGGTAAGAAAGCCTTCTTTGGTTTTTTGCTTTGGACCATTCCTCTTTTGCAAGGTAAACTAGTATTTTGATAGTGATTATTCACAATATGCTATGATTCGAAAGTTATTACAATTTAAACTGCTCATAAATTTATAAAATGCCCGTTTTGATCAGCATAAAGCACCTGGAACGGAGCAAACTTCATTTGAAATCAAAATTACTTATGGAGACCGTTACGCAGTCTACAGAAGCGAGTGTATTAATTTCTGAATGGAATTCCCAGTGAGGATATCTTTTCATGTTTCACAAAGTCGGCAAACTCAGGCTAGTGTCAATTGAAAACTTTCCTGACTCTAGTCTTTTGAAGAGAAACGCCACACAATGGTGGAGATGCGTCGCTCTGAATAACCAAGAAGAATGACACCTTTGCACGAGGTCACGGTCATTTACGCATGGTGCACTGAAAAATGACAATGAAAGGGTTTCCTTCTGAGCACACGGCATATATTTGAGAAATATAGAGAACAAGTAATTTTGCATATCCTGCACGAAGGTGGTATATAAGCGCCCGATCCTTTGCAGAAGCCCATTGCGATTTGTTCCTGGAATCAAAAGGCGAGATGTTGATAACGGTAAGATTGCTTTCTTTGGTTTCTTGCACTGGACTATTCATCTTGCACTAAAATCCCTCTTATGAAGACAGCTTCCATTTTAGTAACTCGAATTTTGTATGATTCTCGAGGAAAAAAAATATTTGAAGCATAATTTATATAAGTTTTTCAACTATTAAATAAATTATTTAATAAAAAATGCTAAATTATAAAATGAACGGAAAATATGTCCAAAAAAAATTTTATTTCATTTCATGCACAATTAAGTATTTAAGTTCATATTATTAATTTAAGCAAAACTAGTAGTATGCCTATTATTAATTTTCTAGCCAGATAACCTTTACTTCATTCATTTTTAGCCTGTAATTTACTTTTATTTTTTTGAATTTATATTTTAATTTATAGTGAAATATTACATTTAGCTGAAATGAATTATTACTTTTATTACAAATGATGTAATTTTGATCAAGTAATTTTTAATTTAGTTTAGTAATTTTTAAATAAATGCCAACATTCTAAAAATATTTTGCGAATTTTTTGCATGGATTTTCAATATTACGTATAAATTTTCAAAGATATTTCTTATTAGAAGTAAAATTATTTTTATGTATAGTAAAGTTCCCACATTTAACATTAAAATAAAGTAGCCCTTAAATTATACTATTTGTGACTCAAAAATCAATGCTTATAAAATTTTTATTAAGTTACTGTAAATCAGTTTTCCAGAAAAGAAATTTCCTATCCACTAAAAGAAAATATAACATCTTGAAATTCATAGTTTTATTTTCTTCAAAATCGGCTCAAGCTCTTTCAATTTGAAAACTTATTATTTTTCTTTTAATGGCATATTGTACTGTTTTGAAAGTAAAAGGTTTTTAAATTGATAGATAATATGACTTTATAAAATCTTGTATACGTTCATTGGAATTTAGATAAAAGTAAAGTTTTACATTAAAATTATTTTTTCAAATTGTACTAAAGAAAAAGATGCAAAATAAATTTATAAATAAATTTTAGAAAGCAAAAAAATTAATAAATGAACGGGTAATAAATGATAAGAGAACTAATGTGTATTATGAAAAATATTAAATAATTCACATTCATCAATAAAGCAGTTTTGGACACTTCTTCGTTTCTTTTTGCTATCTACATCAGTAAAACTTTCTCCTAAAATATTTTTAATTCCATGTCATATTTGTCTTATAAATATTATTTTAAACGTTGTAATATTAAGATATCACTGACACTTCATTATTAAAAGATAGTGTCTGTTCTATAATTATGAAGAATAGCATATATTTTCCGAAAGAATGGCAGCATCGGCATAAACGCTGCACTCAATTCAAGTAAAGGTGGTATTGTTATGAACTTTATCCTTATATAATTTTTTTATATATATCTATGCTGTCAATGAATGGCATTTCTACTAAAAAAAACCCCATAAAATGGAAACACAATTTGCAGTTTTGAAGATATTGTTCACAAATATATGTATAGTTAATCACAAAAATTAATTAACATGCACAATATATGAATATTGCGCATAAAGAATATCGTAAACAGGGAATACAATTGAATGAAAATACAAACTTTTAGATATTACTTTTGTTCGTAAAAATAATTACAGAAAACTGTACGTAATGTAAAGCTTTCAAAATCTGACTCTTTATTATTCGAATTAAACAGTCTCGAATTATTAGAACCCCGAAATTTTTGTGTGTGTCTACCTATGCATTACTATATAATCTTCTCACTTCAGATAGTATTTCAGCAGTTTTGAAGTCTAGTATTATTGACAATATTTTCACATATTTTAATGCACTTCATTGTAATTTTTTTTTAAATTACAGTAAAGGTTTTTAAAGGCACATAAATGTCAACTCGGATGATATGGGCATTTCTGAAAAGTTTTATATACGAAAATGTTTGGTGCTTCTTTTTGAAATTACGGGTATGTAAACTTTCTATGACTCTCGTTGTGTCTTTTATAGATTTTGATTTGTGTGTTGCCGCCCCTGATCGCGGCGCAATATGAAGTATTGCCCCAACAAAAAGATCAACGTCGTTTCCAGAGCTATATCAACCGCCCTCAAGAATCCACGAATTTTCAGTACTCCAGTATAGGATCTCAAGCCTTTAGCGAAGAGAACAATTCTGCCTATCCAAGACCAGATGCTTTGGTGCCTTACACCAGTCCATTACCCAACAAACAACCACCTGTTCGATACCAAGAAAGATTGGAAGAGGAATTCCGTGGTCCAAGAAATTTGGAAGAGCCACCTCGAAACTACAGGTACCAACTGACTGAAGTTGTGAAAAATAGTCTCTCTTTCCTATAAAACATTTTGTTTCAATATTTCTGCTTGCTAAGTACTTCTATTTTTGTGATTTCATTTTTGTATTTTTTTGAAGCTGATATAAAATTCTATAATGAGATTGCTTTCTCCGGACTCCAGTTGTATTATGATATCTATCTATAAAGGTTAATCAATATTTGTTCGTCATAATTACTTGTATAATTTGCGAGCCTATATTCATTATTTTATTAGATTTACATTAGCATTATTCGAATTACATTTAAAATAATGTATACATAGTATTTATCTATGCGGGTGAAATTTATTAAGAATTACATATAGTTAAAAGTTTTTATGTATTATAAGTAGCATTATTTCATTTATTATAAATTTTGCATTTATGTATAAAAATTCAATTTGTATTCTAAGCTTTCCTTTTTTTAATTTTGTAAGTTGAGTTCAGTGCTCTCTTTTCCAACCATTAAAATAATTTGTAAGTTCAGTTTAAACTAAATTTCATTTGATATTTTATATATAAATTTTAAAAACTTCATCTCCCCAAAATTATTTTAACTTTGTTTCTTAATTTCACTAACTATTCTTCATTGCAGTATTTAAACATAAATTTAATCTATTAGTTCCTAAAATAAAGAAAAACATAACTATTTGTGCCCCAGGCTTTAAATAATTTGTACATTAAAACTAAATAATGAATTTCTATAGAATTCAATAGAAATATTTAACATTGTTTGTAAGAGACATAAGTAAAACACTGCATTATTCCTCAAACATCAGATATCAAGAACCTGTTTATAATTCCGTCAACGTTGGCAGACAGAGACGAATTGACAAACCATGGCAATTTCCTGTACGAGAAGAATACCGACAGAAGTACGCCAGAAATTATTCACCACGAAGAGAGGAGCAATACAGATTTCCTAAGCATTATCACATTGAAAATAGAATTAAATCATATCCAGAAGTAAAGAGGAATCCTAGAATCGTTAAGTACATTGCAGGTAATAAACTATTCAAATATTGCAATTTTATTAATTTTAGCTTTCCAGTCATTTTAATAATTTAGGATATACCTCAACGCAAAGAGAAAATGAATTTAAAAATCATATATTGGCGTTATTCTTGCTTAAAAGGCACTATATGGCATTAAAATTATACTTAAATAGGAAAAAAACTCATAATCTTGCATTTGTATAACTATTTATACATATAATATGGCTTAAATAAATAAAGCAAAATAAAATCTAATTCTAGCTTACCCCGATGGCATTATTATATAAAATATGTTGGTTATTAAATTGAAGATTGATTTTTTTAAAGCTCAGAGAAGATCAACTTTTTTCCTTTTGAAATATTCTTTTAATAATTTTTTTTCAATGGGAAAATAGACTTTTATTTATCTTTACCTACAAAGAAGATACCATAATGATAAACTACATATATATAAAAAATTTGAATCTGTACAAAAAATGATTTAAGCAACATTATTTTAATATAATTTTGGTTTTAAAATAATATTCTCAAAACATTAACCAATGCATATATTAATCATAATCATATAAAGTATTCTTTCAAAGAATCTGATTGTTAATTTAAAAAAACTAGTCCTAACTAGTATATTAAGAGGAATTTTGCTAGAAATAAGATTAAAAATATTTTAAATTGTCAAGAAAAATTACGAAACGTCATGAAAACTAGTCTAATATGTAATCAAACTATAATGGTTTCAACGTTTATCCAAATCTTACCAGTTTAGATATTTATATATTTTGACTAATCTTAAAAATGGCAAGCATATTCAATGACATTTATACCCAACCAATGATATTATATTATACTAGCAAAAAATTTGCGAAAGATATTTTAAGTTTAAAGTTATCAATTTTATGAGTGGTATACAAAATTACAATGTTGTAATCAACGATTTATTTCAGGTTACAAGAACTGTACTTTTTATTTCTTATATAGAATTTAGCAAATCTGAATATTTTTTGAAGTTATGTTTGTATTAAATATCTATTAAGCAATTTTTTTTATATTTAGTGATATTTCTGATAACATATTTTCTTGCTTTGGTTCATTAATACATAAATTGAATATCCTGTAATTATAATGATATAATTTTTTACTTCCTTGGATACCATTTCAGTTTAAAATTTAGTTAATCGTAATGTCTAATATAAATGCACAATAATAACTATTTCAGATTTTCATAAATCAAATTCCAAATTGAAATATAAGAAATTAAGCTTTTTTTGCTAATATTCATTTCTATTTTGAAGATAACTCTTTACGGCAATTTTTAACTCTTTGTGCAGGACAATGTTCTATAAAAGAAATGTCCCGTAGACGATCCTAAAAAGTAAAGAAACGCAAAAGCAAAATCATACATGATGGAGAATTTACTCTTTTTTTTTTTTTTTTTAACAAAGTCAAATACTTAGCCAAGAATTCCATGCATTTCCAATTTCTTACAGCCTTTAATATCTTGTCTAGACAAATTCAAATAATTTGAAATAAATGAATGTCTGGTCAATCTGAACAAAGGAGAAAAACTGAAAAAAAAAATGTTTTGCATCTATTTGTAAGACATCAATTTTATGCACATACATTTATATTTTGAAAAGAATAAATTGAGGCTTCTTACGGCTTAGTGACCCGAACGCTTGTCCAAGGCAGCAAAGATCATTGCTACCATTAAGAACATACCTACAGTTTGCCAAATCTGTCTCAGTATGGGTAGACCTTGTATAAAACGCTTGCATGTTGCAAAGTAAATATTAAAAGAAGGCTTCTATATTCTTGCCCCTTAAAGATATTTTTAAAACATTTCTTTACTATCAAAATTTGTGTTTGCCATCCAATCCTCTACTTCACTAATTATAATTAAAAGCATAATTTTAAGAATGCATATATATAAGAATGTGATAACGCGCGTAACAGTAGACATATGATTATTAGAAACACCTAATTTCATTTTCTCAATAATTTTGAAAGATGAATGTTGATTCGTCTTCCAGTATTTCTAATATAGTTATTGTCTAAACGGAATTTTCAAAGACTTATTTTATACAAATATTTCTTCAATTTTACCTATTTTCGAATACTTTTGTAGTATTTGAAGATTTAGTTCTGCTTTTACTTATAATAAATAATATATTTTTATATATAAAACATTTAAAAGTTGTTAAATACAATGTTTTTTGTTTGGATGTTAGTACTTCAAAATTATAAATTGTGTCCGTGTAGTTTTTGTTAATAAATAAAAGTAAATTAAATTAAGTGAAAATTTAAAATTTTAAACTTCATTATATAATTTTTTAAACATAATTTATTTACAACAAAATGAAGGAAAAGCTTAAAACTCTTAATGTAAATATAACTTAAATTTCATAAATTTATTTAATATACTAAACCAGATTTACTTCATAATCAGATAAAGATGCTTATAGCTAAAAATATATAATTTTTTTTTATCTTTATCAGTGTTATATTATGCGCTATTTTACTATTGAATGAAAAGAATTTTCTTATTTAATCATTAAAGTATAAATTCACAACAGTGTAAAACTAGTAGAATATTATTTATAATAGTAAATAAAAGTAGCTTTATTCATTTCACAGTAAATTAATTTATTATTATAAAATTATTTGATTAATTTAACGGTGAAGAATTTCCTCAAATATTATTCATATTCTTGAACCAACTTTAGAGATAAAAGTAAAGCAAAAACTGAAAAAATATACATTCTGATAAGAAAAAGAATAATAATTAAAGGTCTGTAAAGAAAATTGATAAAGAATTTGGTGTTTTGCAATTCATGGAGTTTTGCCTTTGTCAATGATCGCGGGGTAGAAAATTTGTAAGAATGCAAGTTTTTCTGTTGAATATGATTGAATATAAGACCTACAAATATATTGTACATTTTTTCAGTTGTTGAATATTCAATGTCCCCATGCATTTTATGAACAAGCAGTGTTTTAAATTAGTAAATAAATGTGCAATGTTTTTCATAGTCGATAACTCATCTTTTGTAGTTTTTATGATCAGTTAAAAAATAGTTATATTATAAATAAAAAAATATCGTATGTAAATTAACCTTTACACACACACAGTAAGTAGATACTATATTGTAGTAATTGGCACAGTATTCACAACAACAACAACAAATATAGACATATATTTATATATAAGTATCATTAATTCCTGTTTTCTTATGATTTAGCTGCTTTATATTAATGCTTAGATCTTGTGACACAGGGTAACTATGTGTAAAAGCATTAACACACACATAATTCACATTTATGAGTTTCTGTTTCTTTATCTATACCATTTAAATTTTATCTAAGCATTTCTTATTGAGATTTAATAAAAGATTTTCTTTTCTTTATATTTGGAAAAAAAAATTCATTCAATTTTTTAATATCTAAAATTTGTATTTACGTTTTTGCCACTGCAAAAAAATCAAATACAAGATGAATGGAATTGAAATTATAATGAATGGGAATGCATGCAAAATATTAAGGATTTTCTTGCCTGCAGATAAAAATGGTTTCGCTGTCCGGGAGGATTTACTGAGACCTCTCCAAAGTACTATGGAAAGAGTCCGGCAAGAGTCCAAGAGAAAAGTTCTGACAGCTCTTCCTTCCAACCCCGCTCAGTCCTCGTCCCTGATGTCGCAAGTAGTGTCGTCCGCCATTCAAGTATCCGGGCAACCCAGCAGTCCAGGAATTGGAAAGTTTTTGCCAAAAATATTCGACATGAACTCCGGAAAGCGCGCAAATAATATCGACAAAATACCGTCTTACTCAGTTGAAAAATTTATGTAAGAATCTTCTCAAAGAATTGAATGTATATACTGTACAGCTATAACACACATATATATTGCTTATAATTAATTACCTCAGTTGTTTGTAGCGTTAATGAACACACCAATTTATTTATACAAATGTGAATTTGCTTGAATAAAGTATCAAAATACTTTTTTGCGTCTTATTTTGCACAGAATATCAAAAAACAATTAAAAGTAGAAGAATAAATTGAAACGACCCTATTTTAGTTGTGTCAAAAGCTATTTAACAGAATTCCTGTAAGTAATCATTTATTATTTGCCTCAAAACATTTTCATTGTAATCATTTTTTTTTTTTAGATTTTTTGTAATAGAAGAAGAAATAAAATAAATTAGATATTCACTCACATTCACTTTTTCATCTTCACTAAAAGGAATTACTGAAAACTCAAGGCAATTCATATACTTTATTTCTTTTCACTGAATACACGAAAAGAAATATATGGTTATTAATTCCATTATATTACTTTTTAATTTCTCTTGGCGCTCTGTTTTATTTGCTTTTATGTCATAATCATAGAACACAATATTAATAGTGAATGATAAATCTGCCCCGTAAATTCTAAAATGATGTTTCAACAGAAAAAAAATGCTGGCCGTTGGCTGAGTGGTTAACACTCCTGACTCCTAAGCTATGGATCCCGGGTTCGAATCTTGGTTCAAGCTTGCATGTCATTTTCTCTGTGTTCTTGCTTCTTCGATGATGTATGAATATGGCCCACCTTATTAACGGATTTGTGGTGGTATGCCACAGGTAATGCTACTCGTCTCCGTGACTTGGTTCTTAGGTGTCCGCTGGGTAACGTCAAATGAGTAGCAGTTTCCGCCCTTGTTGGGGCGAAGGGTTGGTCACCTAAGTGCCCGCCGTTTTTATAAAAAGTTACAGGATAGCCAAATAGATTGCCATAATCAAATATATTTTCTCTGATTTGTCAAGTATATAATAAAATAATATTTCTTAATTAAAAATAATTAGAATTACAAAACGATTTATTTAATTAAAAACAATATTTGCTGTTAATCAATATTATCAACTTAGTCAAGAACTATGAATTTAACGGGCGAAAAAAAATCATTGCAATCTTATTAAATATTTTTAATTCTCTCAATGTGTAATTACTACATCTTCGAATTTTTGCTAAGAGATAGGCAGATAAAAATAAAGGCAGCTGTCATTTTATTTGCTATTTTATGTAAATAGTTTTCCTTATTTGTTAATAAAAATAAGAAAGTTAAATAATACGCGAAAGCGCGACAAATATTCATAGAAACTACTTTCAAAGTCTGTAATGAAGAATAAGAGTATATTTTCAAAATCGTGTAGCTATGTACAATGCTTTAAAAGTTCTTTAGCGTAGTTATATTCTATGACACGGAAATTGAAATGGTTACATTTGTAAGGTTGGAATTATTTCATTAAACAAATAGACGAGTGCAAAACCACATATAAGATAAACGCTTTCCTGGTAATAGGCAAAAGATGTTCTCTTAAAACAGATTTAAGTTCTTAAGCTGTTCTTAACGTAATGTTGAGATATTGAGCAATAGGTATGAGACTTAAGCTATAAGCCTATAATATGAAGGTGAAAAGCAAGTTAAATGTTTATTTTGAGTGGAGAGCGCTTCATTATGTTAAATGAGGGAAATATTAAAAAGTATGGACTTCATTTATAAGATATGTTAGTTTTAATTTTTTTCGTATTTTCACAAAGCAAAAGCGATATTTACTGAAGGTACAAACTCATGGAAGCAATCATATTAATATCTTTATAATAGTTAAATGTTATCAGCTGGGGGGGGGGGAATGTTCTTCCATCTTCTTTTAGCCAGCCTATAATAAGATCGAAACAAACTATTTAAACGTTTTTCCTGTTCTTTGACATTTAAAACACAGCTGTTTGTTGAAGTTATCACATTTGTTTAAGAAATCATGTGCATTGGACTTCAAAAAATAAATACTCATTAAGAGTATTAGCTTTACTCACTATGAGTCCGATAATAAGAGTTTGATAAAAACGAAGGAAAATATAATAAAGGTATTTTACTGTAAAAATGAAAAGAAAACTTTTGAGAAATATAAATTTATTGCCTAGTTTATGGGTCAAACTCAATGGAATTTAGCTAGTTATTAAAAGCATTTCATTGAAATATACGTCAATTTTTCAGTTATTTGCTAAAGTTTCTAGATTTTTTACAAAATAATTTTTATAAAAAATATTTGAATTTCATAAAAGATAATACCAATGGTCTTTATTTTAGCAGCTAGAGCAATGTGAAAGATTTCCAAAATGTTTTCGCATAGTAGCCATATAATTTAAAATTATAAATTTTTGTGTCGAATTTTGTCAGAAATTGTATTTATTATAATCACACAGCTTTAATTTTTTTTAGATAGTGAATTCTCTCATGCTGTAAATTTGACATATAACCTCATTAAAAAATCTTAAATAGAGATTGAAGCAAAATCAGTAAAAAAATTTCATCAATCAAGATTTGAAATTTATTTGAAATTAAACCTGAGTTAATGATAATACCATTACAAGAACAAGTGAAATGAAAGACGAAGAACATTATGCCACCTGGTGTAAATAAATTGAATAAAATTTACTTACGTTGCATGTAATTGTATTCACTGATAAACTAGAAGACAAATATTTATTTTATTATAAAAATCTGAGATTAAAAGATTCTTTCTGAAATGAGAATATTCGGAATAGATATTTAGAAAAATCCAAGCTTATATTTATTTACACAAAACATTTACACCATATATTTTGTAAATTTAAATATTACAATTCAAATTTTCATAGAAAAAAATCGAATGATATTATCTAACACATCGCTGTAACATCTTTTTAAACAATAAGTTTATAATATTGTAATATGCAAGTATGCGCTGCAATATAACATTGCTTAGTTTAAGAAAATTAGAACAATCTGTAATGTAGAATATTATTGTAAAGAATATTTAAGAATGCTAAATTAATGCTTAGTGTATATATAATATGTCTTCAAGTGTACAAAATGTGTTCTTCAAGTAAGAACGCTACTTAATTTAAAAAAAATAAATAAATAAAAATCCGACTTAGTTTAAAAGAACCAAAGAATTTTATTGCTCTTTTTTAGATATAAAATATTTTAAAGAGATTTCATTAAATTTTAGAGTCTATTTTTAAAAATCTATAATGTGACTGAAAGATTTTTATACAATCAAGAATGTGAATAAAAAAGATCTTCTTAATCAATTGATCTTAATTGATAAATTTCCTATACAAAACAAAGTGAATTTATGTTGTATCGGAAGTCAACCTAAGGGATATTAAACTATAAAGGTAGCCAATAGCATGCATAAATTTAGAAATATAACAAATGCAGTTAATATGGTTTATCGAATAATTTTAAATTCTGCATAATCATACTGAAATTAATTAGCTTTATTTGGTGTAAGTGTATTTGTGTCTGTGAATGTGGTCAAAAACAATTTACACCGTTCTCTTTATTCAAGTCATATTTTTAACTTTTTTATCTCATCGATATGTCAAGATGCCCGTACGCACGGTAAAGCACCTTTTCTCTTAAAAAGAAGGGCCATTTTCCTAAGAAGGTTGCATTTGAAAAATGGCTGCCGAACCTTAATTTCTGTCACCGATTCTTCAAGACCTTAACTAACCCTCACATGTAAAGGAAAAAAAGAAAGTGCACGAAAACAATTTACTGCCAAGCGACTCTGTATTAATATGCTTTTCACGCTCTTTTTTTCGTTTATATTTACTGTATACAACAAATCCGTATCTCGATATATTGAGTAATCTCTCCCTTTTTTTTTTCCTCTTGGCTGCACACATCATCCAATAATGCACCGGCCCCTAATTTACGGGTGCCTGGGACGGCTCACATCCGTGGAACGCTGGTTCCTATCGCCGCCGCCAGGGTGCGACATTAATCAGTCTTCAACTACTCCCGATTAGATAGAGAGAAGTGTTAATGTTTCTCACGTCCAGATGACAAAATAAAAAGAATGAGAATGGAAAAGAAAAAGATAAATCGTTCGATAGACGGTTTTATAGACTCGACAAAGGGTTAAGTAGAGGGTTTCGATTTGGAATTACACAGCTGTGGCTTTCAGTGTAATCGTAAATAGAGGATGGTGAAATTCTTTCGCTTCACCCATGAAAAATGGGCTCCTGACAGGGGTGAAAAAAAAAAATGGGATTTCTACTTCCCTCCAATAGTACATGTTAAGTATTCTTTGATAGATTTTGTAACAACTTTAGAGCTACTTAATGTGTCTCTCCGAATGCATTTTTCTTTCCCTTAATATTGTGGGAATGCATTCCTTTTTATTACATTGGTTATAACAAGTAAAATAATTTCCTGTCAACAATAATATCCCGGAATATAAGAATAAATCAACAATAATTTTTTGACACTATGTCACACTTTTGTTGCTTCAAAACAAAAATATGAAAAAGAAACGATTTATTATTTCAACGTTATATTAATTTATTACTCTGTTGAAATATTTTGGTTTATATTTAATTAAGCATTTAGTGCGGGTTTTTTTTTGTTTGTTTCTGTCATAAAAAATAGAGGAAAAACAACAAAACTGCTCACTTATCTTTTTTTACAAAAATACAAAAGCGAAGTTTACATTTTGTCGCAAAAGTTAATGTAATTATTTTATCGATAAAATAAATGTAATTAAATACGCTTATTTTCTAATAAATCATGAATTACTTTAATATTTTGCTCAATGTATTAAACTTACACAATTAAAAACGCTTTTAGCTTAAATTTACAAACTCAAATATCTCTATAGTCCTATTGCAAAGGATAAAGTTACTACTAACACATTATATTTAGAGTAAAAAAGAAACAAAATTAAAACGGAGATTAGTCTGGAAAAAAGAAAAGTTCTTAAAATGAGAAAAATCATGCTTTGCCAAATCCAATCCTTTATTTTATTACCTTGATACAAAAAGGGGAAAAGAGAGAGAGAATTAAGTTTTTTTCTAATCCAGTTCTATTCATAAAGAATAATGAGCAAATAATTTATGTGCCATTCATGGTAATGAATAATAATGTATGCTGCCGTAGAAATCTTAAGGGTGTCAGGATTAGAGTGTTTAAATGCACAAAATATTATCCAACTGACTGAGGCTAGACAAAATCGTCATTTTGTATTTTTATGAGTCTGAGATTATAGATAGACAATGAGCAGACAGAAAGAAATGTTCATTTGCAGAAGTCTTTTTTTATCCATAAGACCCCTTACAGATTATTTAAGTAAGAAAATATTTTAGACTCTCTATTTATCTCACGCAACAACCTAAAGACTGTATAATAAGGAATTTCAGTGAATTGTGTTATTGCTTATTAGTCTGTTGTAATAAAATGCATATTTTTTTTAAATGTATTTAAAGGAGATTTTAATAAATTCAATAACATATGGTGTAAAACGCATTTTCCTTATTGATAAATATTAGTCTACTCTGAAATTATTTTTATTGAGAAAAATCGAAAGAAATTGTGGTCATTCTATTGAATAAGATATTATCATAATAAATTGCATGGATTTTTATGCGTTAGTACTAGTTGGAAGAAGTTGCAATAGATTAAATTCCTGGAAAAATTTGTATAAGATAAAATAATACAAATTATTATGTGAACCAAATTGATTTTTTACTATATTAAACAAGAACCATTAAATTTATAAATCTAGTTCTAAATATTTTAATTAGAAAGTTCTACATAGAACACGCAACCTAAAATAGTTAAAACAAATTATAATAACGAATTATAAAAACGAAGATGCGTTAACAATTACATGAATGAACCAATCGAAACAAACTCAAAGTGGTGACTGAACCAAATACTGATATCTGTTATAAAACGTTATAATGATATAAACCATTAAATATTAGACATGAAAAAACCAATTAAAAAGAAATGAAATTATATTTCAAAACATATTTAATCAGGACATATATATATATATATATATATATATATATATATATATATATATTATAAAAATATATATATATATATATATATATATATATATATATATATATGTCCTATATATATATATATGTTTGTATATATATATATATATATATATGTATATATATAGTATATATATATATATATATATATATATATATATATATATATATATATATATATATATTATACATATATATATATATATATATATATATATATATGCAAGCATAAATAAGAATATAAAAGAAATGTCCAAATTTAGCAATACCAAATCTTGAAAAAAATGAAAACGTGAAGAAACTTTTTAGAGCTTATATTTATTACTAAGACTCGTAAGTAAAGTTTCAGACTTCCGATTAACTTATTTGTTTTTATAAATGTATTATGAGATTATATTGAGATGTAAGAATATATTTCTTTATCCCCCTATATAGTAGTAGAGCTTGAAGCTATTTCTAAGTGAAGAAAAGATGCTAAACACTCTAGCCTTCAGTTCAGTTGTTCGTATTTTAACTCCAATCTTCGAGGTAGGTACTTGTAACAATGGAATCTCTTATTAATTGTAGACCCGAATCAAGTTCCCATGTGTAGAAAAGTAAGCGTAGAATGATAAATTATCACCCTTACCCTCCAAAGTATGAATCTATGCCTAATTCGTAATGTTTGAGATATTTCCAATTTCTTCTCTGTAGAAACCAAATTGATATTATTGTCTTAATTATCTGTATGAGCTTCATATTATTTGTTCATTATCCTTTAACTTTATTCTGAAATTTCTGTGATTATAGACAGTAACAACATATGTTAATATTTATTTACACTTGTAAAATGTGCTTACAGAAGTTATGTGTGCACTAGACGCTAAAACTTTTCGCTTGTGGTTGATATTACACATTGTGCCTGAAAATGTATTCGCTCTTGAAATTTCCAAAATGCGGTTACTCCTTTGTAGTTTTCCCGGCTACAAAATTATTTGGGGTTGTCAAAGAATGTTATTTCAAATTCCCCTTTTTTTGTCGTCTATTTTAGGAAAATATTTATTTATAATTCTTGTAAAAACAAAAATATAATCCGAAGATTCAAGAATATATAAAAAAAGTTCAATTTTAGATAATTATGTATGTAGGAACATTCTTCATAAATATAACTATTAAGCTGCAAAGAATGCAATTACGAATGCCAACATTAACTTCAGTTATGTTTTTAATAATTAACGATTAATTCATTAATTTTTTTTGTCATGTATCCCGATCTGGTGTGCATTGAAAAGGAAAAATAAGCAGAAGTAGAGAACATTTATTGACGAGGACTATGGCTCCAGTCAGGAACAGAAAGGTGCGCTGTTTTCTTTCTTTCTTTCTTTTTTTTTTTTTTTTTCCAAACTGGGATCCAATATAGGCAGAAAGTCTAACACTTTCCCCCCAGTTTTACATCTAATATATCAGCAGATATTTAAGCAACAAATTGTCTTTCCTTATATATATATATACGACTAAATTGTTTATATGTCTGACCCTTAGAAAAACTCTTAAGCTGGGTATAAGTTAGCAGCTCTCTCAAGGGACAAGAGATGGAAGCTTCTCTGGGAGAAAAAAAAAACTATTCTCAGTTTTCCAAGAAAGACTGTGTTAACTATGTTTAGAAGACTGACATGACTGCTGTAGGAGGACCATCAGAGAGGTGCATTTCCCAAACTGTGTTTTGTGTGATTCTATTCAACCAATGATTATTGAGCATTTAAAAAAGTATTTAAAAAGTATTATTAACTTTCTCAGTATGAGGATGTTGCAGAGAAGTATTGGAGGACCCGTGAATTAACGTCGATATATATATATATATATGTAATTTAATAAAAATAAAATTTAAAAGCAGGGTTAAGTATGTTAAGTATTAGTGTCTGAAATTACTTACTTACTACAGGAAGCGTCTAAAATATAAGATAATTAAGCAATTGATTAAATAATATAATGTAAGAATATTTACTTGAACGTTGTTAATTAATAAGCTCATTATTTAAGCCTAAAAATATTTTATTAATAAAATAATTTAGTTATGATCAACGGAAAATTTTATATTCTATAAAGCTTTACAGCGTTCGCAAGAAATATGGAATATATTATTCAGTGTTATTTGCTCACACACACACAATATTTTAGGAAAACAACATCAGTATTTTTTAATTAATAATTTTTTTTTGTCCAACATAAGTAATATTTTATAAAAAATGAATCATAATTTTTAGTAGTTATTAATTTATTAAGATGGATAAAGCTAATCACTATATATTCAACACAGTTCCTGATTACCCTATATGTCAAATCACAGGAAATGAAGCATTTTAATTCGCAAAATCTCATCTAACATGAATTTGAAAGAAAACTTTTGCCAAAATACTGGATATACAATTATGGTATGAGATTTATTCTAAAAATGAATCGAATGAATTATTAATTTACAAAATATGATTACAAGTATTTGCTTGAAAGTAAACTTCAGTATGTGTTACAGTGTATGGCTTTAGAATGAACTGTTTCCTACATAATATAAATAATTTAAAAATGCTTTCAGTTCACTCAAATCTGGCAATATAGTACAAAAAATATTATTGTTATTAAGATCAAATTTCAGAAGAAGTAGCGAAATTCTATAACTGAGAATTATATTTCTTGTAAATAATTGACAATCTTTTTTAAAAACAAAATAGAGAAGATTGACAGTCAATCCAGCATTTTCTCAGAAACATTAAATGCATCATTATGTATTGCTTCCATTCATTAAAAATCTAGCAATGATTTTATACTTATTGATTTAATGAATAAATTAAATTATTTCCTATTTAGAAATATGAGAAAACTGTTTAGTTACCTCTAATTCATTGCTATTTGACACAATTAATATTTAAATGTGCTAATGTTTTTAAATGTTTTAGAAACTCTTTAAGAACCTTTTCTTTATAGTTTGAATTTTCAAGAAAAAAATTGTGATATAAACAAAGTGCTTAACACTAAAATTTAAAATAGAGTAAAATATTTTAGACACTAAAATATCTAGTGCATAGGTAATTTTGAAGAAAATGACTCTCAAATATCCTCATGCCATGCTCTTCTTTTATTATTCGATATTCGTGATACATAATCTTATTTCACACAATCATTTTTCTCTCTGGAGAAGCTTAAATTTCATGAGAAATATTTGAACTACTTTGGATGACAATGTATGTTTTGTCTAGATTTTTTAAACGTAGAACGTAATACGATCAGTGATTACGAAAACAAAACTCTCTGACTGACAATCGATTGAAATATCTCATTGCGTCATTTTATTTCATGAACTTTAAGAACATGAATGCAGAATATATTGTATGCAGAATAGTCATGTTTTTATTCATTGTTTTTATATATATCAAACTATTTTGTTACACAAACTAAATTGTCTAATCTAGGTTTCTTAACTTTGTGCTATGCTTTCAGACGATCCCAAGAATCCCCTCTAATTAGTCATGTGTTAGAATATTGCTATATTCCCTAACAAGAATTTTAATTAAGAATATCCATTGTTATAATATACATTAATTAAATTAGTAGCTATAATTTTTTAGAAATACATTACAAACCATCTTTTTACATATGATGTTTTAAAGTTCAACATATGCCAGTTTAACTTCTGAAGGATCGATAAGTAAGGTGAGATCACGGACAGTAAATATAAGTTTTTGTTTTTATTATGCATCACTTAGCAACAAAAGAAAAAAAAACTTTCATTTTATTCTAGAAATTTTAAATTATTCTTTTGAAGAAAGTTCTTTTTTTTCCATTTCTCAGTTCTTCATTTTGGTTTGCGGTGATTCATATAGAGGCCTGTGGTTTTGTCTGTCTGCGGCTTCCTTCAGATAATGAGTAGTTTTTTCGGCGTGAATTTGAAAATGAATAACTATTTTGATATAGTTGAAATTTCCCCGTACAAAAAGTCAAGAGGGAAAAATCCTGCCTTGTTGCAAGTACAGCATGGATTTAATAATTCAGTGGAAATGAATAAATATCGGAGAATCCCTCATCACTGAGTAATTCAAATGCGGATAAGTGATAAGTTAATGGAACATCCTCGAAGCTTTTCCAAACCTCACGCTGCTAAATAATCCTTACGGTGGTTAATCCTAATGTTCTTGTTACTTAGAAACAGTATCTATTTAAACAAAAATATTTACTTATGATTTTTCAATTACATCTCTATCAATACTGTTCTTATTGTGAAAATTAAATTTGTAGAGAGAAAGTAGCATTATATAAAAATAAATCTAACTTTAAATTAATATTATTCTTATTTTTGTCCGTTTAGTCTTACTATTCCTTGATTCCTCATGTTTGTCTTGCGAATTCCTCTTAAGTATCTCAAGCATCTTCGTGTGTTCATAGATTAAACATTAGTTTACTGTGAATTAACTTATGCCCACTTCACAAGATTTTCGTTAATATTTTTATAAATAGTAGTCTGTATGATAGAAATTCTCTAAGAATAACTGACAGTAATAATACTCATCAATACATAAATTTATGCAATACTTGTCCAATCATTGTTCTCCAAGTGAATAATAAAAGATAAAAATCATAGATGAAATATAATACATAGAGAATATATTATATTTTATTACCTGAAATTATTTCAATACAAATACTTTCAATGAAATAATTTCCAACGACACATTTTTTAAGAAAAATGGATTCAACAATTTTAAATTTATTTTAATGAATACCCATTTTTCAATAACTGGAAAAAATGCAGAAATTTGTGAAAGTAAATAAAGAGAAAAGACTGAGAAAATAAAAGTGTACCATTATCTGTTATAGGTCAATAAATTTTTAAAAAAAATTTTGATAATATACTTGAAATTATTTAAACTTTAAGTTTTTAAATTTAATTGTTTGAAAAATATTTTTAAGATGAATTTAAATATCACATATTAATAATTATAAAACTGTAATACATATTAATCTTAAAACTATTAAAATGTTATAAATTCAAACTCTAAAATTTAGAAAATATGTAGTTAAAAAGGTAGGATTGTCGTTGAAATTAAAAAAAAATAATATTGGTTATAATAAAAATTAGAAATGACATTTAATATTAATAAATTAAAATGCTTCGACAATCTTTTTCTTTGATTCGTTTCCTGTAGCCCACAATATTTCATAACATCTTTTTATCCTGGAAGGGGAAAAGATAAATATGGAATCACTTTAGTCAAGTTTGCAAGAAATGACTTGAGCAACGTGTTTAATATGACAAAACCTCCAATATTCTCTTAGAGATGTTTCCTGAAGTTGGCGGTGAGGAATGCCACTCAAAAGAATAGAAATACAAAAAAAGTGAGTTCATCCCCTCTCCCCCACAGTTGCTACAGCGATCTAATTAGCTATCGAGAAGAATCAGTAGGCACGTGAGGTTATCCACTTCCCACCAATCAGGAACCAGCGAGGGGCATTACCGTCCAAAAGAAGAGGAGGGATGATTCTGAGCGAAGCAGTCCTACCTGGCGACATGTCACCACTCGCATCTCATCCCATTCAACAGGTAGTCACCCTCTCCAGCATCTTCTCTCGGCGTCCTCTGAAGTTCCACACCAACAACTTCTCCTGATTGTGCTGGTGCATCAGAAAGGCATTGTGTATTTATATATATATATATGAATATATATTCAAAATGTGAAAATAGTCGATGAATAGACTAGGCTGATTTATTGGAAGAATATGTTCGAATTGAACTTGATGCTGATAATAAAATTGGATTCTATTTTCATATACGATGAAATATGAAATAAATTAAATGGCTAAAGTAAATAGGAAGCAAGTAAATTTCCATAATGTACTTGCCAAAAATACACAAATTTTCAATTTGTCAAATGCAAGATTTTTAATATAATAGACAAAATTTATGATTTCTATCTGAACGAACTGTATACTGATTTATAAAAGAAGAAATGATTTAGTTGTATTTTCGATTTGAATTCTTATCCATAGTAGTTTAATAATTTAAATTAATTTCAGAAGTATCTGCGATCGTATATTCTCTCTAGTTCCATAAAATTAAATGTATTGATTGAAATTAAGAAAACAATAAACATGTTTATAGGTATGAAAATTGAACTTCATTAATTGACCTCCATCCACATATCAAAAAAGTTTATTCAGAATGATGTAGAAATGGCTTTGCAATTCACTGTTCAAACGAAACATAATTTCTTTGCCTGACTCTGGAAAGATGACTTGAACAATGCTAGGCAGCAAGAGTTCCTATTTTCGTCGATTTTGCCTTGTCCTTTACATGTTTTACATATTGCATCCGGATGCCAATTTCAGGTAATAAACTTACATTTGCATTATTTTCAATAATTTGCTATGTTAAAAAATTTCTACTTTGCACTTTTTATATTATTCTCTGAAATTATGAGGTGTGTTATTTAAGCACTTCTTAAACAACATGCTATATTTTTTATAAATTGTAATACTTGTATGAAAGATTTTCATAATATTTTTAATTTGCAAATTGAAAAAGAATGTATGTAATTTTATAATATATATTTAAATATAGTTCCGACAGTATAAAAAGTTTCATTTAAGTTATTTAATTTTCGACGCAATTTTTTAAATTTTATATCATTATGCTCGTTTAATTTAGCTGTCTGACATTCGATTAGTTTTTAATTTCTTAATATTCAATAATACATTCTCCTCCCCTAAAACTTTTACGATGGTAATCAAAATTATTACAGAATCATTATTAGAGTAATTACCTTAAATGAATTTTTTAAACATTCGTTAAAAATAATAAAATAAATTTTAAAGATAATTCATTTATGCATGAAATGTTAGAAGTTTCTTAATATACGGCCATTGTTCTCTCAATATATGTCGATGTTTTATGGAAAAATATTCGCATTTTTTACGAAACATTTTAAATAATGAAAATTCAGTATTAATTACATTAAAATAATTAAAAATTTTTTAAATAAAGTCTATCTGTCAGTCACCTTTTAAGAATCCATTAACTTTTTAAGTGAATATTCTCAGAATATCCTTTTTTCACGAATATTTTGCTGTACATCAATAATTTTTCCATGCAACTTAATTTTTATGATGCATAGCTTGCTGGCATTTCGCTAATTATAAATTTCAAACATAGTATAAAGCATTAAAAATTTATATTATCGTTCTCATTTTTTACTTTTCTTATGATGATGATAATGCGTGCTACTTTTTAATTTTCTAAAAAAGAGTAAAATTCATAATTTAATTATTAAATGAGAATACATTTTTAATTTTTGCATTAATTAAAAAGGGAAATTTTAAAAATGTTTGTGAAGTTCTTTGTTTTTAGGTTATAAATGCAAATTTTAAAGATACTCAGTTTGCAAACAAATAACACAGTTTATATTTTTTCAATTGTTTTTCTTAGAAAAATTAAAATTTTTTGGGAATTATTAAACGTTATTTTTAAGATATGATCCAGGAAAATGTGATCCAAATGAAAACACTCCAATGAATTTAATGATTAATTTATGGTGATCTCATTAAAATAATTTAGTACTCATGAATTGATGGATGTGAACTATTGCTTCTTATAAAACATACCAATCCATAAATAAGAAAATAGATAAACCATGAAAAAAACTAGTTTTGAAAACGGCGAAGATTTATTGGAGATTATATTTGTGTTCAGAAAATTTTACAAAGAAAAGAGAAAAAAGAAAACATTAATGGGAGAAATTACTCTCTTTTTCGAATTAAACAATGACACTAATTGCATCAATTTAATAACTAATATTTTTTTTAAATAACTGATACTGAAATTTTGTATAATTTCAGAATTAGAATTCTGAGAATTTATAGATAAATTCAAATATGATCGTATTTTATTTATGAAGTTTAATTTTCAGGAAATGATTTAATAATATGCACAAATTTCCAAACCATTTTCAGTAAATATTATATTCCATTTTTTTATTTTTTAAAACTAATATCTTACACTTCCTCTATGCTCAGATTTGCACAAATGAAAACTTTATAGAAGTGCAACTTTTGCTGATAAGAGAAAAGATATTAAGGTGTGTCAAATTATTTTACTTAAATTGTGTTTATGGTGATATATATATATATATATATATATATATATATATATATATATATATATATATATATATATATATATATATGTATACAAAAAAGTTAATTTTTTTCATTAATGTAAAAATTAATTTATCAACATGTACTATAATTCATGCTGTTTAATATTAACAAATAAAAATTAGAATCTTAATACAGAACATAAGCTTCATATATAGTTTATAAATTAGGAAATAAAACTTTTTTCTGGTATAAAGAAGAGGGAAAATTTGTGTCAGCAAATTAAAAAATTAATTTTGAGATAATGCGAGATTTCAGAGTACGATTCAAATAAAATAAGATAAAATTAAATTTAAGTTATAGTTATTTTATTGATAATAGCAAATTGAAAGCTCATTCCTTTATCAATTCCTTATGGTATAAAATTTCTTTTAAATAAAAATAGAATAAAATTAAATCAAAAAATAATTTCAGATGATTTTTTAAAAGTATTTCAATTTCAAAATTAATTTAATATTTTTGTGCGCTGAAATAAATAGTTTTTAGATAAAATTAGGAAATTTTGTGTAATCTAATATTTTAATAACTTCTGTGAAATTTTTTCGTCCTATTAGTGTAAGTTTACTGCACGAGAAAGTAAGAGAGCAAATTTTGAAAATGATATAAAACGAAGAAGATATTCACGTACGGAAATATGCCAGTAAGCATTTTTTAGAATTCCATTTAACGTCTCCTTCAAAGAAGATTTAAAAAATACAAGTTTTTACTTACATGCAAGTAAGAATCCACTAAGCAATTAATTTATAAGTGGATGTTAAAGATAAAACTATAAGTCGATATGCAATGCATAGCAATAATTAAGTTATATTTCATGGTCTTAATCAAAAACGAAAATAAATATTAAATTTTATTTTTATAAAATTAATGGAGTGTTAAAATTATTGAAGATTTAATAATGAAAAATATTCTTTTCAGTAAATCTTGCTTAAATAGTAAATCGAAAATACTTTTCTTTACAATTACTAGTAACATATATTTTTATAAAAAAATATGCGGTTATTTAAGCAGCTATAAAAATAATAAGCAATAATTTTGCGTAATACTAAGATGATCAATATGTATTCTGCTTTCAGGTACGAGAGTATTTTAAAAAGAACCCCTTTACATATATATATATATATATATATATATATATATATATATGTATATATAATTTGGAGAATGAAATGTTTTTGTTGCACACAATCACACGTTGTCTTATCGAATCGACAGTTACATTTTCGCGGTATGTTGATCGCAAGCTAATGTTAACGAAATTTTTTTCAGTTCATCACTAAAATAGTATGTCATGGATAAAAAAATTGTGGGAAATTTTTTCAAATTATTTGTATCAAAAACTGATATCACTTGAACAACACTTGTTGAAGACTTTTTACAATTTTTAAAATTGAAACAATAATTTTGCCATTTCAAGCTTTCAGAATGCCAGAAGAATAATTTTAAGTTA
Source organism: Latrodectus elegans (assembly GCA_030067965.1). NCBI lineage: Eukaryota > Metazoa > Arthropoda > Arachnida > Araneae > Theridiidae > Latrodectus > Latrodectus elegans. The sequence continues at coordinate 108,714,577 of CM057814.1, read as the reverse complement.
TTAAATAAAGACCATTAGCTTGATGGTATTTGATGGAGTCAATCCCATTTAATTTCGATCACAAAAGAATTATAATCGTTAATAAAGTTATTATTGCTTCTAGTCTGGAATTCGGTATAGACTTATAATATTTTTCAGTATCGCATAAGAAACATATTAGGAATTACCTAGACTAAAATCCTTAAGCAAATGTGAGAAATATTTTCATGTCATCAGTAATACAGATACAGTATTAATCATCAATCCTCATTATATTAGGATTCATATTCAGAGCAAATAAGAGATAGAATAGAATGTTATATGCATTTAATCGATTTGAAGATTATTTTATTAAAAAAGTTTTATTGATTCCTATTTTAAGAATATCTTTTAATAATATTGTAAAGTTATGGTCTCATAAAATTGAAAAGTATCTTTTAATGTAGACTTTAAATGTTTAACCCATCTCGCCACTTGAGTGATATACGAACATATTAGAGGGAAATCCATTTGTCCTATATCCAAGTCCAAATATCTTCCAGAGCATCAAGTTGGCACATGAATACAGACATTTCCACTCTTCAGACATAGAAGAGCCATTACTCAAATTAAATATTCTTGTATGACATTTTATGAAGACGCGACGAAACTGAAAATTCGCAATGCAGTCTATTTTTGCAAGCAGCCGCGGACAGATTGAAGCGCAATAAACACGTGTTCGTAGGGTGGGCCACCCGTGAAGGTGTACGAGATACAGGCTTCTCCCTTCCTCTCTTAACATCCACAAGTCAATTTTTTTGGGGATGTTGTTTTTGCTTCCTTTCTATGCTTTTTCGGACCTGCCTCGTAAACGTCAAGTGACCTGAGTTACTGACTTGCTGTTCTGAAAACGAGTCTAGAATGGATGCAGGCTTAAAAAGAGCTTGCGTTGGTCCAGGTGATCGGTTTTTTTTCAGAGTAGCTATTTCGTAGAACATTTATTTGAGTACATTTGGAATCATCTTGAAAGGTCGAAGATTTGTCTTAATTCTCTCACTCACTAATTACATTTGATATTTAATAGAAATTAAGTCCACAAAGGATTTTTATTATATTAAAAAAAAGTTATCCATTAATCAAGTTTCTTATAACCATAAAATATTCCGACTCAGTTTATATTAAACCTTTGATATTCTTTAAAGCTGAAAATAAATTGATTAAATGAGATTATTTTAATGAGAAAAATTGAATCATATTTTTAATATTAATTGAATCATATTTTTAATTAATTGAATCATATTTTTAATATTAATATAAAAATCGTTAAAGATATTATATTTAATTGGTTAGAATCTTATAAATAAATCATATTTATAAATATAATTTTTGTAATTTATAAAAATTTAAATGGGATATCTTACAAACAGTTAATTGAGTAAAATTAGCTTTTTTAAATAAATTTTTAATGGCTTAATTGTATTTTATGGTATTTAAATATACTTAACAGTAAATTTGTTTGTATTATACTCATTAATTAGTGTAAAATTTTATGAAATTTGCAATGGATTAGTTTGTTAACTAAAAATCTACAGTGAGGAAAACACAGTTTAGTTGCTCATGGGTTACCTTGTATTGAAATGTTTAAATACGAGCATCGAGCTTGCTTATATTTTATACGAAAAATCTCATTATATTTAATTTTTTTGTATGCGTCAGAATACATGTAACGGAAAAAATAAATGACAAACTATACATTTTTTCACCGAAGTCGTTAAAGATATTATATTATAAAGATTTTTTGGTTAGAATCTCTTTTAAGTTGCAATTAAATATTATTTATCATAATATTATTAAAATGACTTTAAATGATTTTCAAATAAAAACTTATAAAATATGTAACACTGAAAGAAATTTGAGTTTTTTAATAATATTATTGATGTTACTTATGTTTTGGTTGAAATTTACAAATATAAGTACTTTTTAATAATTATTAAAAGCGAAGAAAATCAGTTATAAAATCTGAATTTCAATCATAATTAAAGAAAGAAACAAAATTTCTCAAGATTAAATAGTTTTTATGCAAGAATTTAAATATAATAGTGGAGGTAAAATTTAAATATACTTGCATGCATTTTTTAAACTTATAAGATTATATTTACATGGATAAAGCGTAACTCCTTTGCACATTTAAATACCAATAAAGCAATTTTCATTTACTACGTGCTATACTTTCGTACGGTATGAGTAAATTTTGTCTATTAATTATACTGCAATACTCACATTGGCGTGCTCTTAATTGATATATGCAATTAGCCCCGCTTGCAAACAGTAACAACAGAGCGTCAACCAGATTAAATCAAAACTAGATGGTTGCTTTGCAATTTATTCAATGAGCCGTGATAATAGCTTGCCAATTCTAAGTAGAAACAATTGGTATTAAGTTAGTTCTTTATGAAAAAACAATGTATTATATGTTAGTAGAAATTTAAAAGGAATTAAAAGACTCTTTATAAACAGAAACCAGTTACAAGTAATCTCTAAATATATTAGCAAAATAATGATTTTAAATAATCGGAATATTCTTTTTTTTTTTTTTTAACAAAATTATTTGGTATGAAGAATGTTTTAACTAAAACTGGCTTTTGATCAAAAGTCATATTATGACTATTACTTTAATTTTTCATTAAATGTTACTCATTAGAATTTAAATATCTTTCTTCACAGGAATACCTATTTTAGAGAATGGAAACTTGATTCGTAAGAGTTAACTGATAGTAATGTTCAAAATTTGGGAAATAATTCAAATGTTCTTGGTCATTGAGCCTTCCGAAAGGTTTTCAAAATTATTAAGTTGATGTTTCAATTCTTGCACGAATAATGTGACTTTGTAAGTTTTACACTTCTTTTTGGATGAATTTTATGGAATCCTTTGTTATAATTACCGTTATATATTATTAAAAACAAAGATATTTTCAGAGTATTTCATTATTCATTATTCACTTAACGCTTGAAGCTAATTTTCACTTAAGTTACAAATTATTTTCAATCTCTTTCTGAATCCAAAAATAAATTATAATGAACATATACATCATATTAATTTGTAAGAAGTATAATCTAAAAAGCAAATCATTTATATATTCTAATAATATTAATAAATCGTTCTTTCGTTAATTATACATAGAAATGCTGATGCTATGTTACATATAAAAAATAAAGCATGTACCCTATTTCAGTGCAACGTAAATACTGCCGTGGAGTCACAATTAATCGAATGTGACAACACGAGAAGCCACAGAATATCCTTGAACCCAAAGACTAACAAAACTTATTGTGCACCTTCAGTGCGCATTCTTCTGCAGCGGGATATTCCATCCTAATAACGATTATTAGCGGTAAGAAAATGATTGTCCTTTCTTCCCTAATTTTCTTTTCAGTTCATGGGGTCACTTATTAGATCTGTAATTATAACGCTACCGATGCAACACACGCGGATACTTCTTATAATTTTGGCCATTTTTTTTTCAATTTATTTTTTTTTCTCCTCCTCCTTAAGAGAGGTTGTCTGTCTTGACTGCTTTGGGTTAGAGAAGAGCAATTACAAGGAAATATCCGATGAAAAATATTTTTAATTGAAATCATTTGAGGGTTCCACATATCAAAAGCAATGCGTGGCAGAATTATTTAAGACAAAAGAACATAACTCGGCTGATCCCAGTTTCGAAAAGTATTTTCAAGCATTTTATCATGATAGCCTCATTTATCAATATTTATTATTGTAAAGTTTATTATTCTGTGGTCGGGTTAGGAATACTTTTAATGTTGAAGAAATATTTTGGAACAAATTATTTATAATTTGGAGAAACATGTTTATTTGTGGAATGATAACTATAGAAGGAACGATGACTATATAATGTTGACTCATGTTACTCACATATTTTTTTCTTTATACTGTATTCAATTCCCAAAACATATGCACAAATTTTTCTCTACTATGATTTAAACAACAAGCAATTAAAAAATGGCATATTATTGTTATAATTATACACATACATATGTATATATATATATATTATTTTCTCACTGAAAATATATTTATAACATTGTTTATGTGATATTTTTATAATTATTAGAATCAGACAGTTTATTAAGATTAAACTAAATGATCAGTTTACAGCATTAAATTTAGCAAACAATCCCAGTTTTATGTAAATTATCGTTAAATAAAGATATTTTTTTCTTATTTAAAAGATGCACTAACATTTGAAATTTTATAATTAGAATAATAATTCCGTTGTAGAAAATACTACACAATTTCTGAATCCTGCATTAATTTTACATTCTAAAAACATTAATAAATCTCTAATTATAATTCAGTTTCTTTTTTTTTAAACAGTTTACAACTGAATGAATTATTCAGAGTATGTAATAAAATAAAACTATTGCTGTTAGTAAAATGTTGTAAAAGGTAAGTTTCACGTGTAGAACAAAAATGAGTAAGCCAATGTAAGTTGAGTCATGCATAAGATAATATAAGCCATCTAAAAGAAAACAAGTAAACCCATATTTCTTATTTATGCATAATAAGCTCTATTTAATGCTTAAATAACAAGTAAAGGGGGTTTTTAAGAAGTGATACAATCTAAAAAAAATACGTGAAATTTATTAAATTATATGTTAAATTTTACTTTAAGCTATTGTTAACAGCAGCAATTAATTACGTATTGAATCTTTAAATACAATCACATCTTATTTACATTTTATATGTATTTTTGATATATATATATATATATATATATATATTACAAAATATATAAATTATTGTATAAAAAAATAAATAAAAAAACGAGGATGCTTAACTAAAATAAATTCAAAATTAGTATAATATAATCATCAATCTTATAAAATGAAGGTATGATTATTGCCAATTTTTTTGTTTTTTTACATTGTTAACTTTTATCTATTTGGTTTCTTCTTTTATTTTGTTATAACAATTTTAATTTTGTAATTAAATCTTTTTGAGCATTTCATTTGTTATACAACATATAAAATTATTTATCATGGTTCGTATAACACGTGAGCCATGATTGTTTTATGGTAAATGATTACAACAGGTGGCAGTCTTGTACTCAGAAAGTGGTCTTAAGAGATATTTCCCCATGTATACACAGTCACCTTTAGTTGACGTGCACATTGCTGGCCATTAAAATTTGTGCAAGAAATAGGCAATGTGGTACACACAGAAATTTACACGAAGTAAAAAGATGCTGCGACATTCAAATGATGAGGTTTTTATTGCATTCGTATAAAACAAGCGGTGATAGTTTGGCACATGCTTTGTTTAAATGAAGAAAATGTGCAGCATGTTTCGCAAGTGAAGACTGCATTTGAACATTGTTGCTTCAAAAAAGTTGTTGTATTGTTTCACGTAATAAAGCTAAACATTTATCAGCATGTTTCTAAATTAGGGAAAGGTCAAATTGGGATTGCTAGGGCTGAGGTTCATCGTATCACAGTGTTAAAACTCGCAAATGGCGACATTCCTGTAGAATATGGAATTGACTGTCTACAGAAATGAAATGAATAGCTTCAAGATAGTTATTCGGAAAGCGATGCTGAATTTAAGATTACCGTTTTTATTTAGAGCCATGAATATTACCATCATAGATTTAATGTATAGTTACATAACGAACCATGGGGTAATAAATGTTCAATTCATCAAATGTGATCGTCCTTCAATATTCCTAAAATGATGGCCATTTTTAAGGTAACAGTTATTTGGCTGAATAGTTAGACAACGTTTGTTGCAACATAGATGGTCACATCGTATACCTCGGCGGTTACAGTTTATGTGCTCTTGACGCTATATCACTGACAGAAGCATTTTCAGTACGTCTATCAGAAACGAACTTGGATGCAGAAGTGACTCTTTGTATTTTGTTTTAGAGGCATCCCAGTTCTGCTTATAGTATCATTTAGGTCACATCCGTTTACGAAGGTATCGAAGAGAATTTGCGATACCATTGTGTACTTTACATCATCATAAATGTCTCATCAACCGAAGTGATGATATGTGGGCATTACTTATAAATTTCAGTCATCACTTGTTTGCAGTGCTTGCATTTATGATGTGTTAAGACTCGTGGCTGTACCCGTTATTAGTGCTTTGCGAAACACAACATTCCACTGTCATATGTTGTCGGTCTCAGCAGACTTTTTTGATGCAAAAAATATTTAAAAGCTTACTTGAATTCGTTGGTCGTTCTGTGTTTCATCAGTAAGAAACGCCAAGTCAATGGTTGTCGAACGACTGGTTCGTCATCATATGCTAGTCACTATGATCGATGAACTGTAACACTATATTGAAATTGCATGGTTTACTATACTTACATATATAATCTAACTTTTGCTTGTTTCATTTCCGCGGAGTATAAATGTTATTGCAGCAAGAAGTGTTTGTTCTCTGAATACTGATTTTTCAAGTCTGTTTAACCGAATTTCTGGAAAATATATTTATTTATTTTCAGTAAAATATATAATAGCCAGTATTGTATCTAGAGCCCGTTATATAACTCATGCTGTGTCCTTTAAATAGATACCGGATCAAAGGCAAAATATCATCTCAAATTAAAATATCAACTGAATTCTAATTTGTGAATATCGTTTTGGGTAAAAGGTAATGTATATTATTTATAGAAGATAGCTTTTTTAAAAATAAAAATAACATAAATATCTTATAAGGTACTTGGTGACTAAATATTTGACATATTTCAACACTCATACTAAGTGATATTATATAAGTAAAATATGATTTTTATTGATTAATAAACAGTTATAAAAGTTATTATGAGTAATGAAAGATAAATTACTTACAGTTATTGTAAACTGGATTTCATTTCTAAACTGATTGATGCTACTGAAGGAAAAGAGAATGAACTAATTTTATTATCTTTGCAAATGATTGAGAGTGAAATACTTTTCACAGATAATATAAGAACTTAATTTATCAGCATCAAAATGTATTTAATAAGTAAGATTGTTTGAAGCCACAAATAATGAAAATTACCAATTACAATCAACAAATGTTGAAATGAATGAAAAAAAAAAAAAAAAACCTACAGCAGCAAAACAAAAATAAATATTCAAATTTCATGAGTGATTTGAAAACATTATTCTAGTATCTCAGCTAATGATAAATCCCCTCATTTCTTTCTTTTGTTATTTATGCGGCTGCCACATTTGACAAGTTGTTTGTATTTCTTAAAAGAATGAAAGAACCAGAAAGGGATGGGCCATACGGGGAAGAATAAGCGGGAGAGAATGAAATGCGAAGGGTCAAACTCTGTGGTATAAAATCCATCAAAATTTTCAGGTCAAGACAATACAGAGGCGGTTACTTAAACCATCCAGACCTGTAATTAACGCTTGCGTATCGGGTATTTAGAGATGATTAATATGACAACGTTTTAAGCGCACGGCGCCGGACGAGTGAAACAATTATCACCCAACGTAAAAATCGCCTACTGAATGAAATATTCTGATGATATTCAAAGTTCTATATAATGAATTATTTCCAAGCAGAGTATATTTAATGAACTATAATAAAGTCTATAATTTATTTTATAAATATTTACATTTTCATGTGCTGTTTCACTGTGTAAGCGATTTTAGATCATAAAAGGTCATATGGGTAACTTGACACTAACAGACATGCATTGATGTTCGCCCTTTCAGTTCTTTCATATTGCATTTATGAATTTTACTTATCAAAATAAAATCTCTTTTATGATTCAGTTTGCTTTTTCTTTAAAAATTTAATTTTAAATTCATTGAATTTAAGCTTTAGTAAAAGAAAGCTCTTAATTTTGTATTTAACAAATAATTGATCAACAGGAAATGTTTTAACAACTTCGAAAACTTATTTCTTCGTCAAGAAATTTCAACGATAAGTAAGAATTTACACAGTGAAACTACAAAATATAAATAATAGATTATTCTATAATAATAGAACTGTATATGTAATAGTGAAACATTAATATAATTTCTACAAAAGTGTAGAAAATACCCATTTTGTATTGACCACTTAAATTCTCCATAAAATACTTTGGTATTTATTTTGAGTAAATAAAAATGCATCTGTTTCTGGTGTGTGAGTGAGAGAGACATCTTTCTTCGTTAGCACAATAAGATCATAAAATGCAAGCCAACACCTGGTGGAGTCGATAAAAATTTCTCCGTTTTATTATATTCACATAGCAAACGTGTAATGAAAAGTCAGTTTTCTGTCCTAAAATGCAGACTTGCATTTCTAGTAGATTTCATCACTCGGCAAGCTCAAAGGAAGTCACTAGCCCAGGTGTAATTCTCAGAATATTACCTTTTTACAAAATAAAAGTGCCATTTGAACTGCGGTTCTCTTTGATTCCCTTATTTAAAGTAGGGCGTAGAATGGAAATAAAACCTTTATATAAAAAAGGCAAATTTAGATTTTGTAAAAGAACTAAAGAATCTGAAATGTATATTTATGATAGGCGATAAAAACCGGCCCCGAGTGATTCGAAAAAGATGTTTCATTTTATCTATTTCTAATAGTCTTAAATAAGACCATTGAAAGCTCTTACATAAATAGAAAAAGATTTATTGAGATAATTTTTTTATACTTTAAATTTCCCTTTCATTTTTCCTAAATTGGTAGTTTATAATGCTATATATATGTAATGTGCATGTGTGGGTATGAGAGTCTTTACAGCAACTTCAAAATGAAACTTAGCATAAATTCGAACAATATATTCCAAAGTGTAAAGATAATAGGATGATCAATGCTGCTCGCACTTCTGGGTATATGAAAATAAATAAAAATAAGCCGTGATTAAAATATTATATATTTCAATAGATAATGTTTTAAAATTTCATTTTTTTATTTGAAATACGAATATTATTTTGTTTGACATACATCAACGACATTTATATGAAAATGTGACATTTATTTGTGTTAAGAATGACAGTAAAATATTTGACAATAAATGGAGCATAGTAAATAACTTTAAAAGTTTTGAAGTTTATGTATATGCTCACATGTAAATAATAACAGATATTAACTTAAGCAATCTAACAAGTTTCAATTTAAATGAATAGCAGTTATTCTGATTAAATTATCACTTTGAAAATTATACAGAAAAGCATAAATCAAGCATAAATGTTATTTATTTTTTGATAAAAACATATCGACAAAATTTTTTATAGCTTCAGTGTGAATAATAGAGTTAGGAAAAGATCCTTTATGAAAAAAATTTAAAGCTTAGAAAAAAATAATATGATTTAAATGTTCAATAACCTTGTCTGCCGAAAGAAAAAGAAAAGACTGGCTGTAAAGAAATAATGAGAAAAAAAAAATATTCCATTTCTCGCCGAAAGGTGGCGAGGAACTCCCCAAGATGCCCTAAGTAACGTTTTCCACCTCTTTTCAATGGCGTCTGAGAACATTTTCTGTTGCATTTTTGGATGTGGTACTCTTTAGGTTTTACAGCGATGCACGTTTCGCTTCATTACATTCGATCTATATTATGGACATAATAATTATTTCTTCTTCATGCTTTGGTTATCTATCTTATTTTACATCATAATATTGTGTTGCAAGTAAGATAAACTAATTTTTTTAAATATTATTTTTTTCACATATTAACAATTTATATCCGTATTTAAGAATCTGATAAAATTATTGTAATTTGAAACAAATTTCGTTTGTTAATAAACAATAAATATTATTTCTTTTTATTTGCATTCGTTTATTGCAAAATTTCTGAAGAGTATAATTTTTCTTGGTAAAACCTTGAAGAATAATTCAAACAATTTCTAATTAATGAATTTTTGCCCCATAATATAAATGATGATTTATATATTCTGTTTCATTTCAATTTTCTACTTGTTATCAATAGATTTTCTAATTCTTCAAGCTAAAACTTAATTTATTTTGCAAGTATTTTATTTATTTAAATTTTCTTTCACATAAATGCAAATAATAATATATATCATTTTTAATTTTATAAAGCAAAATAAATTTTTAATATTTTAAAATGGAACCAAAATTAAATATATAAATTATATGATCAATTAAAACCTACGAATAATTAATCTTTTAGAACGTTAAGAATTATCGAGTTAATTAGTGGACACAGTCATACAGTTATATATATATATATATATATATATATATATATATATATATATATATATATATATATATATATATATATATATATATCTGAGTTTGTAAGATGATTAAAGGAGGAAATTAACAAAATTTTAAGTTTGCAATAGATTATAAATTAATTTTTCTCTGTAATTTCTTAATTGTGTAATTTCTTTTCGGTAAACGATTTATTTTATATTATGAGCGCTTTTAAATATTTGGAGTTTTACATAATGTATAGTGAACTTTACTAGGTGCCTACTTTTTTAACCAAATGCAACCTGCTCAATCTTTTGAAACTTAATGCATCCTTAAGTACAATACAATTGCTTATCTTTGGTGTAGACTGTGTTAAAGTGTAATTCTCTTTCTAGTAAATAAAAATGGTATATTTATATAGTAACCCTTTCACATATTTATTGGCATTGATTTTATTCATTGTATGCCATCTAATGTTTCTTTAATAACTTATTTTTACTTTTGATGTATGTTAATAGGAAAATATTTTTAGAACGATTTTAAAATAACGTTATGGCAATATTAAGAAAAAAATTCTGTAATTCCAAAAGATAACCTATTTTCGAATAATTAAATCATATTTTATTTGCTTAAATATTTTAGATTGATGAAATTTTATTCCCATCTCTCTCTCAAAGACTATTTATAATATAAGTAATAAAATTCTTCGAGGAATTTTATTGGTTGGCAGTTATACTTTTAGAAGTAATTAATATTTCCTGTAATTATTATGTTTTCATTGGATTCTGTTATTATTAAGTATATATTTAATAATATATGATACTTTTAATATATCTTAAGTAAACTAAATTAGAACTTAAATTCAATCATACATATAAAATGTAATCAGATAAAGATAAAGATTTTCAAATAGTGATGACCAAGTTTCATGACAAAAGTAATATGTAAAATATAATAAATCTAGTAAAATTGCATTTATTTTAAATAACAATCAGTATTTTGAAAACTAAAGTATATTTTAATTGCAAACTAATCTTCTAAAATTAACTTAAAATATTGTTAATGATATTATTATTGATCTCAATGACATAAATGCCCCTTACTTTACAAACTGCAGTAAAATATTTTTAATCTTAAATGAATGTGAATTGCAAAGCACACAATCATTTTACCTAAGGATGTACCTTTAGTATTCTATATCTCTAATAACATTGATCAACTTCCTCGCATCTTTTACTTACTTTACAAACTGCAGTAAAATATTTTTTGATTTTAAAATGAACGTAAATTTCAAAACACTTGCTCTGAAAATTACAATTCTTTATATTTAAAAATGTTTTTAATTAAAGTAATAATTAACAGTAAATTTATTGGGGAATAATGTGTAGTTAAAAGCACCAAATAATCGCTTGAAATAATTTTTATCGAAATTTTTTTGAAATACCTTTTATTTGTTTTAAACCAACATTTATATTGTTTGGACTGTATTAGAAATTAGTTATAAGAGAAAAAAATTATTTAAAAAAAAAATCTTTGAACATGTGAAACATAATAAATATAATATTTAAGTTTTATACACTGAATTTTTGTTGCCCGTTTCATTATTTCACAAGGGAGATATTTCTATACAATAAATGTTTTAATAGCATATTATTTCCTGAGTGAATCATATAAAAAAATTTACTTTTTCATGATTTAATAGAACTGAATATTTTCAATGCTTATAATTAGTTATACAAATGTACATTAACAAGTAAAATTGGATGTTTAATTAAATGGAATAAATATGAATATTTAATAAAGTTTGTATATAGTTAAAGCAAGTATTTTTTGTATTGGAGTAAAAAAACTACTTATGACCCAGGAATACTGTCTTAAAAAGTCTAAGTAACATATTTGCATGTCAACAGAGATTTAATGGAAATTTTTAGTTCAATTTTCTCTCATTGCGTTTATATATGGTGCAAATGTAAAATCCGTAAAGGACAAAGGTGCCAGTAACAACGTGTGTGTTTGTGCATGTGTGTGAGTAAATTTTTTTAAATATAATAAGTAGGTTCTACTGAGTCATTTCATAAACCAAAACTTTTCTTGGAGAATCGAATTTCCAATTATATGGATAACATTTTTTGTAAATCTATATTTTCCACTAAATGAGAATTCTACTATGGCGCACACTGTTTTCACTAGATATTCATAATGTCCTTGCGTTATATTCATCTACATGTCAATTTGAATAGTTAAGATAAAATAAAATTTATGTTTAAAAAATTTAAAATAGTTTTTAGTTGAAACTTTAGCATACATTAATTATCAATTCGATGTAATCAATACGAATATATTTAAGATTTAAAAAAATATTTTATTGGAAAATAATAGGTTTAGATTTATTTTCAGTTATGATTAGAATAGAAAATATAAAATCAAAATAAATTTCGGAAAAATGTGAATAAAATGAAATAAAAAGCATTATTTATGCTTGAGTAACACAAATGATAACTGTACAATCTAACCTTGTTATCTAACTTTAATTGTTTTACCAAACAATAATATTAGTTACGAACGTATAAATATAAAGCGGATTAATAAACAAAAATATAAGAGGTTGAATGAAACATTTAATGAAAATCTTGAGATGGAAAATTAAAATACAATATAAAAACTATTAAAATATTTTTAATATGTTTTTTTAGCGTAAATGTTGACAACTAACTGCCATTCATAAAGATAAATGTTTTTAATAAATTCAGCTGAACTAGGCTCATATATTCTGAATTGCATTCTTTATTTCTCTTTCTTGTCTTCATCTTATGTTCTTGGAAGTATTTGCCCTATAAGACAATATTTAATAGGATATAGCTGATATTTAATAGAGAGAATCTAGAATTTTTAAGTGGTTACGAGACTATTTGAAAGAATAATTAATTTTCTTTCTCTATGATATAATTTGCTTTGAATCATGTATTTTTTAGATTTATAGTAACTCCTTATTAAGTTTTATTAGGAGGAAATTTCAATAAAATGCTTTTTTGAAAAATATTTAAATAATTTTCTCATTTTTTCATCGTTAAATACTATATTTCCAATTCAAATTTGTGAAAACCGAATTTAATATTATTAGTGATGTAATAATATCACAAACACCACCAACAGCTATTTAATCACATTAATTTTTTTCTACTTTTAGAGATGTATTTTTAATTCTATAGAAATCAATGAATATCTGAACGAAATACTTTAAATTTGAAATTTAAAAAAACTCAAAATATTTTCGGTTCTACAGTGTACTCTATTGTATGAAATAATAAAATTTGCGCGAAAAAATATCCCTTTTTACGTCTATAAAATATATAAAAGTTTCTAATCAAGTTTCTTTTTTTAATGTAGTTTTAGAAAAAAAATTCTTTAAAAACGATTTTTGGCTAAAAAAAAAAAAAAATAATCAAAAGTGAAATTTATGATAAATTTTTAATTTCATTATATCTACACGATTTGATTCGTAATTTACTTTACACATACAATATTTATATTTGTATTGCATATTAGATGCATAAAATTTTATTTTTGCTTTATAAGTTTTTTATATTTAAACGGGAAGCGTGTATCATTAAATAAGTTAAAAATTACACATAACAAGACCTTACAAGCTAAAATTATTATAAAAAACATATAAATATGGATGGATGTACTTAGAAAATTAATTCCACTCATAAAATGGTTATAATTTACTGCGGACTGTATCTTAAATTTGTTTTACTTAATACAGAACGTAATAACACATTTTTAGAACGATTTCGATAATGAATTTTAAAAAAAGAAAATGTTTTAAAATAAAATTTTTGGCAACAGCTTATTATTTGAAATGAAAAATATCGTCTTCTACTTTTAAATTTATTCTTCTTTCAAAATGTCTCATATAAACATTCTGTGAACTGAAGGATATACTTTTGCGCTTTCCGAAGATAAACGTTCTTATTTCAGAATTCAAAAACGTTGTGAAATGCATGGTATTAAAATTTCTAACAAAATAAGCATTATTATTAACAGTACAGGTAAAAACTGTCAATCATTATTTCTACATAGAAAGAAGACTCCAAACGAATATCCGTAAAAGGTACGTACTGTTTCAAATGTTTCTAAAGTGAAATCGCTGGTAACAAGAGAAAATTCGGCAACACAGAAATCAATTGCAAAGTCTTTAGATGCATCTGTAGCGACAATAAATAAACCAGTATTTACAACTTAAAAATGCTAAAAAACATAATGTTCACCAGCTTTAGCTGAGACATGTGGTTCAACGCAAAACATTTTGTAAAATCCTGTATGAAAAGCACTTAGCAGGAGATAAATGGAAAAACATTGTGACCCTTGATGAAGCATGGGTTTACCTACATGACTGTAACAAAAAAAGGTCTTTTTACTATAGAAAATGAGGAGAAAAAATGTACAAACCTGTTTCCGTCAATGTAAAGAATGTTTCAGTAAGGGGTTTATGATTGTCGCAGGTTTCTCCTACAATGGGAAATTAAAAATAAAAAGAGTGGAAAGAAAGGTTAAAATCAACTCATCGTACTATCAAGAGAAGGTTTTACGCCCAATATTTACAAAAGAAATTCCACTTCTTTATGCCAATGACATCCAAAGCGAGAAACTTCATCAAGAAAAGGCTATAAGTCATACTACGAAAACTATCATTGCATTCCTTGAAAAAATGACGACTAATACAGGTATTGCATGTATACATTCTCAACATATCCCTGCGAAGTCTGACGTTTTTTTACCTATGGACTATTGTGCCTTTGATCTGGTAAAAAAGGCTCTTTCTAAACGTAAACCCACCACGATAGATGGACTCTGGAAAGTAGTGGAAGAAGGAATGGAAAGCAATACCCCTGGAAATATTGCGAAAAGCTCTTCTATCATGAAAATCACGATGCAGACTTATAGTCCAGAAAAAATCTATCAGATCGAATATTTAAAAAAAAATAAACTTTACATTTTAAACATTTAATTAAACGAAACGCGAAATCGTTCTAAAAATGTGTTAATACCCTTTTTATTTCATTCACTATTTCATAAGTATTTATGAAATTCTTAGCAATATGCTTCTATGTTACGTGCACAAAAATTTCCAATTATCTATCTAATAAATTAATAAAGGGAAGAAGCACACTTAAATAAGTCATTTTGTAATTCTTCTTCATATATATAAAGGTGAACCAATTAGAAGTGACCCAGGGTTAAATGGAAAAAAAAAAAATACTTTTCTGTTTTTTTCCTATCATTTGACATTTTATAATTCTTTGTAAAATGTAGTTCATGTCTTCATGTAATTTACGATATAATTTGACATTCTTTGAAACTACTCTACTCGATATAATTAGGCTGAAATTTATTTTCTGTTTTTACTTCTGGGTTATGAGAAATAATCCAGCAGGAACAAAAAATTAAATATAAATAAAGAAGCTATCAATTCTTTTAATTAAATAATTTTGTTGACCAATTAAGAAATTATTTTTAAATTATTTTATTTATTTATTTTCTTTTTTAATATTTTTTCGCTTTAAATCCTGGATACTTTTTGTTAGTCTTTTACAAGAAAAATGTTATAAAAATTAATAATTTTGAGTCTAAAATTTAAAGCACAAAATCAATCTAAGCATAACACTGAAAATTTTCAATTTAATTAGTTTTTAATGATTTAAGTTAAAAATTAAAATTTTAATTTTAAATAAACTTATATCTTAAGATTTGCTTTAATATTTCTGTCATATTTCTAAAGAAAGCGATTTAAAGTTATTATGGCTTTTAAGTTAAACGTTTGTTTCTCAGTTTTTTGGCTGTATTAGCAATAAACTATTTAAAAAATTTTTTTAGATAAAATAGAAAATATTGAACATGTTTAATACAGATTTGCAATTGGCTAATTTAGACACAAAATTTAGAATAGCTATCTTACATTAAAAATGCATAGAAAAAATTAATAAATAAGAGCAAATTATACACAAATTTCTTTATATTTATTTTCAAAATTAAATAAACAAAATTTCCAATTGAAAAGCAGTTTCATTATCGAGAGAGATATTTTAAATTCATTTTAATACCTATATTGTTGAAATTGTATTAAGTATAAATTTTGAAGCACTGGGAATTATGTTAAAATCATAGAAAAATGATGTCACTTCTTATCTTTCAAAACTGCATTCCAAACAAATAAGCAAAACCATGCTGAAAGGTATGAATTTTTATTAATCATTTACTTCCTGTATCAGTTATAAAAAAATGTACAGTAGAACTCTTAAATATCCGAACCAGTTGGGACCGGACTACATTAGGATACTTGGATTAATAAATAACTAATTTAATGAAAAATAATTAATAATAATAATTAATAACAATGATTGATAACATAAATCAATAGCAATAATTAATTAAAATGGACTCATTTCGAAAAAAAGTGTCTATTTTAATTAATTATTATCTGTAGGAAATGGCAGAAAATTATTACATGTTTTTAAAGAAAAATAACTTTTAATCAATAAAATAAAAATGCAACAATTTTACTATTTTTAAAGAAAAAATATATATTTGAACAAACATAAAAAGTAGTATTTTTCTTAAAATATATAACAATGCAAGAACGTCAACCTTATTACACTATTTTCTAAATTATTAAATTCGGATTTAAATTTTTTAAATTCTTTCATTAAATTTTTAAATTCAAAGGAAATTTTTAATTTTTACCAATTTTTAAAAGTTTTATTGAGAGTCATAAGGCATTCTCGAATTTCAGTTCATTAAAGTTAAAATAAATCACATAATTTCCAGTATTTGAGAAAATATTTTTATTTATTTTATTATTTAGTAAATTTCAGAAAGTTCAATAGAAGTATAAAATTTTGGGACATCATATAAAATTTTGGATCACATTTTGGGACATTTTTTTATTTAACTAATAAAATGTTAATTATTCATATTTAGTAATATTATAAAGAGGAAAAATAGGTGTTTCTTTCTTAACTCATCTTTTGATTATGAATGAATTGACACTAGAAAATGCCTATACACAAAAGCATTTGAGATTGTTTAAAAAAATATCAACTTTTTTTTTATAGTTAATTTCTGTCATTTTATCTCTTGTCATCATGCTTTAATATCTGTAAAAATTAAGCTGTTAATCTTTGAAGTGTAAAATATATTACAAATGTGGATATTATAAGACAGTTCAAATGTTTCTTACTTGCTTTTATCAAAAAAATAATCTTCATAGGTATTAGATCATTAATAAATTTTCTGTAAAATTATAAACTTAGTCACAAAACATGTTTCATGCATATTATTCTGCTCATTATATTATCTTATCAATACAAGTTTTTTTCCTGTTATGTATGAGCCTGAATAGATTTCTAAATAAGAAGAAATGAGATATATTCAAAAAAGGAAAATTAAAGTTTTTAACAAATTAAAAAGTAATATATTGTATACTCTAGTTATGTGATGTGCACTCGATCTGAGTGCTGCTGTATTAAAATTAAATCATTGCACCGTGATATAAGTTTTAACAATTTACATGTTAATTTTAAATAAAGTTTTACTTTAAAAAACATTATAAAAAGAGTCACTTCTCTGGACGACGTAATATTTCCCTTGAACGCATGTGAAGCATAGAAAATTTGTCTGCCAAAGAAAAAAGACCAAAAACAATCTAATGTCTCCATAGGATGCTAATTAAAAGGCAAGAAATGTTTTGTTCAGTCACTTCGCTTTAAAAAAATACAACCCGAAACCATAAACAACAAGAAGACATAAATTATAGAAAACAATACCGTGATCACTTTTTAATTATCTGTAAGTTAAAAGCCTTTGTAAAAGCAAGCCGTTATTGGATTTTACGTTTCTTTAAGTAGAATGTAGGCATGAAAGTAGTTTGAGATGGAATTATACTAGAGCAAAATATATTGAACGACTGTACTCAGTATATCAAAAAATTATTATTCTTTTCCACATATTTTTCTTGAAAAAAAAAAAAGAAAGCGCTAAATACCCTTATCCGTTATTAATCGGAATGCATCATAAGTGATGCTATGAAATATTTTGCATAGTGTGTGTTTTCAAATAAATTTATTGTCACATATTTGTAAGCAAGATATTTTAAATAACCATTACACCAGAAGTACAAAGATTTAGGATCAGGAAAGGGCTGCTACCAAGTTGTAAATTTCGACTGGTTTCCTTATTTTCTGAATGGAAAACTCTACAGTTGTTTCACTTGTAATTGCAGACGATCACCAGATTACATGAACATTTTATTATCCATACATAGTTAAATGAAGTTTGCAGCAGTCATCAATAAAGTTACCAGCTTTTGGAGTTAAAGAATCTATATTTTTCTGAAAAAATGTCCAATGATAGATGGTAATCTATGTAAATCTCTCTGAAAATAACCATACGGTGAATTTTAGAGAATGAAGAGATATTGCTTTGCTTTTTGTATCCAGTTCCCATACACTTCAATTGTTTACGGGTTTTGTTGAAGAAAAATTAATTTAGCTACTAAAAATTCATGTTTTTAATTTTCAATTGTAATTTTAGTCATTTTAGTTTAAATTTGAAGCCGTACCACTGTAAATAACTTTTTTGATATTTGTAAATTAATTAAAAATCATTTTGGAACATTGCTAGATAAATCTTTTCGGAAGAGAAAGTATAAAATTTGATTATCGATGTTATTAAAAGTAGAAAATAGATTTAAGATTTTTATTTTCCGAATGCGTACAAGTGTGCTCCATTGAGAATACTGGAATACTTGAATAAAAAATTAATTAAGAGAATTTCTTTTATAGAACGTAACACGGTGAATAAAATCAAGTGATTACAATTTCTGATAATTTTGTTATTTGTAGTTGGTTAAATTTAACTTAATAATTAATATTTTATGCTAATTAATTTTTTACATCTGAATACTTTAATATTTTTTACAATAATTATTTGAATATGAGAAACCAAACTCTGAGTATTTATATTGAATAGTCTTAAAAATTAAAAAAACTTTCGTTAACATTTAGAATTTTATTTTCGCTTTCATTTATTTATTTATTTATTTTTTTTTCAGATTTTTAATTTTCTCTAAATTGTTTTGTAATGGGCGCATAAAATGATATACATTTATTAAATTTTATTTTCTCCATTAAATTTGGAATTATATATATATATATATATATATATATATATATATATATATATATATATATATATATATATATAATATATATATATATATATATATATATATATATATATATATATATATATATATATATATATATATATATATATATATATATATACATATATTTTATATATATATTATATATATATATATACATATATTATATATATATATATATATACACTTAAAATATAACATATAATATGATATAAAAATTAAAGTATTTAAATAAAAAATCATTGTGTTTTCAAGAAAGCAACTATTTAAAAATATTTTCCAAAAATTAATAATAAGTCAATAATTGACATAAAGAAAGAAATTTATTTACTAACTGAAATCTGAATCATATTCATAAATTTGTCAAATTTTGGCCTCTCGTTATGAAATAAAGAAATTAGTAGTAGCAGCAATAAAAGGTTTTATATAGTACATAAAAAAATGTCTCTTACAATAAAATGATCACATCGCTTTCCTTTCCTAAATAGATTATAAAAATAACTTCAAAAACAAACATATTTATTATTTTAAGAAGTAAAAGGTCAAATTTTATTATTATTATTAGTTTATTGCAAACAGAAATTTTATTTCACATGCTCATAATTCAGTGCAAAAAAGTATTTTACATGTTCAGCTAATGAATAATGAGCTTATTTTGATATATTATTGGCAATTTTCTGTTTTAATTGCCTGGAAAAAATTATTAAGGATCAAAAAATATTTCCACAATTTTCATAAATTACAAATCGGTAGATAAGGGAAAATCTCTCACGGGAGAGGAAACCGCACATTCCTATAATCATTTGAAGCCATCTTATATTGCAGAAAGAGGACCCCAGGCGTATAAATGGTGTAACACGTGTTCTTGCTGACAAATGAATGCGCCCCCCTGCGGGTTAAGAGGGAACTAGGAAATGGATCGTAAATCATGAGCTGCTTTTTTTTTTTTTCTCTTTTTCTTTAAAGCTCACCTTTGATAGCATTTTTTCCGTCTTCCATCAATTTCATCTAAGCAAATACATGATTGAAAATATTTTTGAATTAATTCAAAACACTGGAGAAAAATGGATAGTTAAAAGCTCATTTAAACAATTTGGTATATCAAATTTCATTATTTTTAGCAAAATGAAAGTTGATTTATTAATAGCGAATACAAAAATAGAGAGACAAAAATTGAAGTTCTTAAAAAATGTAGTTTTTTCAAGTTTCTCCATACTTGCTGTAATTTTCAGGCATATAATTGTTCCAAAATGTAATATTTAAATTATTTTGAGCGAAAAAATAAGTTAATAAAAATAAAAAATAATTAAATAAATAAATAAAATGAAATAAAATAATAATAATTGCAAAATTTTCATATTTTTCTGCAGCTAAAGAACTGTTGAATGTAATTATTTTATTGAATAAGTATATAAAAATGTTAATAGAATTTTTCATTAAATCGAATTATTGTAAAACTTATTAAAATTAACTATTTATGTAAAACAGTACAGGAGAAACAGTACAGTAGAAGGAAACTGCAACTCCAGTGAAAAAACCAAAGACCTCGGTCAAAAAGGCTGCAAAACCAAAAGTTAAAGCCGAGAACAAGAAGCCTGCTGCTAAAAAGCCTCCAGCTAAAAAAGCAGCAAAACCCAAGAATAACAAATTTATTACTGGTAAATGAACCATTATAACAACAAAAGAGAATAATCTGCAAGAATATCTTTAATACCGATTTTATTTTACTCTTTTATGAATTTAAATGTAGAAAAGAATATGAATATAAAATATATCAATTTAGTATAAATTTCATTTGAAGTTTCTGAATATGTTTATGGATTAATTAATATTAAAACAAATCCAATTATAAAACAAAATTATTATAGTTCACTAAAAAAAGATAAAAATAAAGATTTATTAATGATACTAATGCTGAAATTTTTCATTCGAAATTAAGGGCATAATATGAGGGGTTACTTTTTGAGCAATTTTCTTTCATCTCTTTATTTTTTCTTTAATTTTGCTCTATTAATTATCAATTTTAATTTTAGATTAACTTTGAACTTTGAATTCATGATTTTTTTTTAGGTTAAACTTTCTCTACTGTACTATTAAACTTTTGCTATTGGTCATTTATTTTAGATAAACTAGTTTAATTAAGCGTTGAATAGTTAGGAATCACGTGGTTATGTTAATTTTTTATATTGTTATTAAAAGTTCTACTCTACTGATATGCTAACGTTTTTGTTGAAATTATTAATCTAAGAAATATTTGACTAATTTTATTATTAAATATTATTAATAACTTGTTTTCATTATATACTTACTAATCGTTAAAAGTTTAAATGTATACTATTATTTAAGAGATATTTAACTATTTATAAATACTTTTTTTATTTTGAATTTTTTAGCAATTTTGCCAGATATATCATTATAGCCACTCTATGACTCAAAATAAATTAAGCATATGCCATTAAGTCTCTCAAAATTGTATTCATCCATAGCGCAAATTCAATAACAAATCAGCTGAATGATAATTTTTTCCATGTTTTCATTAATTTCATATAACTTATGGTGTGTTTATAATTTGTGATATCTCAAATGCTTTCTTTTTCATTAATTATCTCTTCATAAAGAAAATATATACGATTATAATTATAATCAGAGAGCAAAATTACATATTTAATAAATTCAAATATTTGTTATATATTAATTTTTATTTTGAGTTTTAACATTTCATTTAAGAATAAATGTTAAAATTATTTTTATGCTTGAAACTTTATTGCTAAATCAGTTTATATTTTAATATTTGGAAATTGAATAATAAATGCTTCTGGCAAGTGTAACAGAATTTTTTTAAACGAGTATAAAATTAATATATTTCTTCTACTTTTGAATAACGTTTTACAAATGACAAAATATGATAAATTATCCAAAATAAGAAGAAATACTTCTTGTTTTCTTCTCTATAAAAGTTACACGAGAACAAGCTTGGAGATTAAAATCCTTATCGTGTCCTTATTTTATTCTCCGTGTCCTTTCTGAAATCAACGCATGTCTCCCATGCATGAATCGCTCACTCTTCGAAGAGTGGCTCGAATTTTAAGATTTATAGCGGTCATTGCATTGCAAGAGTAACAAAAATCCAGAATGCGGTTGGGAGAAAAAAAAATAAACTTTCCTGTTAGAGATTCTCAGCACATTTTTATCAGAACATGATAAGCTTTCAAAGAAAATTTTCAATGTTTTTATCTAATTCTCAAAAAATAAATTTTTAAATTTGGTAAAAGTTTATAGTCGGATACCCTTTAATTTTTTGACGCCAAGATAGGTGCGAAGATGTGACTATTAAGATGGCCGCTGCTACTACACAGAAAATGAACTAAGTAACAGAATTACCAGAAATTAAAATTTATCACCGAATTTGTCGCCAAGCCAAAGAGTACCCGATTCTAAACCGAACTCTAAAACCTTTTTTAAATCATGATTCTTTTTTATTTAAGTTAGGATCATCATTTTAAATTACAATTACATGATCGTCATATGATAGTTGAAAAATTGATTTAAATAGAGTTAAGTTATTTTTATAATAAATAATGTTAAAAATGACAGAAAATATTTACATTTCTTGATACGTCTCATTTTTATTAGTATTTAATTTACTCTGATTGAGTAACTAATTAAATCTGATTGTCAATTGAATTTATGAAATATTTAATGTATTATAATGCTTTCTGCTGGAAACTGAAAAAATAGATTTTATCTTTCTTTATATATATGTTGATAAGTTATTTTGCTTACGCTTAAACAATGATAATGTAAATTAATTAGACATAATTTTTTTTTACTATATACTGAATATTAAGAAATTATAAAAAGATAATTCAGAGAAAATATCGCAATCACAACTAAATAAACAAGGATTAAGAATGGAGTATCTGCTTTCTTGTCAGATTTTCAAACATGAAAATTCCGAAGAAAAAAAATTATTGAGAGAAACCTTTTAATGTCATCATTATTATTTTGAGTTTCAAATAACCCATTTTCACGAATTAGAATTGTATGAAAACCAAAATTATAAAAACAGCTTTACTGATTTTATAATTTTGGTTTTCAAACATTATTTATTCTATTATTCTTACTCATTATTCCGATTATTTACTTCCCATTTCTATAAATTAAGATAATTTTGGTTCTAATTTGAGCTATAGATTATATATATTGAGGTATAAACTGTGAACTGTATATATATATATATATATATATATATATATATATATATATATATATATTATATATATATATATAATATATATATATATATATAATATATATATATATATATAATATATATATATATATAATATAATATAATATAATATATTTATATATATATATATATATATATATATATATATATATATATATATATATATATAGAGAGAGAGAGAGAGAGAGAGAGAGAGAGAGAGAGAGAGAGATAAAATTCCTATAATTCGAAAAGAGTGTTTGTTTTTCATATAATGAGCAAAAGTTGGAATTTTAATGCTTTAATTGAAAATAAACTTAAAAGAAGGTATAAGAGGTCCTTATATGAATTATTTTTTCAGTCATTTAAAATTTATGGTTGAGAATATTGTAGAAGACATTCAATAATAATGAATATTATTGTTAAACAGCTTTTTTTTCTGAAGAGTAATATTTATGTGTTGTAAAATAAATTTGTTGATAAAATTTTTCAAAATTAGTAAAATAATTTCAGAAAAAGGAAACTATTTAGTAGTTTTATTCAAATATATTGAATATAACCGTTAAATAGGTTCCTTTTTCTGAAGAGTTATTATGAGTTGTAATTGATTTAAATTTAATTATAATTTATTGATAAAAATAAATACGAATTATTATTTAATTCTGGTTAAAATGAAATGAAATCAACGCTTTACTTTTCAACATCATACAAATATTTCTAATCATTTATATATATATATATATATATATATATATATATATATATATATATATATATATATATATATATATATATATATATATATATATATATATATATATATATATACACTCATGCTGCTAGCAAATAAAATTTTGTATATTTTATTGACTTTTATTAAATAAATATATTTAAGTGGTCTTCTATAACATATCTTGATAGAATTAAAAAAAAAAAAATTCAAGATACTATAATTACAGGTTTTTGTACTAATTTCATTGCTAAGATTTAAACTAAGCATTTACTAAGATTTAAACTAAGCATTAAAAAGAATTTTTATAAAAAATTCTTTTTTCGCAAAATATTTTTTATTCTTTTGTGTTTTTACTCTTCACATTTAAAAATATCAAGTAGAATTCAAATCAAATAGAGTAAATTTTCATTCTCCTTCACTACATAAAACTCAACTACAATCTATAAAGTTTAAAATTGACTTTTAAACATTGCATTGAATCAAATCTAATTAGAGCTACATTATTTTCACTCGGTTAACCAATAAAGATTTTTAAGATTGGGAATGTGTGTGATAGATATATCAGACGCTCATCGATACCTAAAATCATTAAATTTTAAGAGTATTCGAATTTATATTATCTTTACTGTGAGCATTAATAATTATTGGGGAAAAGTGAGAGAAATCCTGAGAGAGGAGGGTAGCGAAAAAAACACTTTGATATGAATGCCAACTTAATTGTAGGAAATCAAAAGCATGGTAGAGAATATGAAAATGAATACGGAAAAGAAAAGTGAGTAAATGTATGGTACACTATTCTGGGATTAAATAACAGACAAAGCAGTCATGCAGAAAAGAAAATAAGATAATTCTTCTCAAATAATAAAATGTTATATATGAAATCATGTTTTTCGTGTATTTTGACTACAGGCATTCAATGTGATTTGTTTTCGTTTAATGTCAAACGCTCCATTGACCGTCGTCATTTCCATTATAAAACATTCAACTTTTAACTTGGACATTTTTTTAAAAATAAATTTAAAAATTTTAATGGTTTCTGAATATTTTTTTTTATATTTATATCAGTAATACTTTCCTATTTGCTTTATTAGATCGAATTTAAATTAAAATAGCACGTTTTCAAGTTATTTAATGTTTTCTTCTGTTTTTTAAATAAACTTTATTATATAGAGAAATCTATTTTAACACCACTTTTGTTAGCTGTTGTTTTAATGATTTAATTATTCATTAAATAAAATATTAATATTATTAAATATAGTTTATAATAATATATTTTTAATTTAGTTTTAAATTTTTTAATTTAGTTAAAAAAATGAAAAATAAGGCTTGATTTATAAAATATTTAGAATATATTAAGCTTTAAAGATGCATGAATATATTAACTAATTTAATTAGAAATATTTATAATATTTCAAATCCTTCACACATTTCTTTATATTTTATAGATTATGCAAGTGTCGAATACAAAGTTTGGATTAATGTTTTAAATAAATATCTTCCAGCACAGACTTCATGTTAATAGATTTATCTCTAGGCAATCAAAAATTTTTGCAAGATATTATAATATCTAATTGATGTATGAATGTTTAAATAAAAATTCAACAACTAACTTTTTTTACATCTAAAATTACATTAATATTTTTTTTTGAAAGTGCAATCTTATCCTATTTCTTTAATTATTAATGGGGTGTAGAATTCTTCATTTGCTTTTCACTATTGACATTCTTTATTGTTGATAATTATTACACATATCAACATGAACTGTACCAGTTATTGCTATCTTTTGCAATTTAAAAAAAAGATTTAATGCACCAAACAATGTTTCTATTGTAATCAGAAAATAAGTGGTAAATATATTTTTAAAGAAAGGAAAATGGAAGTACAATGAATAAATTTTTTTTATCTGAGTCAACGTCTATGTAGAATTGCGCTCCTATATAAAATTCATTAATATATTATTCTAGCATCAGATACATCTGTTTATTCTAAATATATCAGATAGTTTGAAACCTCATACTACGAAATATCATTTTGAAGGCTGTAACAGGTAATTGTAAATTCTTTCTATTGCGTTCAATGCGTCCCGACAGATTCTAATTTTATAACATTATTTTTATTTTTAGTATGTTTTTTGTTATTTATAGCTGGTCATTTTCATATTGTAAATTAAAATTTTTTGCAAACTATTACAATATGAAAATATTTTAATATTTAATGCATATCTAAAACTATTATTTATATTCAGTGAAGGAAAAGTTAAGATAAATTAAATGTTTTAAATATTATATCACACATAGTTCATGTTTATACAGTATAAATATCACTGCATGAATTGATAAGTATTGCATGAACCAAATTAATTTAATCAAGCAGTAAAATTATGTTAAATTATAACCGGTTAAGCTAATATAATGAAAAGTATGTGTTTGATGAGTATGCTCTTGAAATGAACATTTAGAAACATCAGAAAAATCACATCAAACTTTATTTAGCAGATAACATGTTATATAAAGGTCAAATAATTACAATAATAGCCTCTTGAGATATGTGGGTGAGGGAAAAAAAGTAGTGAGTAAGCATCTACATATCTTTACGTAATTTAGAAGCAGGGGCCTAGCAGAAGACCTCCCCAATAGTTGATCTGCCATCGCAAAAAGTGACATTTCACTTGAAAAGCATTACCGCCAGTATCTGTTTAAGTGCCTTAGGCATATTTTAACAAAATAGTAGTGCAAATACCACTGATGGTTGCAACCTCTGCCACACATTTCGGCATAAAATCAAAGAGTATTTGAATGTATCTTTGAAGTAAGGCAACGGTTGGTGTATACTGGGCCAATCATACTAGAGTATAAAGCATTTTTCGAAAACAATACTTTATAAGGTGACTTCTAGATGTTACTAACTCTCTTGTTTAAAAGTGTGGAATATCATACCTAATTAAAATTGGAAATAACTAAGTATCTTTTATAATACCGCTGATTTAATTTTAGAATGATAATCGACTTTATTTAATTTGAAAATAAGTTAGAGAATTTGATTTTTTTTATAAAAACGATGCTTTATTAAAATATTTTTCAGAACATATGAGGATTCCACCTTTTAAAAAATGTTTCGTATTATATAGCTCCGATTTTTGGAAAAGAATTTAATTTTTTAAAAATCATGAATAACATTTCAAATTTTGCTTTAAATTCGTTTGAAAAATATCTAACAAAGTATTTTCAAAATAATAAATGATCGTATATAAAAATAAATAAATCACAATATAAAAGGTAGTACTTAAAAATTCATTAAGTAATACGATATTGGTGAATAAAAACTATTCTACAAGTTTATCCTTTAAATCTTTTAATATAATTGTAATATGTACTTTAACTTTATATTGAATTGTATCATTTTTTATGAAAATAGAATTATTTTCAGAGAACACGCCCTTAAATATAACTATAATAATTGTTGCTTTTTATAACAATAAAAAGAGGTTCAGTTTTCTAACAATTAAAAAGTTTAATAAAAGAATGTTTCTATAAATGAAATTCAAATTTATTAGTTAATGAAATAAAGAGATAGACTTTAAAAAAATCATCTTGTCACTTAACAATATTTAAAGGCACTAATTATTAATGAAACTATTTAGAGATAAATATTATATAATATAGTTATTTAAAGAACGAAGCAAATCGGTGTTTTTCGCTCAATTTTAAACTTATTGAAAACAAGAAGTATTTTAATAATTAGTTTTATTTGCATACTTAATTTATTAATAAGATGAAATTTGGGTCTTAAAAACAATTTCATAAAAACTATTTCTAGATTTTATTTTATTTTTAATTTTAAATGCTACATCCTGTTGTTTCAGAGCAACGATGCATTTGTTTTCTTCCGATTTAAACTGTTAGCAGTTCTTCATTTTTATGCAGAATTATAAAGCTTTTACTCATTGCACATTCCATTCACGGTGGACAATTCACGGTCGACGTGGGCACTGATAGCCGGCAATATTTTAGGAAGTTTCAAATGCTGCGTGAGAAAAAATCTGAATCTCTCCCATGGAAAAGACCCGAGTTGAGGAATAAAATATGTATTGTCGGATTTAATCCGATAAGCAGATAATAATTTAAGCAGACAACTTTTTGTTTCAACCTTGAGACAGAAACCTCTAACTCAGAGGAAGGTGTCGCGGGACATGGCAGTGTACAATGTTTTGAAATTTAATAAAAATGAAATGAGCATAAATAAAAACTTACAAACGTCAAAAGCGTCGGCGAAAATGCAAATAATGAGAGGCGGAGACATCCGAGTGCTCATTGCCATACTGACACTATTTCTTCAGAAAAGCTTACATTTCCAAACACATATCTATGTGCATTTCAAAAGGATTTCGTTGTAAAATTTAACTTATTTTATTACAATGATATAACTTTAGGCATTGATTCATTTAGTATTAAATTATAAAGGAAAACATATCGCCGATAAATTCAATCATTGCTATCTGAATATAAAGTATATTTCTGCAAAAATGAAATTATTCTTTTTGGTTCCACCTTGAACACACACAAAATTCCAAAGTAGGATTTGTAGATTCTTATGATATTTTTTCTGAATTAAAACTGATAATTATTGATGCAGAATATAAAAATACGATTTTAATGTGCAATTAATAATATTACTTACAATTAAATCTACACATACTTTGTAATCATGTCTTAATTAATATATAAATAATGAAATTAATAAAATATGCCTGTTTATCTGGAAATATATAAAATCCATGCCCAGCATAATACAGGTATACTTCTCTAAAAAAATTATAATTATTATTCCTCATTTTTATGGAGTTAAAAGTGAATTTTTTTTTTTTTTTTGCTCAGAACAAACTTGTAAGCAGTTTAAAAATGTTAATTCTAGGTAAATAGCGCTGTATATGATATTTGCAATGTTAATCAGTAAAATTCATGTATAATGTTTATACATGAATTTACCTAATATCTGTTCAGTACACATGCATGGAATTTGGTTATTTGTGGCATTCTCTATTAGATCAAAATATATATTTGTAATCAATAAATTTGTTTAAATGTTTAAAGAATGTTTTCTTTTAGCTACATACGAAGCACATAAATAAAAGGAAATTTTTTATATATTAATTTCATTTTCGCTTACATATTTATTGCACAATATTTCCTTCAAAATAAAATAAGAAAACATTCCTTTTTTAAATACCACATACAGTTATTGGAAAATTTTGTAATATTTTTGCATATAATTTATTTATAAAAAATAATTTTTTTTAAAAAAAAGTAAAAATATTTCAATATCACGTACTTATTTAAAAAGCTATTTCGTAACATTGTTGCATAAAATTATGTGAATAATTTAAAAATAATAATCGTGAGCAGTAAATCACCATGGAATGCTTGTGATGAAGATGGTAAAGAAGGAAGATTCTATTTAATAGTCGCCATGCAGTCTACTCACTCTACCCTATGAACCCATCTAAAGAGTTAACAGACTAGCCTGCACAATAAATGACCTAGTCGCTCACCTCCGCCCGTAGCCCATCCCAAATCTCGCGCACCCTCTCAACCCTGACCCTTACTAACCACCTTGTGCGTTTCTCCTTACTGTCATTTTGCTTCTCGGGTTCCCATACTCCAGCGGAATGAAAAATTCTTCGTGAAATGCGGGGAAAATCAATAAAACTCTAATGCTACTTTCAATTAATTTTTACATGTATCTTGTTTTCATCATCTTTTTATTTAACATCCAGAATATACTGAACGTACTTCATTCCGTAAAATTTATTTTCGACTGAGCAAGCTATTTGTGAAAAAATAATTTATATTGCCATTATTTATTGGTAAAATCTAATTGAGGAAACAAAATTTGTTAGGAAACACATTCAAAATTTGTATCAGTGCTTTTTTATTAGTAACACGTTAGCCTTGGGAAATTATCTTAATAAGAAGCTAATTATATGCGATGAAAAAAAAGTCAACTAATAATTTCTTGTAATCATTTTTATTAGATGTCAAAGTGTAATAAAAAGAAATATATGGAGATGCTGATAATGCAAACATACGCAGGTAATTGAATAAACTTGTACGTTTTTATTTATGAAGTAATTAATTGATATATATATATATAATTCCTCACTTTATACATATATATACATATATATATATATATACATGTATAAAGTGAGAATTATATATATATATATATATATATATATATATATATATATATATATATATATATATATATATATATATATATATATATATATATATATATATATAATTCCTCACTTTATACATGTATATACATACATACATACATATATATATATATATATATATGCATGATCGTGGTACAAAACAATTATATAGAGACTGAATAAGCAAATTAATGGGTAACTAATAATAGATCAATGGAAAAGGAAATAAAAATTTTCTTTCAAGTTTTGTCGAAAATTCTTTTCTTTTCATATGTCTAAAATTATAAACTTAATTTTAAATAATTTATTAAAAAAATAAACTTGTCAGTTTAGAAACATCTCGATGCAAATATAATTTTAAAGGCTGTTATAATATCGGATACAATTATAAAAGGTAATATATTTTTGTTTTGCGGTTTTAAATTTTTGTTTTATCATGGTATAACTGTCATTTATATAATTGTAATTTTTGTTTTATTATGTGTAACTGTTTTCTTCTCTTTTTCTTTCTTTCATGAAATACAGATTATAATACCATAGGTAATTGCATAGCGATCAAAGCAACGTGAATTATGATATTCACTTAGTAATCGAATATATAATAAGTTGCCATCGAAGGAATCTTTTTTATGCAGAAAAATTTTATATTTTACTCGTATTAACTGTATTAACTTAATAATTTGCTTGATACATATTATTGGAAAGAAATATTATGTTTCGTTTTATTATGTTAATCACACATTCCTGCCAAAATATGTTTTGCCACCGAATATCAAAGCGCCGACGCTACTGTAGACTAAAAAATAATGATTTATATAATATAGTTGAAGCTATTGAATGGCAATCACATACAGGGCTGTGCCAGTATCAAAAATTAAGAAGAAAGAGATAAAAGCGAGAAAAAAGATGGTGAATTCGGTTCTTCCTTTTAGTTAAATTACTACTTACTTTAGTTAGTTTGATAAATAAAATATAGTTCCCAGGAAATTTTTTAATTGATTTCCTTAAATATTTTTAATTTTTTATTCAATATTTTCAAAATAATTTAAAACTAAATAATTGAAATTTGATTGAATTTTAATTTATTATTTTAATTAGAATATATTTATTGAATTACACAAATTACAATTTATGTAATTTGTAATTATTCCGTTTTCTACAAATGCTTATTTCTGAAATAATGTATCTTTAATGTGGAATGGGATCTGAGTTTATCTACATCTTTAATTTCGTTTATTTATAAGCCAAGAAAACTTTTTGTACGAAAATAAAGTTATTTTCAGATTTATTTTTCTTATTTTTACAAGCCATAAACTTATTTAGATAGAACTAATATTAGAGTTCAAGAAGTTTAAAAATTGCTTGGACTTTGGTCACAAAATGAACGCTTTATGTAGTTACCATGACAACTATTAACAATTAACAGACAATATAAAAGTGATATGGTCAATAAATTTAATTTAGTTAGTTAAATGGTATAAATTTATTAATTTAATTAGTATCTTACCGATAAGAGATAAAAAAGCTGGTCTTATATATATATATATATATTATAAAAATCGATTACTCATATTATTGATAAAAGTGTAACATCTAAAAATAAGCATCACAGCAGATAAACAACCAAATCTTGAGATCATTTCTCACAAAGAATGGAAATATTTGTTATAGTTTGGCTGTAGTAAATAAAGTATTAAACAAACAAAAAATTTAGAAGTGCTTAAATGAAATTTTTTTTATCAGCAGGTGTCAAACTTGAATATACCATGTTCAACAAAATGTGTTTTATAAATTTTCTTCTTAGCATTAACGTACGAGAAAAAATTCTTCTGTATATCAAATCTAAAATTTCTCTACAATTATTTAATTTATATTATCTTATATGTCATAAGAATTTTTATCATTACATGTTAAATCCTTAAGTTTACGATAGAAATTGCTGAAGGAGTGTTTACTGAAAAGTAAAATATTTCAACACTTAGACACAACAGTTTTTTGAAATAATAATTGATATTCAAAAGTTAAAGTTTTATAAAGAAATTTAATACATACTCTGCTCTTCGTCCCCCAAAGGAGCATATTGTAATTATATATTAAACCTATGACTATTATAGTGTAGATATATCGTGCACGTTCTTCGCGGCTTAAGCGCTTTGCCTATCGTAATCAGGAATGAAGCACGTTTTTGCCATATAATTTTTCTTTTTATACAATAACATCCTATAGTAAACTTTGAATATTATTTTATTGAATTAACTCTTCAATAAAATGGATATTTAGCAACATTCCCAGCCCCTTTATTAGAATAAGCGAAATGCTCCAATGTAGGATGAAACAAAAGTAAAATTTCACATATTTTCTACCAAACTAAATTATGGTTTTCTCCTCGAAATCTCAGAACATTTGTTGTAACGACTTTGAGCAAATTACTACTCATATCTGAAAAACTGTCTTTAGACATGTTTATAAGTTCTTACCTTCCTCCACGTGTGCTAAAACACGAAATCTTCAGACGTGGGACGCTTTTATCGTGCACTCAGAATTCTATCAATAGTTGTGGCAAATTTGCTTTTTATAAAATCTCTCTTCGCATGAATGCATCAAGATATTGACTTGCTCCTTTTGCACATGATAGTACGTGATCGTAAAACGAATCTCTTCTCAAATTATCGTTCTTGTTCTATTTCTGCTTCCATTTAAAGTGTTATAGACTATGGGGTATCTCGAATGTCTCTCACACACATTTTATGAATCATACCTTAAGATCTGCGTTATCTGAGCTATGACTACGCACCATCCCACTTCTTAATGAGGACGGAGTTTTAAAATTGAAAAAGGTACAACAGCTGCGTTTAAAGAGTTTCGCTGTCTGCAGGACTTAAGAGGGAAAATTAAAATAAAAAAAATATACTTATCAGATTTGCTATTCGCAATGCTGAAATATGTTTTATGAATAAAATATTCTGATTATATTTTGTATTTAATACTTAACATTTTTGTACTTTAAAACATGCTTTTATATTTATTGAAATTTAATGGGGATGTTCCATGACTCAAAAATTCTGTAACTTTTGAGAGATTTAAAAAACTTGAATCTACCATAATTAAAATTTTCGGAAGTTCTAATTATGTCATTAAATATACATTTTTCAAAACGTTAGCTTTATTTGATTTATTTATTTATGCTATTTGAATTTCCTCTTTCAGTTATATATATATATATATATATTATATATATATATATATATATATATTGTAGTTTTACTTATTTCCTATAAGTATTTTTTTTAATACTTTAAAGCATGTATTAAAGTTTCAGAGTTTACGATAAAATTTCTTTCGCTGTCTTTGCATTCAACAAAATAGCAAAAGTTTCGGTCACTTACAAATAATTTTAATTATCGAATTTTTTAATAACAGAACAGTTATTTTTTGAATAAAATAAATTGAATTTTTAATAACTGTGCAGTATAGCTCAGGGAATGAAATAATTTTATTCGATAATGAAACTTTCAGTGATGGTCAAACATCTGAAAATTTTCTGGCATCCTAATCATCTAAAAGTGAGCGATCGATTTTTAAGCGGGAATAAATAATTAAATTTCTTAGTGAAATCATTGGATATTATTAATCCAGTGATTTCACTAAGGTACATAATTAGCATCGATTAATTTTATGATAATTGATTGACATAATTATGATATTTTATTTTGATAAATATTTTTAATTCCTTAATGAATATATATCAGAGTTCATGAAAAAAATATTTTCATTTACCGAAACTATAAAAATTTTATTCATATTCAATGATGTAGCACGGGCTTTTTCATTTAAGAATAGATTTTTTACTACTGAAATATATATATTGTAGATGTACAATATATGTAAAAAGAATTAATTTGTTGAATAATAAAATGCAGTATTTTCAAGATAGAGAAAATTTTCGATGGATATAACAAAATATTCAAAATTTCATGTATTACAAAAGAAAATAAATGGAACTGGAAATTTAATTACACACAAAATAAAAATTGGAAACTATTAATGCTTGAATGCATTTAACAAGTGTTACTAAAACGGCACCGTATATTGAAAAAGGCTTATCCATTTCATTTAAATGGGAAAGAACTCTTGCGCCAATAAATAATTTAAAATTATTTAATTACAAACTTTTAGTTCCAAAATGTTAAATATTTTAGATTCAGATATTAACTTGTTAAGTTGAAATAATTTCAGTGCTGTTTTTTACTTGATCAATACTAGATAATAAAGTATTAAATTTTACGCATTTAAAGGTGTGTCCCCATGCCGTTTTTTCATTCCGATCACATAAATCAGGATTTTAAGTCATGGACTATAAGGTAATTGAATGTTTTCATCTTTGTATATAAAAAAAACTCTATGCTGAAGTAATACTAATAAGCATAATATATGAGCAAAAATTTTTTTAAAAAAAATTCAAGTTGTAAAAACTATCGATGTTTACCTGGAGCTGTACAGTACATTACTGCAATGGTTTGAAAATTTTTAAATTCAAAAACCAAATAAAATAATAAATAAGCGTGATGTTTAAACTACTAAAAAGTTTGTTAATTTGCAAAAAAAAAAAAAAAAAAAAAAAAAAAAAATTACACTTGGATATTGTTTTGGACAAGACTGTAAAAGTTGAAAATATGATTAACATAAACAATTATGTCGCTAATTCAAAACTTAATTTTTGACAAATGAAAATCCGATTAATGTTTTGATAAATTAAGGAAATATTTGCAGAAAATTATCGCAAGTTAATGAGAAAACTTTAAAGAGAATTTTATTTGACATTTTGTAGTTTTTGTTATATTTGAATTCTTTCCTTTCTCTAATTAAACTATTACAATTAACCAAGCAAATGTAAACATAATAATCTATTATTTATCTATCTCCTTACACTTGTTATCTTATAAGACGTAAATTCTTCACCTCCAAGGTACTTAGTTGGTTGAATAAAAACAACTCAAAACTCGTAAATGGTTTGGTTCTTAACTTATTTATTATTGCAAAACAATCAATTAACAATTAAAACCAAAGAAATTAAACTTAACAAGAAACTCATTTTGCCAATGAAGGAGATGCGAATATCCTATATATGCGTATTGAAATTCACCCCGGCGTTGCAGGTATTCTTCAGCAATTAATAAAGTGACCTTGAAAACCTATAAGTCCCATATTTATTGTCACTTCAACGTTAACAGCTATGTATTCTTTTATGAGGTCCCGCCCGTCGAGAATTTTCCATTCTGAAAGGTCAGGGTTGACCGGAAGTAAATGACCCCACACCTGCAACGAAAAGAGTAGAATTCCATATTCAGGCAAACGCCTTCAAGTCAAGTGAGTTACAATCAATTCGGTGACATTTACACATTAATTTTTCTCCAACTCATTACATTCAAGAAGGGACAAATCACTGCACTTTTTGAAAAAAAAGAAATCCCAGAAATAATCTTTTATAAAAAATCATTTGAAGCCGCTTATATGAATTACTCAATGCTGGTTATTCCTGAATGCGATATTTCGAAAATGGACAAGGAAATATAGCACCCGACTTAAAAATCTTAAATTTCTTCAATTAAATGAAAATTACCATTTGTTTTATAATAATTTTAAAATATTTAAAAAAATAGTTCTAAAAAAGTAATGAAAACGAAATAAAATATGCCGATGTTATTTTTGAAAAAAATACACGAAAATAAAATATTTTTAATGTATAAATGACTAATGAAAATTTGTTCAGCATTGATGTTGTTTTTTCCTTCTTCAAGTTGGCATTTGTTATGCAAATAATTTTAATTTCTTAAATTATAGGCTTGTCAAGATAAAGTATCTGTCTTTAAGAAAAGCTATTCTGAGTAAGATAAGATAAAGTGGATGTAAAATGATCGTTTATTCCAAAAACGTCAATACAATAATTTGTTGACATGTGATTATTAATCATGCCTAGAATTTTATTTTATTTCAAACGTGCAAAATGTCTGACTGTCATAATATAGTTAAGAAATCTTCTGTTTAATAGGTGTGTGAAAAAAACATGCTTAACTTTATAATGAATGAATATAATATTGTGTAACTTTGCATTATGACGTTAAACTCCTTCAAATATATATTTCAGAGATACTTAGATTTTTACTATGATTATTATCTTCTTTAGTCTGTTTCTTTATTCCCTCTTGCTTATTAATTGAAAGATCAATACTATAAAAATGCTTTAACAATAGAGATAAAATTTGTCATATAAAAATTTTACTTCTAATACTTATGAATGATTTTGTTTCCTATAGGTAATAATTAATATATATAATTTCGAGTAAAGTTTAATTATCATTTGTTTTGAAGTAAATATTTTTACATAAAAAGTTAAATATGCATAATTTTTCCTACAGAGAAAATGTAATAGAAAAACAAGCTTTATGACTTTATTTTAAATAAATAACTTTAAATGTGCTCATTTAAATATAAAAACAAAAATAACTAAACTTTTTTTTATGAATTTTTGATGTGAAATAGGCTAAAATATTGTCAGTTCACACGCAAATAATTTAAATGAAAGGTGATTGACTATTTTATTATAATTGCACTGATTTATTTTGTATGGTGGTTAAAGGAGGAAGTATATTAAAAAAAATCACATTTTTTAATTGCTCAAAAGTTTCATGTGTCATTAAAAAAAATTCTATTTATTTTAAAAGTTGTATTTTGTCTATTGGGAGTTAACTTACTCTAACTCAGCTAATTTATACAATTTATATTTGATAAATGTTCTTTTTTATTATTATTAAGCATTGAAATCATCTACATGGAAATGTTTGAGTGGCATTAATCTGTTTTTGATGAAAAGGAAATTTTTCTGCATCTGCTATACTTTGACAATGCACAATAAAAATATTAGTCTTTGAACTTCGCTTTACAATTGTTGTTCATTGTATGCTTCATTAAAATTTCAAAGTGCATAATATTTAATTTTCTCTTGTATATTTAAGATTGCGTGACTTCTCATCCCGTTGAATAGCCACACCCTTCCATTTGTTAGTCAAAATATATTGAGTTCCTTATTGTGTTAACATAATGATATGATTTATTTCAAGCGAATGTTTTTAGTTGCTTGTTTAACTTAAATTTCGTAACACACTGTAAAACTTTCTTAATAGACACAACAAATAATGATTCCCAAAGGAAATTCAAATGAATTTGAAAGGTAAGACTATATCGGTACTCCACAAATTCAAAGAGGTCTTTTAATGACTAATTGGGGTAGTTAAGACTCACATATATTTTCAGCAAATAATTAATTGTGTGATATGTTTCTCCACATTTCTCTCAGAGAGAGAGAGAGAGTTTTTGTTTCTTAGATAAAGTTTGTGGAAATGCGTGTTAACCCGTGGCTTTGTTGAGAAGAGCATCACGCTCATTATTATGAGTTCGATAACAAGCGTCAAGCATTTTCACTAATGGCAGATGGAGCACGTTAAATAGTTATTGGTTGCAATGTCCTTCATGTGAAATGATACTTTTAAGGATGGTAGTCAAGTCTTAGATGTTACTGCTTGATACTTGCTTCTAAATTACGGAAGCTCAACTACCTTCAAATATTTCTATTGATTGAATGAACTCGTTAAAATTTCTTCTTTCCTTAGTGTGAGCTATAAGCATTTAGTTTATATAAATCTCCAAATCTGACCACCATTACTTACCTACCTTGTTCGACTAATGAATACTTAATCTCTAATTAAAAGTTGTGTGGAATTTTAAGTTTAACCCATTTATTTTAGAAAAAAATTAAACAAATGTCATTAATTTTTTAAAAAGGTTTAAAAAATAAGAGGCTATCATTACATATATTTATTAGTTCAAAATAATTGAATTAACTGAGTTGATCAGCAAATTTGATGTTTTCCCTTAGTATATGAAACATACATTTTTCAATGTTTCTTACACTTTTTTAAAAATATATTATACATTATTAGTTATTTTTTTCTGAAAAAGTATGAGATATTAAGATATTTTCATCAACATATTTTTCAAAAAAGATATAATTTAATGTAAAATATCTGTGGATACATACTTTGTTTAAAAACATATCTTATTCCTCATAAAGAAGTTTTCTATGTACAATAGTTCTAGAAAGTTATTTGACTTAGCCTTCATTAAAATATATATATACTAACGATTATCATCAAAATAATTGTAACAATACCTGATTTCAATTAAAAAATTCCTTTGGTTTTTTTATTTTAATTATGATTCACATAAAATATAACATATTTAGAAAATATTGATTACTAAAATTGTTTATATAAATTAGAATCTCTTGTCATAAAAATTATTAACTTCTGAATTAATTTAGAAATTCAAAAGTTTTTTCAGCAATATTTTTATTAAAAAAAAGGGCATTTCTAGTTAATAAAAATTCTAAAAGCATCAGTAGAATCAAAATGAATAAGAAAAATGTTTTTAGGTAGAAATTTTGTTTCGAAACTAACGAAAGCTAAATTTTATAAAATACCTCTTTTAATTTTTATAAATTGTGTAGTATAATTAATTATCAATCAAAATTAATTCTTAAAACCTATGTTAGAATATTAAATGACATTTATTAAAATTAAAGAAAATTATAAAAGTCTAATAATATTGCTATTATTAATTATTTATTGTAAAAGTGATTCACATTATTTGAATATAATATATTACCGTTATTAATTTTGTTTGTATTACTCAGTTTTTTTTTATTGATTTACAAGTCATTACTTCTAAAGATACATTTAAATACCTGCAACTTAACCTAATTGGTACTGAATCAAAATTTTTGAGCATTTACTTTTACAACTCAATTAATTTTAAGCAAATATTTTTGCAAATACATACTGAAATACATCTGTTGAAGATGTACTTCATAGGTATAAGTGCCGGATAAGAGGGGCCCATTTCCAGGCATCATGTCATGGCTGTTAACGAATTAGGAATGCACTCCCTTGAAGAAAGGGGCCCTAGAAACATCAAAATAAAGCTGTCAACGTCTTTATAAGCCCGAGGGGAGCAAGATAATATTTCCGATAAAGCTGTCTCTTGAAATCCGGATCTCGATACGGCATCATCGCATCAATTAAAAAGTTTAATTTATTGATTTATAGGATATTTTTTAATATACTTAACATACTATGAAAAAAATACCAATAAAATTAATGGCTTCTCCGTGCTTTATTTTTTTTTATAAATTTTCATTTTGAATTTGTAATACTACAGCTTAAGAAATGCGTGACTCTAATTTAAATAGTATATTGATCACTTAAAATAAGGAGTCTGTATTTCTTATTGCAAATTTTTAAGTGATTTGCTTCGTGATTTGTGAGTGTTTCTATTGGTTTATTTTTATATATTACTATACAAAATTTTGTTTTTAATAAAAAATTTTTATGTGATTATATATATATATATATATATATATATATATATGAGATTTAAAATTCTTTTATAAGGGAAAATATTTATATTTCATCTATAAAATGAATAAACTTGCATTGTGTGAGAATAAGAGAATTCTGTAAAGGTTAAGTAATTTTCTTTTCGTAATAATGTAATTGAGATATTTATAAAAGTGTATTATATACAGTTATATTTGTGTAATCATATCTCATTGTTTTTACGTTTTTCTTAAAGGCAAAGTGAGGCACTTTAAAGTTTGTTTCCAACGAAAATATACACTGCTAGGAAAAAAAGTAGGACACTAGGTTTTTTTCAAATAAGAGAAAAGCTTTGAATTTTTACAAAATAATTTCATTACAGCATTTTTTAAAACTTATTTACAAGCAGATAACTATATATGTAACATGAAATAAGAAACTACTTATTTCTTATAATTAAAAATTAATTTCATTCACATCATACTGTGTAAAAAATAGGAGAACAGTTCTAAATGATGAAAGTAAAAGTCCTTTTAATAAAAAATTCTGTCATTTGCTTTGACTATTTCAGATTCTATTTGTCATTAAATCATATAAGCCTTGAATTTTGGTATGAAAAAATTGTCCCAAACACATTTCAAAAC
This sequence comes from Latrodectus elegans, assembly GCA_030067965.1. Classification (NCBI taxonomy): domain Eukaryota; kingdom Metazoa; phylum Arthropoda; class Arachnida; order Araneae; family Theridiidae; genus Latrodectus; species Latrodectus elegans. The sequence continues at coordinate 108,673,966 of CM057814.1, read as the reverse complement.
TTCTCGAAATTTGATCAAAGATTCCTATTGCTTGCCTTTGGCGTAAACACACCGAACAGTTACTGACCATATATTTTACAAAATATTGACTTCTGTACTTTTAGAAGGCTATACCAAAACCCTAACATTATTTGTTTCAAACCAATATTTAACACATTGGCAGCGTGAATTGATGTTCCATATTGCTGAAAGGTCCAATTTTCTCTGACTATAGGGAAGAATCTCTGTGTGAATTTAAAATTTAAATGTAATCTGAATGTTTATATTTTCCACCCATTAGGAACATTAGATTGCTCTTTCCAACTTAGCTAACTGGATATCCAAACTATTAAACTGCCTCCTTCTGTTTGTAAATTAAAATAAGTTTCTTCTGTTGTACCCAGACAATGCCAATAATATTGACAACTGTCTGGGCCCTCTAAATTGAATTTTTTTCATCTGAAAAAATAACTGAAGTTTATATGGAGTTCCAAGACATGTGTTTTTTGACCCACTATAACCAATGCTCAATGTGCCTTTAGATACATTTAGGATGGTGCTTCCTTTTCTTGGATATGAAGGTATCTGAACTTTTTATATAGTTGTAAAGTGTTTTTCTGGTTATATGTGTGAAGCCGGATGGGTCTTGTGCTTTGCCAATGCTTCCAATTTTTTTAATGTTCTTTAAAGATTTTTCCTTGATTAAATAGTGTCCTTTATTTAAGTTTGTCAATCTTTGCTTTCCTCTGACTCTTTAGATTTTTCTAGAATTTAGAAACAGCTTTTGGACTGATGAGTAGGTGCTTTGAAATTTCTCTTACACTTTCCCACATCTTAACATGCCACAATTTGGCTTTATTGAAATTCACTTACAGGTTTCCGCCTAGGCATTCTAACTGTGCAAAAATTGAGAATTTTTTTCCTTTTATAAGAGATATATCTTATGAAAAATATATCTTATGAAGATTTCATATGAAATATATCTTATGAAAGAAAAACAGTTTAAAAGAACAATGTTTTCAACATATTAAGCTGCTATAGATTCCAAAATGAGAATATTTTTGCCAATGTCCTACTTTTTTCACAGACCAAAAATCCTTAAGGACTGTTATAAAATTATTTCTCAAAGGACTGTTATAAAATTATTTCTCAAATAAAACTTATTCATTTAAGATGAAAAAAAATTAGTTTAATAAAATAAAAGAAATTACATCACTCGTGCTAAAATTTAAAACATAATTAAAAAAGTATGACTGTCCTACTTTTTTCCTGTAATGTAGTTTGATAACTACAATGAAATGCATGAATATAGTTTAAATTTAAATGTTTTTGATATTTAGGGTTCATATTATAATCTATTATATTCTTATGTGAACTATAAAGGAAGTAATATGCATGAATGCATTTAAACACTCAAATGGAACTTAAAATTTAGAATTTCGTAATGTTGGTTTTTATTTGGTCATTTATAATTGATTTATTAGTAATTTGACATAAAGGACATATTGTGGGTAATTTTGGATAGCTTCGATAGAAATTAAAGTTTTTGTTTTAATTATAATAGCTTAGATAATTTCAAAATCTCTTGGAAGGGGATAGATAATTGCTTAGATAATTTCAAAATCTCTTGGAAGGGGAAAATATTAATATAACCTCACTACATATAATAAGAAAAATTAAGATTGGAATTGTTTTTTCCCATATTAATCCTATAAGGTAAAGCAAAATATTGTTTTTTTTTTTAATTCTGAAACAAATTATTATTTTCCACATTTTTTTGGCATTATTTACAGTTTCTCGTGTGGGATGAAAATTTTTCATGATTAATCTAATTTTGTCCTAATTTTTTTGTAATAATAATAATATATTTCTTATTTTGAAACATTATTGATTACTTTGTTTCATAACTGATACATTATGTGTTTGACTCAATAATCATTATAGGAAAATTATTATATCAAAGAATTCTTTGTTTTGAAAATATTGGAAAAACCTAAGTAAGGAAACTATACTAAATTATACAAAATGTGGACATTATAATATGAGTTTTAAAGGCAATTTAACAAGCATTTTTGAAGAATAATTTGTCAATTATTATATTCGTAATAGCATGAATTTTAAAATACAAAATGTTTTCGCTTTAAATTATATGCCGATTATGTTGTTTGTTGATAAGGATATTTTTCTTTATGCTTCCGCATATAATGAAAAGTTTTTTAAAAATACTTATCAGTGGATTGGTGAAGATTTTGAAAAATATTAGGATGAATAAATTGTTCTTGTAATGTGAAAGTATATTTTAACCATTTTATTTTTCCTCAATTGCATTGAGGAAATTAAAACGACTTTTGCGTATTTACACAAGAAAGACTGATTCCTTTTGCTTCATACTAAAATATGAAATCCAGAGGTTTACTATACTTTGAAAGTGAATAATCATTTACATTTGTGTGATTAATGATTGGAATAATTTAAAATATAACTGAAGCTTTAAATTCGGGTAAAATTTTAAACAGTACTAAATATTTTTAATTTTTAATTCTTTCCGAATTATAGAAGTTTTATATCAGTATATTTAAAGAATAATTTTGTGAAATCAATAGCTTCAAAATGTTCATTAATTAATAAATAATTTTCACTGAAAGAGCATAACTTACATCAATTACTCAGTATTTTGCTTTGAAAATAGAAATTTGTTTAATTTTCAAGTAAACTTGCACGAAACAGTTTACAACAATTAACTTTCAATCAAATTGATGTTTCGTTATCTTTTATATATATATATATAAAAGATAACGAATCTTTATATCTGAACATTATCTTATATATATATATATATTATTTTTTATAATGTGCGAAAGTATGAAAAATGTGCAAACTCATGGAATGTGAATATAAAACATAAATTTACTAGTTTGTATTTTACATAATTTTTTAAAAATGAAAAATAATCACATATTAATTATTTCTTTACTTTACAAGAATTAAATCTTAACATAATTTATCAATTTTTTTAATAAAAATTCGTTCTCTTCAATATTGTTATTTTCATATTTTCTCTAATGTCTTGAAGTCCAATTTTCAAATATGAAAAAGCACTAAAAGTGTGAACTAAACATGAAATTATAGCTTCATGTTCCTTTCACAAATAACGAAAAAAGGAGTTTAAAGTCAGAGTATTTTCTTTTATGTATATAAATATGATTTGAGTATTAGAAAATAACACTAAAAAAATAAAATTCATTCAAAAAAAATTTTTTTTTTTTTTAAAAATAGAGGATTACCTAAACAGTTGTTTCGAGTGTGAAAAATAATTTCTTCAGATTTAATTAATACTAGTCGTCTTCAAAAGAAGGTTTTTCCGGTTGCTTAGGTTTAAAAATAATAAAGAATCATTTCATTTTTTGCGTAAGTTTATTAAACACAACTGCTTTGTTTTCAGATTCAAAATTTTTAATTATGTTTGATACTTACAAATATTTGATTTTGATGCGTTAAGCGCATGTTTGCATGGAGTTCATGTTTCTCAGCAAAGATATAATTCGGTCTTCATTTTATAACTCCAATTGATTTTGATAATGCAGTAATAAGAATCGCAATAAATGAATGGTGCATTTAATTGCAAAATAACAGAATTAATTGTAAACTTGAAGATATTCTATTGGTATGCACTTTATGTGTATGATGTATTATGATTTGCAAATGTTTCATTTTTCTAATATTTGTCCATAGTATGTCTACATTTCATAGTAGATGAGTGTTCTAGAATATCACGACACAAATTTAGTATTATACCAAATTATTCCTGGCTATTGAAGGAATGTTGTTTATTAACGTAAATGCTTAATTTAGAAAATATTAAAAATTAATTATAAACTAAATTTTATTACATTTTATTTCACTATAATACATATATACCCATTGTAAGCTACCATCATAAATTAAATGTTCAGAATGCCCCGAATACAAATTTTATTTTTTTGTTGCTGAGCTGGTAGAGGAGTTGCTAACGGTTGACCTTCTTTTCAACAGTTATGGATTCGATTTCCATCTTGAACTTGGATGTTTGTAATAGTTTCAAATACACTTTAAGTTAAAGTCCTTGATTTAATTAACTCAGTGTTTAAAAACGACCCTGAGTGTTCACAAACTAATCAATTTCATTACTGGCGTTTTCATTATTAATAATATTGAAAGGTATACTTTTCAAATGACTGCATTTCTTGAGAGCATTAAATTCAAAACAATCAAGAGTTGAATATTCTGAAATGTTAATTTACACTGTCCGGCATTGAAAATACAACATTAAGAAGGAGTTGCCAGAAAATGACAAAACTCGGCAAATAGAGAAAGATAGCAACGAATAATTGATCTATTTTTCAAAATGATGTGCATAATACAGAGCTAGAATAAGGTTGGTTCAGTAGATTGTAGAGCCACATTAGACAGAGATACACTAAGCAACACGTCTACGCACAGAGTCAATGAGAGTATGGATGGCACCCTGAGGAACGGCTCTAATTTCCCTGTTAAACATCTGTCAAAGTCCGTCTCCTGAAAAAGGCAGTGTTGGTGTCTGCAAATGGTGCCCAATTATATCCCATACATGTTCGATTAGTGAGAGATAAGGCGAGTACAGTGGCTAGGGAAACGGCTGTACACTTTACAGAACTTGTTGGCTGAAGCGAGCAATATGCGGTTGGGCGTTATCTTGATGATAAATGGTATTGGGCAGTCTCTGAAGGTACAAGAGTGTCTCCGGCCGCGGAACATCATCCACTTAAAGTTGGGGTGTCATAATAGGGGAATACGCACTAGAGGTCACCTGAAATCGTACGTAATGATACCCCAAACCATGATGCTGCTTTGTCGCGTGGTGGAGCATTCCACAATTGCTGCAGGATTAAACCTGTTTCCTCGTCAACGCTACACTCGTACACGCCGACTGTCACTGAAGAAGAAGGAGAGTGGTTCATCTGAGAAAACGATCCTGTGCCACTCCGTCGACCATATTGCTGTAATCCGGACCATTTTAGACGTTGGCGTTTGTGCTGTGAGGTCAATGACAGTCTTCTTAACTGACATCATAAGCTCAGGCCACTAACAACCAAATGACGGCAAATGGTTTTGCTCTATCTGGGAACATCGCAGATATCCAGTCGGACACATCAATCCACGCGTGCTGACTTCACTCTGACTGCACCGGCACACCACAAACGTTCCACATTCTAAGAGTCAGTCGTGAGCATTTTAATATTGATTTTTTCTAAATGTCTCCCCATTGAAAATTTTTAATCTAATTGCTTGAAAAGTTTTTCAACAGCTCCTTATTTCAATAAAATATTAAAATTTCGAAATCCTTTGGTTTTCAAAGTAAAATTAACCTCAAAAACATTTCCTACTATACACTACTACTATATAAGTGATTTGCTTCCTTTCTAGTCTCAATCATTTCTGCTCAATTTTTATAAGGTATTTTGAAATTCTGTGTTTACAACCAAAAATTTAATTGATCATTAAATAATAGATATTCAATTTATCTACTTTTCAATAAAATTGAAGTGAACAATCTTAATACAATGTATAAGATATTACAAAAATTCGCAGATAACTCTTTTATCATCATTAAATGGATGTATCCAAATTATATATCATTGAATCATTTATAAATCTGAACACCATGATAAAACTGTTGCAACCAATAACAATTGAAACGGCAGACAGAAGATTTAAAATTTTCCACATTATCCTTCCACAATTTCCATAGTTATTAAAATTATAAGATTAATAGCTTTAAATGTTTAATTATATTTTAAAAAATATGCTATAAAAATTAAATTTTCAGTGACTAAGTAACCATTGTCTCCCATACGCAAATTAAACAGAATTTTAAATATAAATTTCCTAAAAAAATATTGCATAGCTATATAGAAATATAATAACCTAAGCTTACAAAACTTTCTGCGAAAAAAAAAACATTTAAAAAAATCTTTTCAGTAAAAATCTAAAACTACACCACTTAAAATACTTAAGAATAAAAAATGTGAATGCGCTATTTTTCTAATAATTTTGTGATTTTAATATTAAGAGAATTTTGCTTTTTCCGTTATGATATAACTCCAAATTGTTTTTATTTATCAAGTTATGTAATTAAAATAACTAATTTAGAGTGAAACATTATTTATTTGATAGTAAGTTGTTTCCTCGTCACTATCTAGGATTCAGAAAAGCTCTGTTTTTAGAAAGTTCAAGTAACAATATTAGTATGATTAATGAGCTTTGATCATCAATACAAAAATGCATTTTTAATGCAAATTTAGATATATGCCTTTGATAAAATATTATGTTTAAGAATTGGATAGTTCTCATTTTATTTTTTAACAACATGGAACCATTTAGTGTACAATATTATACAATACGATCTAGGATGAGTTTGATTTGTATTGTAAGAACCTATTTTCTCTGATTCTGGTTCTGGCAATACCCTTTCCCTCTTTTCAGCACTTGTTTCATGTAAAAATTTCGATGATAATAAAATACCATTTAATGTCTATATGTATACATACGTGTATATATATATATACTACCAATATCTTGAATTGAAATGGAAGATACGTAATTAAAGGACTGAAATCTATTCATGACATAAATGACATAATGCTGTAAGCAGCTACTGTTTTATCCTAAATAGATTTTTTATTATAAACTAGAAGATAATTTAGAAACAATTGGATTTCTTGGCAAGAAGAAAAATAGAGAGTGAACTGATAAGTAAACTAATTTATTAAAAATATTCATTTTTTTTCCTATTTATTTGAATTTTTATTAAAAACTTCACAACAGTTAGGTAAAAATTATTTGATTATTCCTGTATAGTTTGAGAAAAACTCTCTTCATTAACATTTTTCTAATCATCATTCATATAAGATTGTTACCTATTCTGATAGTAGTGCACGCTCTAGAGGTTCATCGCACGAATGCAATTGAAGGCATAATTACTATTCTATGCCTTTTTTTATTTGACTAGAAGAATTTTTCGGAGTACATTCATTTTCCCGTATGTCTCACAGGATTTCCTTTCACTTTGAATTCATGACTTATTTAATAATGTTATAGTCATCATTCTGTTTGGATGCTGTGAAATTTTTGGATACAGAAAATTTATAAAATATGATAGAGAAAAAAAATTTAATTTATCTAAATATATATATAGGCGATTTAATGCAAATGAATTCTTGAGCTTAGCTATTTTGAACTATTTTCATCTATAGTGACAAATTGTATCAGGTTAAAAAATAAATATAACCCAAATTATTAAGTATTTTACTATTCAAAATTGTATTACTTTTTATGAAATTTTAGATATTTATTTTCACCGTAAGTATTTATCTGATAAATTTAAGGTCATTGTTTTAGTAAAATGATTTTGTATTAATTTAAATATAATTTTTTGAACGTTTGTTGTTCTGATTGTCCTTATTTCTGTGAATTAATAAATTTTAGGTGAGGAAAATCATACCTTTATAGCTATTAACAACTCATTTATGCTTTAAGGCTCATAACTTCTTTACATTTTTATAGTTCTTAATATCTCAAGTATTTATAGGAACGAGGCCTGTGAAAGACGAAAAGAATAGTAATTAAAATTTGTTTCCATTAGAAATAAAGTATGGATTAAAATATTTTCGTTACTTGCAAATAAGATTCATTTTTAACATACACCTAAATAATAATTAACGATATATCAAAATCCTTATGTATTTCACGAAATTTCATTGTACTCTCAGAAATATGGAGTGCGATATTCTGTATTCACGCCTTGAGAGACTTATTTTTTATACAAAAATAAATATTAAATCAGTTGTTTATTTGTCAACACGTGATTTTGACTATAAAGTTTACAATTATTTCTGGAAAAAAAAAGGTTCATGTTTTGTATTTAAAAATTAGAAATAAAGTAAAACTAATTTTCTATTCCGACACAAAAAACAAAATAAAATTATACTGCCAGGTGGTTGCATAAGGTAATGAATTAATTTTGTAACTTTTTATGGACTTTTTTTTTTCTTTAGTAATAGTTTTTAAAGTGATCTACATATCTCTCTAACCAACCGGTAGATATCAATTTTTAAAAATACTTTCATAGTTATTTTCAGATATAACAACTTTCCTGGATATTTTCCTTTAATTATTTCGAAGCTGTAACAACATAAAAGCAAAATGAGAAGAAGCGATCAATATTTATTATGTTCATTTGTCATTTTTATGAATGCGGATTGCATGCAGTACCACTGAACTACGACGAGTTTACACCTGAAAAAAGAGATAATTTTCTCTTCTTTTTCTTTTCGTGATGTCATTATTTACAATATCGTGACAGATTATTGCGTGTGTTACGCATTCTGCTTATTGTGCCACGTTATTGTGTATCTTATACAAAACGGAAACTTTGTAAGAACTCTTTTTTCCCCATTTACATGAAGTTTTTGAAAGCAACACATTTATTTTTGAGGTTTGGTCTAGGTCCATTACAGAAGAAATAATGGATATTTTTTTACTGGTAGACGCTACTTTAACAACTATAGATTAGAAAATTGAAATAAGAGAAACAAACCTATTCAGGTACCACCTACCATACATACAAATTATGATTAATGCCGTATAACTCAATATATTAACATAAGTTATCAAACATTCATTCTACTCTTTTTTAAAAAGCTAAATATTCAATACTCATTTGCAGTTTTTGGCGAATAAGCACCATTTATTTAAAAAATTAAATGCATTTTAAAAATTTAATGAAATCGGAAAAAAGTAGACAAAGTTTCATTTTTCGTGTGTTAGAAATAAGATAATAGAGTTGTTTTGAATAATGAGATATATATTTCTCTTGTCCTGGTTGTTTGATTTTATTAATTTTATTCAATTTTATATTTAATGAAATTTTCTAGAACACATTTAATATTTTAAAATTTAACATGTAAAGATTTCTGTAACCATATTCTTAATATCGCTAAAAAGAATTTTTGCTGTAACAATACTTCCATTAATTTAATTTAAGTATTTATATAAATGTTTCAATAAAATGCTTTTAAAGGATTAAAATTTATCTTGAAGATTGCATACCGTTTATATAGCTAAAATTAATTTGATCGAAATTGGTGAGGAATTTAGTTAAAAATGAATTCTTGCGGAAATGGTATTTAATTTAATTTAAATATTTATATAAATGCTTTAATAAATACATTTTGCATCATTTTAAAAAGTAAATCATACAGAAATATATGTAATCTTGAACTAGTTTATGCATTAAAATGGTAAAATTAAAAAAGTGCGGAGATAAATGTGGGAAACAATTTTACTTCTGCAAATAAATCTATATTTCCATCATGAAACTGACTGCAAATATTGTAAGGTTCGTAAATATTTGGTAATGGAAGGAAAAAACACAAACAAATAAAATGATAAGATAGATAAGCCACAAAAATAGAATAATACATAAATTATTAAAAACAATAAAATCATTTTATAATAATCTTCAATACATACAGTACTAAAAAACAATTTGTATTTATTTTATAGCTATAAATTTTTTTATAAATCGAAGTTCACATTGCATATTTAACGAAAATGTAGTGCTCAACAGCAAAATGAAGCAATAATATATATTATATCCACTATTATAGAGTTTAATAGCTTTTTAATAGTGGATATAATATGAATAGTGGGTATATAACTCTTTATATATATATATATGTATATCTGTATTTTTTGCCGAATATAGATGTAAAAATTACAATTAAATTTCAACATTAATTAGTTTATTATTTTGCAAATAGTAATATTAAAAATTACTTTGCACATGAAATTCAGTTTTGCTCATTAAAAATAAATGCTGGTTATTTCCCGTGTTCTATATTACAAAATATACATTAGATAACAGCACATAACTTATGTAAAAAAAATGCTTGATTTATCAATGCATATTTTTGTATTATGAATCATTTTAATACTAGAACAAATAATTTATTTCTAAACTTAATCTTGAATGTTAAATGTATAAAAGTGTAAAAACGTATAAAAACAGATATAATTGCCAAGAAATAATAACTTTGTTAAATCTCTCGTTCAAGTAATAAATAGATTTAAAGAGAAACAACCAGAAGTGAGTTGAATTGATGCTGAAATTGTCGTAAATAAATTGTAGTATTTCTGTCGATTTGCTTTTATATCTTTTTTGTTGTCAAAACTTTGAGTTTCCTCTTGAAGTCTCTAAAGGGTAATAGTGAAAAAATTTTTTCATATTGAAAAATTTAGTTCAAGTCTAGTTAAATCAAAAGTGAGTAAATTTTTTTCATTAGGTTTTTGTGGTTGCTAAAAATTTTTTAGAATTATCATAAATTATTTATTTAAGAACTAAATTTTAATTTTACAACTTTTAATTATTACAACAAATAATGAGAGTAAGTTTAATACTATTACTTTCCATAAAGCAAAATTTGATTACTTCATCGAATTTGTAATATTGACAGAATCTATGAGAACAATGCACATAACGATATACATAAAAATATACTTGATTTTTCAATATTTATGTCGACAAGATTATACGTGAATGAGTACTTTTTCTTTCTTTTCAACATACATATATTTGGGAAATTTTTATAAAAACAGAAATAATCTCAAAGAAAATAATATTGAAGAATATCTAATAAAAGTAACCAGATTCATTGGTAAGACAACTGAGAACAAAGTTTACATGATTGAAAATTATATTGGTCAATTCTTTTCGTCAGTATTTACCAATTGTTATGCCGCTTAAAATGTACACTCAATTTATTACTTTTCACCATTTTCCCGGCATAAAAAGACGGAATGCTTGAATTTTTTTTTTTTGCTTGGGCTACAAAAATATTGTTAAGGATTTATTTTAACACTGTATTTTAAGCTGAATAGTACATCACACATGTATGCTTAGTAAGTACACTGCTAACCACCCAAACTACAGCACACAGGAAACAAGAGATATCACAACAAAATATATTTTGTAGATAACATGTTGACCAAGTATCAAATTATTAAATTTATAGACTTCTGTGAAGTGTGATTCCTGCCAAAATCAGTAGCCTGAGTAGCCCCCATTATTGGAGATCACTGCTGCCACACGCTTCGGCATTGATTCAAAGAGATTTTGAATGTGTTCCTGGGATACAGCAGACCAAGCAGCTTCCACACGTTGCCAAAGTTGATCTGGTGTGGCAGCTGGGGATGTAATCTGGATCAACCGTTGAGCAACCATAGACCACATATTTTCTATTGGTGAAAGAGCCGACCAGGGAAGCAATTCAATCAGTCGAGTGACAAAAAAACCTTGGATATTGCGTGCCACGTGCAGTCGCTCATTGTCCTGTTGAAATATGGCCGTGGACAAGCCCTGAATGTTAGGAAGGACAACTGGCTCCAAAACCTCGGAGATATAACGCTGGCTGAGGTAAGTTCGGCAATGCGTTCTAGAAGAGTGCAAGAGTCATATTCAATATCTCCGTACCATAATATACTGTGCAGGACCAGTGTGGTGGTGCATAACGCAATTGTTCAGCAACTTCTCTTCACGATGTCTCCAAACTCGAATGCGACCATCGTGGTGTTGTAAACAGAAGCGTGATTCGTCAGTAAAGACAATCTCATTAAATTTCCCATCTTCTTTCATCGTTCCATTGGTGACATAGACGTTTGTGGTTCTACCTCAAGGGTAGACGAAGCAATGGACGTCTTGCGGACTGACCGCTCTGCTGTAAACGGTGTCGAATGGTACTCGCAGACACTGGATGATGCTTTATAGACTGAATATGCTGTGCTATGGTTCGTGCATTGTGCACAATTTGCCTGTCATCACGTGAAATGGTGCATTGAGGTGGATGCGATCGAACACGTCAATCCATCATACCCTCCTACATCCAACGATTACATATCCACATTACAGTTGTTTGGTTTCATCCAACAGGACTATCGATTTCCCTGAACGATAATCCTCAGTAGGACACTGTCCTTCCTCTGTCCAATTCGGATACTTGATCAAAAATTTCCTATGAGGCATAATTGATCGTTTTTTTTGTGAAAAAACCCAAGAAAAACACAGTTGCCGAACTTGAGATCGTCAAAATATCCAATCCTTAAATAGCGCTTTGAAATGGCGCCACAGGTGCGCGTGATATGCGTCTGCACTGAAATTCTAATCATTTGCATGTCACCTCCGCTAATGCATGTTGTAAAATTCATATTATTTGCATGTTTCCCTCAGGATGTTGCATTTTCGTTCAACAGAAGTTTAATAATATGTGTGTAAAAAAATTTTGGTGAAATCAATTCCGTATTTCAATGATTAGTGCAGTTTCCAAACATTTATTATAAATATTTTTGTATCCAATTAGTTTCTCTTAGAATAAAAATATATTAGTTTCTCTTAGAATAAAAATTATTTTTAATGTTCACCTATAAACTTCAGGCTACGTATTTGCAAAATATGGTTAGATTTTAGAATTGAATAAAATTTATCTATTATATTGGATAAGTCCATTTTATTATGATAAATTTTAATTGAAAATCTGTAACTGACTATAAAAAAGATGAGTCTATTTTAATTAAAGAAACAATGCGATGCACATATTAAGATTATTTTTATTATATATTAATAATAAATATTTTTTTAAAATTTATTATCAAATTAAATAAATAACACCTTTTTTATTTTCAAGATTTTAAAATATAAATGCCGCAAATATTAATTAAATCAAGTCATGAGACGATCAAGCTAGCAATTGTCGGTCATGCCGGCACAGTTAACTATCTACCTAAAAATTCGTTATGTAAAAGTAAACACTGGGTTGCTAGCAAAAGTTCGCTTTGATATCAAGTTTTGTGAAAACCAAATGCATTAACAGAAAGTGAAATCAACTGCCATTAGCACAAATCCCGAATTGTCACATTGATATTATTATCCAATATACTTACTTCAGCATTTTTATATCAGTTTTGAAACCATCTCATGGCATATGTAAATATGGATTTATAACCATGGTAGCTTTAAGTATGTTCACCTTCACAACATCACAGAATGGTCTCAAATGTATATTTTTTCGCGCAAAATGATCCCTGTCAACCATTATGGTAATTAAAAACAATGTAAAATGTTGTGGATAAAAAAATAAATGAAGCAATGAATCCACTTAAGTTTTGAAGCAGATATCATTGAATTCTCAGTTGCAGTCTGCCAGTTTTTTATATTGAAGCATAAAACCACTTTTTGTTGTATGAAAAATTATTACTTACAGATTACTATAACTTTAACTTCTTAAAACTTAACATAAACAACATCTACTTTTGACTATTCTATCATTCGTGACACAATTTTCTTAGGGCCAAGAGTGAACAAATGATACCAATCTTTCAACTGTTTATTTTTGGATTACTTCACTACACAAATTGAAGGAGCAGTAGATATGCACCTTTTTGCCCAACCAATTTACGAGAACCTTCCCCAAAGAAACACATTTGGGGATTGGAAAATGAATAGACACCCCCAAAAGGCCGCAAATTTGGGAAACCCAATAAAATGTGTGCAAAATTTTCGATAATTTTTCTGTTATTCACTTTCGGATATCGTCTAATCTTGACTCAACTAAAACATCGAAGCTTAAAAATAATCGTCAAATTTTTCAAGAGATACAAGACATATGAATATATTTATGAATGAATATACCAAGTAAAGTAAAAAATATACAAGTGTACTCGTAAAATCAAAATTTCTTAATGATAACGAAGCAATTACAAACTTGTTTTGGTTTAATATTAATGTAAAGGAAGGAAACTGTGATGCCTAGTTTTAAAATAACTAAAAATACTTTCAATTAAAAAGGCTATTTTAGTCAAGTAAACTCAAGTAGAAATCTAATTGATTACGGGTATCGGTAAATGGCCTTGATTGTGCCATTAGGTTTTGTCCTATGTTCTTTCAATAGATTGCGTAGGATGAATTAAAATATATTTATGATTATAAAGGATGCTGAACACCGGCTTTATTAAATTCTTAATTGTTATGCCTTTTCGAGAAGTCTAAGAATAAAATGTTTTCTCACTAAAACTTTTCATGACACTATTCTAGTTAAAAATTTATCATAACAGTTACAAAACATTCTTTATCTCCTCAGTAAAATCTGCCGCACTCTTCGCATATGATTTTGACCACCACTTTTATTCATCGTGAAATCAAAATTTTGTCTGCTTCATTAATATTACCTATACCACTTTTCCCTAATTGATGGTCTAGATCAGAGATTTCTTACGAGCTTCTGATGGACCCATTGGAGATCAACAGAAGCTTAAAAAAAGTTTGCAGATTTCTAAGCGTGAATTGCAGATCGATGGTAAGTTTATGAAATGACCAAAAAATTATACAGCACGGAAATAATTAAACAATAAACATAACTATCGTTTTAGATTTTTTGTTCGTATTCATAATAAAACAGAGTTATCTTTATATTTTTATGTCAAATATTAATACTATAAAATTATATTTTTTTTTGTATTTTTTTTTTATTTTGTAACGAAGAATGGAAGTGGCTCTTTGTCAGTAGTCATTTTAAAAAGGTTCAAATCCTTTGGTATAGATATTAATTTACAGTCACAAACTTCCGTCGGAATTGATATACATTTATTCCAATTAACAACACTGCAATGTTTCATATCAAAATATTACTAACAAAATTCAACAGAAGAAAACACCATGAAAAAACTTAATCGCGAATTGCAGTTAAATAACTGATTCCCAATTCTTGAAGTAACTTTCCGAAAAATTTTCTTTTTTCTTAATCTTACACTTTCTCGGAATAAAGTAAATCATCGCTTTCTGCTTTCATGTGTTCATTTTTTCGAGTAAATAATCCCTGGTTTTTGAAGAATTCCACAGACAGTGTTTGAGATTAAAAAGATCTTAAATTTTCACTCACACACATCGAGTATTACTCTGGTCAAAGAAAACTTGTCTTCATAAGTGATCAAGCAAAGTGAAGCATTTCCCTCTGGTAGTGATTTTGTGGGTGATCATATATTCCCTCAATGGGTTGAGGAAACTCCGTGCGTTGTTGACGTTTCTACGTTAATCTTGACACGTAAAGTCCTTCCTCTAATGTGACTGGTGCCAATCCCGGTGTAACTACGTCACCTGGCAGTGGTTCAGAGTTACGAGGCGCTTGGTGATGAGGGAGTATTCCAAATTCGTTAACTCTAAGGTAGTGTAGGGGTCTTACCTGCACCTCTATGTAAGTATGTTTTCAAAGCTAGCTCTTGGTTAACTTCCTAAAACATTTAATGACTAATCATGTATTTCTAACTGAAAAACGCTTACTTTTCCTAGATATATGCAAGTTTGCTTACATCGTTCATATTAAGGGGTTGCACCATCGCAAACATTAAAATAGAAGAATTTCATCAAATTTCTGATTTAAGCAACCAGTGTGCGGTTGCTAGTAATTTTTGGATCCATTGGCTTTAAAATTTAATGCCATGCATTTTATGAGTATTAGTCTTACGAAGGTTTTAATTCGAATAAAAGTAATTATCCCTTTCTATAAAGCACTACTTATATTTGAGAAAAAAAAATGACCAAAAATTAAAAAAATGGGAGATTTTCATTATATTATGTTTTTTGGAATAAATGTTAAATAATTTGTACATACTTAATTCAATTAATTAGAATCACAAATGATAGTATTCCGGATCTTTCTTCCAATCAAACAATGTTAATGTTTAAGAATCTTCTAATTGATACAAAAATAAAAATATGTTTTTAATTATTAAAAATTAATAACTTATTTAAAATATTGTTAATTTTTAACAATATTTTAAATAAGTTATTAATTTATTTTTTGGAATAAATGTTAAATAATTTGTACATACTTAATTCAATTAATTAGAATCACAAATGATAGTATTCCGGATCTTTCTTCCAATCAAACAATGTTAATGTTTAAGAATCTTCTAATTGATACAAAAATAAAAATATGTTTTTAATTATTAAAAATTAATAACTTATTTAAAATATTGTTAATTTTTATTCCTGATAAATTTTGCATCACACTTAATGTAGTAGTTACGATGTTATCTCTAAATTAAAAATTATTTACTATATTTAATTATTTATAGGAATTCAAAGATTATTAGATACATTAGATTTAGATATTTTGAATTCCTATCAATGATGAAGTAGTTAAATATACTGAAACATTTAAACGAAAATACTCAAAATAATCAAAATGCAATCATTACAAATTTAAAAAAAATATGTTATTAAAACTATTTTCGAAATTGGTTCAAAATAGTTTTTATAATTTTAGTATAAATAGTTATAATAAATCATTCCTTTTTTTCAGATTGCACTGTAATCCTATATCTAGTTGATAGGTTTCCTTTTAGGCATATTTATATGCTGTTCCTTATCGTAAAAGTGAAACCAACCTGATTCTACAAATGACACAATTGCTATTCAACAAATAAATTCAATAAAAATTTGTTCTTTAATGCTCTTAATCCAAAAATCTTTCCTCCCATAGTATAGAAATAATTAAAGATCGAATTTTATACAAGATGAGTACGATAATAGCCAAAACCTTTTAACTTGGGAAACATATTAAGATTATCAAGTAAAAGAAAAACTTTGTAAAATGTGTATAGTGTATTTATGAAAAAGGATTTTGTATTTTATTTCTATCAACTGAAATTAATCTATTATTTATCTACCGTATTTTTGATTTAGAGTTCTTAGGATTTTTATAATTCATTAATTCTTTCCGAAAGAAATTAAGATTTTACAGAAGTTCTTTCAATCAAATCATTGTTTAAAACATTGTTTTGCAGCGTGAAAAAATTTCCATGAGGAAATATTTTATAATATTTTATTCACATATTATCGTATATTTGTTAATATTTATAAATAAAAGGAATTTTTTTCAATTCTTTTCTTTTTTTCTTTAAGAAATTATATAAGACTTTATATAAAATAAGAAGATAAGACTTTATATAAGATAAGAAAGATATATATATATATATATATATATATATTTATATGATCTTAAGAAATTATATAAGATATTAAACTTAAAAAGAAATTTCCAATGTTTTTATAATCCATAGGATTTTTAAATAATCATAAGAATTAAATTTGTGTAAAGTGTGTCACTATGTATAATTAGTTTAACTTTATGTATTTATAGATTGTTCCTTATAAAAGCATACTTTCATTTTATAAATTCGATTTCTCCATTTCACAAAGAGGACTTGATAAAATAAATTATATATAAATCTCTTTTTCTTTTTCCTCAATTTACAATTACACCAATAAACTGTTCTTGAAGTACAATTGAAATTATCAAAACAATTTGACCGGATTAAAATGTGAATGACTTTTTAATGACTATGAGGTTTTAAGTGCTTATGTTGTTGTGTTGTTACTATTAATACTTGGACAAGCCAAGCACGCTATGCTTTGGCTATGCCAATTTAAGTCAGTTGGGAGCATCTTTCGTTTAATCAGAGCACCATGAAAGTGAAAGTACGACTTTTGCTCATCAAATTCTCCAATAGATGGCAGTACCAGAGGATCTCCTATCTCAATTTTGGCACTGATCTGAAGGGCGAGTAAATTTCTCCAGACCATTGCACCCATGGTAACTGCACAACGACCGACCACAGACTTTCGATTCCACAGATTTATCGAGCACGTACATCGCATGTACTCGGTGGGCCTTTGGCCGCATTGGGAATCGAAACCCACCCTTACGAATGGAAGGCAGATACCCTAACCACTAGACTACCAAGGTCATAACATTAAGTGCTTATAGTTTACTTTATGAAAATTTTTCTCTTGAAAACCTATACGATTAATATTAATTCAGTTTTTATTTTTTAGAGCTATGTCTTGGGTTATTGCTGTAAGAGCAGCTGATATTTGCAACAAGATTCCTGGGCTTACTTTGCCTCAACGCATGTTTTGTCAAGCTCGACCTGACATTGTAGTGGCAATTGGAGAAGGAACGAAACTCGGAGTCGCTGAGTGCCAAAGACAATTTCGCTACCATCGATGGAACTGCTCCACCATAGGCAGCAATCAGGTTTTCGGACACGTTGTGGTGGTTGGTAAGAAATGAATATTTATTGTAATCGCTTAAAACTTTTGGGAGTCATTCATTGTTGCAAAATTTAAAATACTATTAGAATTTAGTAATATAACTCATATGAAATGAAATTCATATAATAAAGCTAATTAATTTTTTAATAATGCTTTTTGCAAGGTTAAGGGTAATATAAATTTTCTTACCACGCTTATTTTGTAAGATAATATCATCCACTTATTATTTATTGACAATATATTGCAAATGATATTTCTTTTTAATAATTTTAATGTATATAATTAACTTAAAGTACAGAAACAAAATAATATTTTTCAATTGTTACGATACGTTTTTCACGATAACAGTGCCAGTAAAATTTTATTGAAAAAACATTATGACTTATAGACTGCTCGAAAAAGCAAAACAATAAAGAATTTAAAAAGGTCGGAGTTCAGCATTTTCTCGTTAGCTTTAAAGATATTTTATTTAATATTAAGTAAAATTGTTATCAAACTATTGAAAGAGTGTTATCAAACTGTTGAAAGATATAAGGCCTCATCTAATAGCAGAATGAAGACCATTATGACACTACCCTTATTTCGTAGATTTCTGTTTAGTATTAGAGTTTTTTTATTTAGTTATATTTCGTAATTAGAGTTTATTTGACTGAAATATCCTTTTAAAGTAAAGCTATTTTTAGTTATTTTAATAGGCTTCACAGTTTTATTCCTTAACGTTAATTTTAAATCAAAACAATTTTTATTGGTTCTTAATTGCTTGATTATCATTAAGATATTCTAATTTTACGAATATCTTTCATTTTTATTTAAGTTCTTCAAATTACATATTAAGATTTACTATATAAAAATTCATGAATATTAGATCTTAGATTTCTTTAGAGTCTAAGCTTCAACTTATGAGATTTATGTTCTATTGTAAAAAGTTTGTATAAGAATCACTACGATTAAAACTAATATTTTCGTCCTTTATTATAAATTTATATATTTTTGTAAATATATAGCCAAAAAAATGTGCATATATAATTGAAAAATAACACTAAAGAAATTTCACTTCAATTAAATCTACTAAAATTCGATAAATTTCATATTGACTTATTTATATAATGAAAATTTTAAGTAAAATAATTTTTGCACTAAACTATTTTTTTGAACATTTATTTATACGAATATTAGAATTAATTTATCAATGCCAACTTTAATTGCTATGTCCATTTCTGTTGATACTAAAGCAGAAAAATCAACATTTCTAGAATTGGGTCCATCAATAATTATCAGTATTAATTTTAAACTTTCGTTCCGAAAGGATTATCGATGAAAAAAGCATAAGTATCATCAAATTGACACAAATCGTTTCATTTTGCTCCTCAACCACATTTAATACAAAATAAATGAGAAAAAAAAAGAGTATACACACAATTAAAAAAAATTGTGGCGCAGTTTATTTGTAAAAAATAGCTAACAATAAACGTATTTAAATTTATTATTTTTACAACAAAAAATTATTTAAATAAAGAACCTAAAAACAATAACATCATGCATCATTCTATTATACTTAATTAACAATAGATAAATAATAGAACAATCAACAATCGAAAAATTTGGTGGTAGTTAAAACAGCAGCATCGTTATTCTCCAGCCAAATATCTTTTTGAATGGATATTTATTTATTGTAATTTTTAATATTTTGATAGAATTGTTTATTTGACTGCAGGTGAAGTTTCATTTCATCCTCTTTAGAGAATTTTTTTTAAATATTTGAATCCCAAGCCTTTAAAAATGCTCCATTCTATTCTCTTCTGTATTAAGTATCTCTTAAATAATTACCCTTTTCTGATGTAAAAACAAAATAATTAACATTAGTATTGAATTTTGGCTTAAAGAAACACATAAAAGGCTTACCAATTTAAATGCTCATCATATTTGGCCAAATAGCCTAGGTTTCGCCAGTGCCTTCTGAATTCTATACCCCGCAGCATTTTATTTCTTACTCTTGTGCGCTAATTTGTTTCCTTGATAGCCAGGAAATCAGTTTCCATCCACTCCATCCATCTCAGTTTGGAACTATCTCTTTTCCTGCTTATTCGGTGTATGAAAATTTTTTTAGTGTGAAGTCATCATCTATTCTAAATATATGAGCCAACCAATTCATCCGATTTATTTTCATGAACATGTTATTGTATGTATCCTGTACTTATTTGGATAGGTTTTATATGGTTCAAAGTTATATCTTCTTCATCAAATATTGCTGACTCCTATCCCATCCAAGAATATCTCGTAGAATTTTTCTTTCAGAAATGACTTCTTCATTCTCACCATTTTTGGTCAGGTTCACATCTCTGGACTCCATGTATGTATGAATCTAATTAAGGTTTTACAAATTAGCTTTGATGTGAATTCCTGAATCTCTCATTACTTTCTCTAAAGCAACATTAAAAGGAAGGCAGAATAAGGAATCAGCCTGCTTGACTCTTTTATTGACATCAATCTCTTCTGATAAACATCCTAAGATTTTGGCCCTACAAATAGTGTTGGACATACTTGCTACTACAAGCCTAATTAGTTTAGGCAGTATCCGAAATTCAGCCAGAGCTTCATACAAGCAATTTTCATTAATCTACTGAAAGCTTCTTTTAAATCTATCAAAAGATTATGTGTAGTTATACCAAATTCTCTGGTCCCATCCAGAATTTGCCTTAAAGCAAAACTCTGATCTTTAGTAAATTTTTCTTGCAGAAAACATATTAATAATTTTCAATTTGATGGCCTATATAATGTGAAAGAATTTTGTATAGGAAGTTGAAAAATTTCTTATAAGTGATTGAGCTAGAAAAATCTATTGTATTACCTTATTTATGTATTGGACATATAACGCTTGTATTCAATCAGAAGACAATATTTCAGGTTTTAGGATATCAGTAATAAGATTAAATAGATTGAATTTAGAAGTACTGTGGTTCATTATATTTTAACAGCTCAGCTAAGATGCGATCATACCCACTTGCTCTGTTGTTTATTTACTTTTTTATAACAATTTCAATTTTTGGAAGTTCAAGTGGAGCTGCTTCTTCAAAAATATTTTGGTTTTCAAAAAGAATACCAGTACTGTAGGGTTAATTATGTTTTGCAAAAATTTGAAGTTTGCTTATAATTAATAGAAATTAGAATTAATAATATTAAATAATAAAGAATATAAGTCCATGTGACTTCAATTAACCCACTTGTAAAAAGCTCTGCTTTCATTTACTGTTTTCAGGGGAGCAATATCTTCAATTTTTTTTCTTCTCAAAAGCTTCTTTTCTTTCTCTTATGTAGTATCTTTTCCTATCTTCTGCACTGTCTATTTTCATCAGCATTAAATCTAGTGTTAATGTGTATCAATCTCTTTTATGTAATGTTTTTAATATTTGTAGCTGTAGTACACTAATCCTCAAACTGATCCTTATTTACAAGCTTTTCTTTTTTTCCAATAATACTATCAGCATCACTGCATATATTCTCCTAACTACATCCATTCTAACTCAACTGATTCATTCTGAGAATATATGTTAGCGAGCGTAGTTTGAACACCATCTATATATTTTGTTTTAATATCTTTTATTTTTAGTTTATTACAGTTCAACTGATGTAAAGTTATCCCTTTTCAATTTTTTGCCATAGGTATTCCCTCTCTTACTTCAAAGTAATAATTATGTATTTATTACAAAATTTTTTATTGTTGATAAAAAGTCATGTTATTTGGCGCCATTTCTTCATGTTCAGAGAAATTTTAATCACTTACCTCAAAATCTTTAAATAACAATAATAAAAGGAAAAGAAATATTGCAGACTTATCTTTGGTGTTTACTTTAAATAAAGGAGCATGTTGGATGAAAATATAACAATAAGAAAAAAATTAAATATCAAAATTTTATTTCTTTTTATTCCAACTTTGTATTACTGTATTAGAAAATGTGTTAGTTAACTTGTAGCCAGTAGAAATTTTGGATTTTTTTACAGATTTATGTTCCACAATAAACGTTAACATCATAAATTTTGAAAAAATGTTTCCAAAACATTTATCCAATAATTTTGTAAAGAAATAACCCTATGGAATAAATAAAATGTAAAATAACGTGACAAACAGAAATTACAAATATAAGAAATAACAATGTTGGAATACAGACTTTGGAAATAATGCAGATTCTGAAGATTACGATCTTCCAAGAGAGGATGAATCGTGAAAGAACTTAATAGATTTTTGAATGAGTTTTAAAAAGAAAGGGGTTGATAATGATTATCGTATCTTTTAATTCCAAAAAAAAAAAAAGAGTAGAATTTAAAATAACAAATAATTTATTCCAAAAGATTCTTACGTAAAATCATCGTGACTTTTATTCATTTATAGATACATTATGAGTTGATTTATTGATTACTTTATCTCTCTCTTTCCCCAATAGATAATTTTTATAGAAAAATAATTTGTATTTTATAATTTTAAAAATTACTCAACAAATCTGTAACTTTTTTCAATAAATTACAACTGAAATTTACCGCCAGTTATTACATTTAGCTGTTAAAAGAAATTAAATAACTTAATAATTGTTAATATTTTTAAGTTATCAGAAACTATAAATTATCAGTTTTATCTCATATTTCAAAAATAAATAAAAAATGAAAAACATAGAAATTTTTCATAAAAGGATTGCATTAACGTTAGAAATGTGCTGTTAATTTTTTTGTTTCAGGGATTTAAATATATACGAAACAAAAAACAAGTAATAAAATATTAGTTTTTTTATACAAAAATTCCTCTTATTTGTAATAAATCTACTACAGGTTTCTTAATAGGGAAATAATAAATATTAAAATCTAACTAACAACTAACAAGAAATGATAAAAGCAAACAAAAATTGGTAGTGAGCAACAAAATCCTATAGGAACATTCAAGAAACAACGACATTCCAAACACGCACCCAATCAGTCGTGAAAAAAATAATTCCGATTAGGGTTACCGAGGAGAGGAAGAGTTTTTCTAATATTGTCAATTATGCATTCCCAGTGTGGTTAGTTTGTTGGCTATTATTTTACGGTCCTCAGAAACAGAAGAATGGCTATGTGCACAGAATGTTTTACGAGGAACTTTGTTTTGAATTAATCCTTATGCTTTTTGTCGATCTATTTTGATATCGTTTCTAAAGTCAAAACTAAATACAATGTAGACGCTCGTTCTTACGAACTTCAAAGTTATAAACATTCACGATTTTACGAACTATAGTGGCTAGTCTCCAACATGGTCCCATAGACATATGATACTCTTAATTTCACTTTACGAACGAAAATTTTTAAGTTCTCCTATTTTTCGAGCTCATTTTCATGTCTCATTCATTACCATTTAATTTTTATCATGTGATCTTTTAAAAAATTTTTAAATTTTTTTATTTTACGTTTGAGAAGCTTGATGTTTTCATTAGAGAATCGAAAATCGAATGCTGGATAACTTATTTCACTGCTAGTATTGAAATACCGGGTTTTTTTTTTTTTTTTTTTTTTTTTTTATGCAATTCGTGTTGAATTTCCCACGTTTTAACTTCCTCCCGTCTTACAACTGGAGCAAAGTCATAAGTTTCTAGTGCTAATAACATAACGTGCTTTTGGAAGAAGTGATTATGGTAGGGTATAACTATATGAAATGGCCACTCTAAACGCGATATACTTATGAATCGTCATTTTGGCATGCAGGCCTTATTACAGAAACCACCGTAAATGAAAACAGTTAAGAACTTTTTTGACGACTTGAATCGCGATGACTTGAATTTCGGAACTGCCGTTCGAAATTTTATTTAAGATTTTTTTCATGTTCACTCCAATTAAATTTGTACGCGTTAAAAATAATCATATGGTTAAATGGGTGAAAGCATAATGAATGAAAAAAAAAACTTTTAAAAAGGAAAGAAAATTTCTAAAAAAGAATACAAGAAATATTATTTTTTGTAATCTTTCATCAATAAAATGAAAGTAAGAATAATTTTTAATGTTTTATTTTGCATGTGTTTTTTATAAATAGATTTGCCAGATTCCTGAAATGTTCATCCGGGAATTCTCCCCCCTCTCTGCATTGAGGGTATTCAAAAAGTACACAGCCTGGGCGAACTTTTAGTGCTTTAGAGGGTAGTTTTTGTACTGCGAATGAATGGTTAATGATTAGGAACCTAAACAGGATAATATTTAATAAATGACAAGCATTTAAATTTAAATATTTTATTTCAACACCTTAATATTTATGAGTTAATTAAATAAAAAGAAATACTTTGAATTACGAATAAAAATTTTAGCAATATCTACTGGTATTACTTATCGATGGTCAGGACTCTTTTTAGAAAATCTTTTAATTTTATAATTCTTGTAAAAATCTTCACAAGTTAATCCGTTAACTGTAGGTTCTTTCAAACTTTTTATCATCAGTCCATGCCGTGTTCATCAAATAAATACTCTCTGCTGGTGTTAATGCCTCAGGCAAGCAGAAGTCATACTCAATACTCGTGATCAGATTAAAAACTGCTATGTGGTTATCTCTGATGTGACCAAATAGCCTGAGCTATTTATCTCCCTTAATCACATCTCTGGTAATCTCTTCTTGCTTCTACTGTTCCCAATTTGACTGCAAATACTTCTTATCAAACAAAACTTCGCGCATGACCACGGCTGGCGCGAGACAATGTCATACGATATCAATATTTATTAGCAGACCATCACTCTTCTATCATTTTCACTTTTCATATAATACAGAAATAAATGACTAATTATTCTAAATAATCCATCACAATTAATTAATTTTACACTTTTTTGGTCATCTATAAAATCACATTTAATTTTTACCAGGACGAGAAGTAAATCGGCAGGGACATCGCGGTTGTCTCTGAAAAATGGGAAGTCTGTCGAGTATACTTACAGGGCGCATACTAAATATTTTCCTACAATTTTTTATTTATAAAGGGAAAATAGTTTTGTAAAAAATAATTAAACATTCATTTTTCTATTATACGAGTTTTTGATTTTAAGAATTATTTAATATTTAATTATTATTCTGGACCCAACGAGTTCTTAGAAATTAATGTCAACTGTAAATAGTTTCCATTCGAAGTTTTAAAGTGTAACAGTGAAGAGAAATTTTTTATTCGTTTAAAAAATTTGGTTTGAATTTAGTTTCATCTAAAATGGGTAAATGTTTATAATTACCTAAAATATTTTAGCGTTATTAAATTGTTTATAGAAATAAACTTTAATATTAAAATACAAATGAAAAAATAAATTTAATATATTAGTTTCCATTAAAAAAATTCATTAACATTACTTGATCAAATATCACATCAAAACTATTATATGGAATTTGAATTTTAAGTAATAATTAAACTATCAAGTGTATCGGTGAGGAACACTACTCGATTCATATCACAAATACTTTGGTCATTTTCCCCATAGGATTGTTCTTTAAAAAACTATAAATGTTAAAATCATATAACTATCGTTTTTTCTACAAAATCATTTAAAGTATACATTGATAATTGCATTGCTACTAGAATACCAGTTTTATGAATCAATCTCCAGCTGTGGTCATTAGAAGCAAAAGTACCTTACGCTATTTACATTCGAAAACACTAATTATTATCTGATTGAATGTTCCGTGAAGCAGAAATTATATTAGAGTTGCGCACGGATATTGTCTCACAAAATTTTTGATTTTAGCATCAGCAATGCAGTTAGGTTTTCGCAATTCGAAAGATTAATGTTTCTTCGATGAAAATATTGATACAAGTTTCTCAAGCTATAAAATAAAGAAAATGAAAAAAAATGTAAATAATCGGATGATAAAAAGTAAATGCATACCAAAAATGCATGAACGTATGTTAGCTAAAAAAGAAAAATTCAAAATTCAGATTCGTAAAAAGGAGTTAAAATTATAATTTTGTCGATGGTACTGAATTTAAAATTCCATAATTGACCAGAGCCGTTAGTTCATAAAATAGTGAGTTTTCATAAATTAGAGATTCGTAAAAACAAACATATGTTGTACTATAAAAAATTAAGTGTGATTGATGTATGAGATTTTAGAGATTTTTATTAGATAAAATAAAATCTATTTTAATAACTCTTGTTTTGTATGTATGGCTAAGAGTCATTTCTTAAAATATAGAAATTTTGCTACTAACATAATGCTTATGATATAACTTGTTTATAATATAATTTAATAAGATATGAAGGATAAAAGAGTTCAGCAGTTATATTAACTAAAACTTATATAAATAAATAATAATTTATTTGTATGAAGAAAAACATAAAAAAATTAAATATCACCTTTAAATTAAAAATGTTTTTCATCTCGAAGTATTTGAGTTTTAATCCCTTTAATACTAAACTTGCAGAAATAATATTATCCTAACACACAATAAGATCATCAAAACAAATCAGCTTGTATCACAAACGCCATATCTGATGGCATTTTGGTGATGAATTTTAATATTTCCCTAGCTTTTAGTACATTTTTATGTCATTCAGAAAGATCAAGAATGCTAAAATCATTAACATTCTATTTCGACAACCCTAGTTCATACGTCATCGTGGAGCAATTAAGAATACTTTAACTACGAATTTTCATTTACGAATACTATGGTTTTGATTAGAAAGAGTTTACTCAGAGATTACGAATTTAACTCAGAATTTTTGACAGTACAAGTAAGTATTCTTTTTAAAAAATTACTTATATTTCATAGCTTTATTGATATTTTATAGTTAATCATATTTATTTATTTAAAAAAAACTGTGAATTAAAAATTACATAATTTTGGTAGCCTTGTGAAATTATTTGAACAGCAAAAACAATTTTTTTAAATGAGCCAAAATAATTATATGGCATTTGCGTTATAATATATTTATATATAAGCACTTATATATATTTATAAAGATCTACGACCTTGACCATGAACAAATTTGTACTATATTTATGTCAAAATCATGAACTTAAGAAAAAAATTTAAAACTAATCCTTACCTTTTTAATAATTATAATATTGATATTTCACATTTATATCCAGCTTAACTTTATTAAAATAATAAAATCAATTTCATGAAACTCTTGCTTATATCTCCCATTTTGAGTTTGGGAAAATTCTTCTGTTGTAAAATTGCTTTCATCATTTTATGAAATGCGATAGAAATATTTCGAGATAAAAGGTATATATTTTCTTAGATCATTGTCTATTGATTTAATGAGTCCATAATAAGAGCTATGTAAATTTCAACATATTCGTTCTAAAAATCATTAAATGTATTTCAAAATGTTTGAATATTTGAATAGAAAATGACGCTGTTTTCACAAAACTTTTTAGAACATCTACTATTATAAAAAATAAATAATTTTAACATGAATAACAAAGTTGTTGCCAAGACAGATTGCTATTTCATACAAAAAATGCAAATGTGCAAAATATGTTTCCGATTTTTATATCTTGTGATACAATCAACCAATTTAAAATCGTCTGCTTTTTCAGTTTCACTGATTATTAGGGAGAAAATACGTATTATCACTAAGTGCGTGTGTGTGTAATTATACATGTATTTCTGAAAATATAAAATATGTTAACCGATAATTTTTAAGCAAAATACATTCTAAAATTTATTAGTTTAATTCGATTAATTTGTTTCATTTTAAATTGATCAGAAAATTTAACAATTCCCAATTAATGAGGAGAACATTTTTAAAAGTTATAAAACTCTGCTCTGGATTGCCACAAAAATATCTGTTTTTAAAAACGATTTATGTTAGGGGAACCATTTATGTGAAAACATCTTACAGATGGATGTCAAAATTGAATGTATTTTTAACAAGACTTCAAGATACAATTCTTTTAAATTTTCATTATTTACGTAATTGAATTGACTACGAAAAATTCCTTCCATTTTTTTTACATAATAATATTTGAATACATTTTAAAATCTTGAAATTAAAACTTACAAAATAAATTTAATCACATGATTTAAAAAAAAAACTTAAAATACACAGAAAATACATAAACATAGAATATCTGCAGTGCATTTACTTTCAAATTATTACTATTCACTATAGCAACATAAATACATTTACTATAAAATAGTAAATGTATTTAAGAAGACGGTTTATCACACGTTAATGGTGAGATACATTACTAGATTCTGTGTGCAAAATTAGCAAGAAAAGATTTTACAATCAAATTAATGCTGCACGAATGTAATTTATTGTTAGAAAAGTCTTAAAGATTTCATACACAAATGCTTCTACTAATTAAATATATTTATTTACTCTTGTATTTTGCTTAAAACTGTTCGACAGTTGTTCAAATTACGAAATTATTTGAGTGGTCTGTAAAATCCTTATTTAATTCATACAAAATGCTTACATATTGAAACACAATACTAAGGATGAACAAAATCATTCAAAATTTACATTTGCTTGAAATTTAGAAAATTCTTACAAGTTTTATTTCGATTGCAGTTTAATACAATGAAGCGTTATCTGTAATAAGAACTAAGAACTTTTTTTTGAAATAGTAAAATATTTTTAAGTAGTATCTTATTTTGAAAATGGTGAACCTAATAGATTCATTGTTAAGAAATTAATCACAGAATTTAAGTTAAATCATATCCTTTATTTCAATAATTTGAGGGATAATTTAAAAATATTTGTTTGAAATTCGGTAATAAAATGAGTTAATTTCGTTTTCCTCATATACAATTCAATAAAATATTATTCGCTATACAGTTTTTTCATTGAAAACGAAAATGCTTTTCGAACAACTCTATATATCACTCTCGGTTAGAAAATTTTGAAAGACTACTATGTGTAAAATTTAATAACGATTTAACATATTTAAGCAAATTGTTAGTCAATATGCTTCACTGAAAAGAGAAGTTATTTCAAAATCATAACAGAAAATTAAAAAAGCACCTGTGAAAAAAATTAATTAAAAATATTGCATTATTGCTAATAATTTTGTTAAGTACTTGATGGAATGTAAATTTTTAAGAAATGAATTTTACTTTGTATATCAGTCCAATTTTATGCATTTTTATTCAAAATAGGATCTGAATTAGAATGTTAAATCAATTTTGGTGAATACTTATACGCAAAATTACCATATAATTTTAGCATAGTTATAAACTCTATGAAGAATTTAGTGCAATAATATGTGTCAAGTATACTTCTAAAACAAATACGTGGCTCAAAAGTAAATAATCAATAATATTTGAAAGATTCTCAAATTAAAATATGGGAAACTGAACACAAAATTTTATTGTTGAGTTGTGTATTCGATAAAAAAAAGAAAGGAACTTTCTTCTCACATTGAACTAGGCAATATTAATATAGATATCATTTACATTTTTCTAAATTTTGTATTTTAGAAAAGTTTTCTTTGTACAAACAAGTTTTACCACTGATAATAAATCACTGCCACACCAATATTTGTAATAATATCTCCTTCCATTTACAGGATCGGATTGCTAATCTTTGAAATCAAGTTAATTATGGGTAATATGATAAAGTTTGAATATTGATGACGGATATATTTCAAAATATCGTACCTTGTTTCTTGTTTTGATGATTGGAAAGTATGAATATTAATCAAGAATTCTGCTTTATTTCAATTAACAGTCAAGAACTAATAACTCTTAAAGATCTGTATGAAAACTTTTATAGATATCTTCTTCATGAAAATCGCAATGGAAGTGAAGTAAAATGAGGTTTTAACACTAAAACATTTATTTATTAAGCGATAGATTTCCAATATAATCATCAATCTATCATTGTTTTCATCTTAAATTATATGATGACAAGTTTTCATAGCGAGCATATTTCTAAGAATGTGTGTCTCTTTAAAATACTTTATGCTCTGATTTATTTGATATTCTTGAAATTTTACGAGTGCAATGTACTGCCTTCATATTTTCGCACCTTATGACAATCCATCATTGTCCGAAAAGAGTTTTTCATCTCAAACTAATTTTCCTAAAGCTTTCTAGCTACGAAGTTATAGAATTTCATCCAATGCTGGATTTTTCTACTGAATTTTCAAGCGAGTGTTAAATAAATACTAATCAATTTCGACAATGTCTTCCTTGCTATGTTCACGTTGTTTCCACAGAAAAGGCTATTTTGTCATACAATATAAATGATTTTTCTTCCTCACTTTGACTTTTTTTTAATTTATTAATAATCTTCTGTCAATTTAATGTTATTCGACAGACAGATTTCAATAACATATTTAAACTTAATGGTTCTCCAATTCTGAGGTATTTGCATTTATAGGTTGTTGATTAATGTACAGCATTCTCTTCTTAACGTTTAAGTTTGTAATCATTCCATCAAATTTTTTAAATAAGGAAGTTATCATGTTCCAGTGGAATGAAAACTATTGAATTTTGTATTGAAAAATTAACTATTGAAAAAGTATTGAATTTTGAGTTCAAATATAGTTTCATAAATCTGAATGGTAAATTAGTTATTTAAGAAATTACTTAAATTTATAGGTTAAATATTAATGTTAATTATAAGATTTGATATGTTAAATATAAGGGAAACAGGACATTTATGTATTCCATAACACAACTGGGGAAAAATTTCTCAAACATACTATATGTTTCCAAGTTTCATATTTCTAAATTCTTATTAAATATTAAAATTATTAAAAAACTGTATGGTTTTACTAAATTTTTTCACGTATCATATTTGAAGACGATAAAAATAAAAAAAATTTTAAAAACTTATGCTGCATGTTAAATAATTACAATTGGAGTAATAAAATGTGTTTTATATACATTGCTTTTACATGTGAAATACTCCGTGAATTTATAGTACTTAAAAATTGATTTCTATTATTATAAAGAAAAGTATACAAAATTGTAATATGAAATTTCAAAGTATCCATTACTTAATCAAAAATATATTTTAGTTGTTATTTATTCTTGAATTCTAATTTTTTTGTTGAAAATAATTTTGCTTGAATTCTAATTTTGAAAAATTATAGTTGAATTTTGATTCAAATTAACTTTATAATGTAAAACAATTATTTTTTTTTCTGTGTTATTAAATTTAGACTTTATATTTTCTTGTTACTTTTTAAAGCAACATTTTATAAAATTGTGTAATGCTGAGAAAATGTAATCCCCTATTATTAATGGAAGAATCGAAAGATTGAAACATGATATCTGTATTATCAAGATCTTACATGCAACTTTATTTCTTTAAATCTAAGGTAAAATCGGAAAAAAGTATTTATAATATGCATTAATATTGCAAAAACTATATCTATTAAGGCATCCTTTATTTAATCAAAAATATTTTAACTATATTCCTTTATGATATAGATTTATGGTTTTAAGCATATTTTGTTGCATTAAATAAACAGAGTAACTTTTCCCTTATAAAATTATCAGCGTGTTATAAAGTTTTATTTCCTTTTGTGTTTTTTTTTTTATTTCTGTCATTAAAACATCAAATAAAATATTTTTTAATCTATTTGTAGCTTACTCATGGCCTTTTAAAAAGATGGCTTTAATTGACATTTATTTCCTTAAATTTCTTTCATTTTTAATATGAATACTTTAAGTTATAAAATTTATAAAAAATTTTATTGAAGATTTTGCAGATTGCAGAAAAATTGCAGATTTTTTTAAATATTTCTTACGAAATTAATAAGAAGAAATGTAAAGAGCGAATTTTGTTTTTTGCAGGAATTAAGGAAAATTATGTTCCCAATATCCGCTGTCGGAATTTTCAACCACCAGTTTTTATTCAACTTTTTAGTTTATATAATTCAATATTTCGATGAATTCTTTAGGCGTTCCACCAAAAAAAAAACCTGCTGAGGAAAACAAAAAAGCTTTACAACGTTTTTTTTTTTTAGCAAAAAAAATTTAAGAAGTTTCTTCTTTTTAAAGATATGATGTGTGGAACGAGTAAGGATCACTTTGATCTCTTTGTACAGAGAAAGTTGTCCGAAATACTTCAAAGGGTAAATTATATATATATTTTAAGACCATTTTCCTACAAATTTTTTTCTCATTTTTCTTTCAATGAAAATTTATTTCCATGATCTGTTTCTTCATCCATTCCCACGAATTTGCTACGGCAGTGTCCCAATCCTACCCCCTCCTACCCCAAAGTGAAAGAGGGCCCCCAATTTGGGGTTTTCGCTTGAGATAGGACCATAAATCTTCTGAGCGTTCACAATACTGGACTCAATAGGCGGTTATTAATAACACCTTTTCATAAAAGACCGCGTATCGGTTATAGAGTCCTAGTAAAATGCCGACTTTTTGAACTTTTAGTCATGGTCGATATCGAGACAGATGTATTTTTTTTTAATACACAGCATATTTCTTACATTAGATGTGTGGTTTTTTTCATGGAAGAGTGGGGAATTGATCACACGTTATATGACAAGCATTCCATTTTAATTGATTCCGTTTGTCGGTATCATTTACCTTTTCTTATATTATTTTTTACGCATTACCTCCCCATTTTGGATGGGGGTACCTTAATAGAATTGTGCATGACTTTGTATTTCCTGATAATTAAAAAGAGTTGAAATGAGGGCACAAAAAAGAATGTTTATGACAAAGACGGGAAAGCTATTTAAAAATAAAATAAAAGTTCTCCTCTGTATGTGTAAAACTTGCTAAAATTTACTTCCTCTGTATGTGTGAAATTAAACAAGATTGTTAGTTGTTAGTAAAAGTAATATTTAATGATAAACTATTCTATAAGAAAAGGAAATGTTCTTTAAGTAAATTAATTTGTAGATTTAAAGAGTTTACCTTATTTTAGTTCTAAATAGTAACTGAGCATACAATAATTATTTACAAAATTTAATATGGGTTAAATTTTATATAACATTTTATATGTATTTAGATTTGTAGATTCTGAATATTATTTTTATTAAATTGGTTATGTATAATATCTCCTATATTTTTAAAATAAAGCATCAATAATTATATTTTATTAAGTAAGATGTAGTAAGTATCATGCTTTACTACATACATGAAATTGTTGCATTAAATGTGCTAATTTAGCCTAATTTACTTATCATATAGCTGTTTAATTATAATTTAGCTTAATTTACTTAACATTACATTTATTAACAAATCATTAAATTAACAGAAGTACATTTGTTTGTTTTATAAGTTAATCAACTATTTCAGAGCATTTATTTTCAAAATAAAACGTGACCAATTTCTAATTGTACAAATTGTTGATTTTAAATCTTCTTGAAAGTCAGTTATCATGAGACGATCAGAATACTTATTTTAGCATTAATGATTAAAAAAAATTTATTTTTTAAAAATGATTAAAAACAATTGTCAAATTATAATAAATGGGTTTTATTAGTAAGAATTAAAAAACACAAATATCAAGTAAAACTCGTATAACAAGAATAAAACGTTTTCTTTTTGAAAGATCATTTAGTAATTCGATACATACTGATTGAAATTATTTCATGCAAAGTAAATAACTTAATATCTCAACTGAGAAAAAATTGCTGCATACATTTAGAGAAAAATATTCAAAAACGAACAAAAATCGCCAAAAATGTATAAAAACAGGTTATTTCTATTCCATTTAAATTCTCTTCACATGGACAATAATTAAATGACGATCTTAAGAGGAGAGAGTGGGCAGAATCGTTAGCTAAAAGAAACAAAATATGCTCGCATTTTTATCTCATCTAACACGCAGAGTGTAAGAATATATGCTCCAGGAAGTAAAAGGTGTAGAAAACGAAAGAGAAAAGTATAAGCAAAATATAAATATCAATTCATTACAATTACTGTCAACTAATTATGTATCGTGATGTCTTTAATACGACAATTTAAGGTGAATCAACCATAATAGCTGTCTTGCTTGAAACCTCTAAGAATGATATTATAAATTGACGAATTATATATTGAACTCTCAATTTATCAGCCAGCGCGGCTGCGTAACCGATAATTAAATTACTACGCACCGCTCTTAAGGCAATTTTTTCGTAATCTAAAGAGTGGCGTAGAAAAATGTGTAGTGGGACTTAAATTATATTAGACCTACCATTTTGAAATGAACTTTGATGGTTTTTTGTTACATTTGGAGCTGTAATAAATTGGATTTTCGTAAATTAGTTTTGAACTTGAATGTATAGGTTTTATTGACCTTTTCTTGACTACGCCTAATATAATAATCTATAGAAAATTGTACAAATATATATATATATATATATATATATATATATATATATATATATATATATCTATATATAATGCTGAAAATTCAAACATATTTTAATTTGAGAATAACTAAAATGATTAGAATTTATTTTTTATTTGGAACACTACATTCAAAACAGTTTTGTTTTTTCCTTAGACAAATAATGTTACAATATATAATAAATTAATATAAGTAGCAGTTAAAAGCAATTGAGTGGTAAAGCAACACGATGAAATGAGTTTCTAATTTAGTCCATTTTTAGTGTAGATCTGATCCCTATCATGGTTCATAGTTTTCTATTCTATTTCGTATTAAATGAGCTTGATATAGAGGATGCTATGAGGTTATTTAAGAATGCAAGAAAGCTCTAATTCACTGACACTTGATAATTTAGCCCATTTCAGTGCATGGTTATATATATATATATATATATGCATAATTCAGCGATCCTTTTTTACTTCAAAGTACTACGTATATCTATGGGATGTTGTTAGACGTAACACAAACAAGATTAAAAATAAAATATGCCATGATATTTGGAAACAATTTGGGTTAGAATGTATTTAGAGAGAAAACTTCTTAATTAAATTTATAATAACAATGATTATCCGTAACTTTTTGATTTTTACTTTCTCTATGAGAAAAATGAAAAAGTGATTATAATCCCAGAAAATGGAATATAATTACTCGAAATTTTTCAAATTTTGAAACTTGAAATTCCATAAAAATTGCTGTTAACTTCAACAATAATTAAAAATAACATTGAAAATTGTCATTAAGGTAAATAATTGTAATTTAAAGTTGCTAGTGCTTTTCGGAAAAGAATTTGAGCTAAGTTTCTCAATACAACATGTAAAAGAATATATGCTTGAATAAAAATTCTGTTATAACAGTAGGGCATATGCAACAGTATTAACCACAATAAAACCTCGAACAATATAAATCAAATATTAAACTCCATATCAAAAGTATGAAGTCTTAAGCATTTGGTTGGTTTGTTTGTCGTTCAACGGTCATTTTTTGCACACGAAGGATAATTATACCTAGACCTATAGTTTAAAGTGGATCCCGAACCACTACAAACATCCATGCCCAAGGTGGGATTCGACCCCACGAACTGTTGAACTGAACTAACCATTCAGCTGCCAGATCGGCCCTAAACCTTTGAAACAACTTAAATAAAAAGGTGTCAGGAAAAGGAATTCACCTTCGACACTGAGGTTCAAAAGAAGATACGTTTCTAAAATAAACTAGATCAGTATTGTATCCATAGTTTCAAGAACCACTATTTTGATTGATGATAGACATTATGTTTTTTAACATCAAGTTTAGACCAAAAAGTGCTTAGCGTTATTTATTCACCTAGCTTAAAAGGGCACGAATATTTTTTGCAAAAATGAGGATTACTGAGAATAATTGATAACTCCAATATTAGTTCAAAATTCATAGTTTTCTGTGATTAGAAACCAGGGTTCCAATATTTTCAATTCAGACCACACCACCAGCAGTGAGGGTGGTTGCAATATCATAAGTTTAAGGATTAGGTCAAATTCATAGAATTCTGCATTTACAAAGGTGATGTGAGATAATCGTACATTTATGCTCAAGTTGGGTCGTCAGCCATAAGGAAATCGCTAGTGATTTGATTAAAGCTTAGGTGTCAAAGCTGTTTTTTTGAACACACACTCATTTCAATAGAACAATTTTGAAAGGTTGCAATTTCTGATAGCTTGTTTTGCTGTATATCATTTATTTTGTTTTATCAAAGGTGGAATTATACATATATTTATGCTTATTCTTTCTGAAAAGGCTGTTATTTACGATCATGTTTTATGTGATTTATTACACGTAAATTGTTATATATTTAGTTTTATGTAATAAAGCTTCTATTTTTCTACTTTTGCACTAAAATTGGAGTAAATTACATACAATTTTTCACAAATATATATATATATATATATATATATATATATATAATATTTTAGTCAAGAGAGGAAGGATTCGTGCTCAACTATATATATATATATATATATATATATATATATTTGAGCACGAATCCTTCCTCTCTTGACTAAAATATTATTGTTTAAGAGAAGTACACGTGAAAAGTTCTGATAAATTTAATATTTAAATAATTTGAAGGAATTTTCAAATTCATAGTTTTAATCGAGAATTCTGCTTTGGAATATGAATTTTAACATATTTGTGAAGATTAACATATAGTTACTATTGTAATCAAGTTTCATTAGAATGAGTTTTAAATATTCATCGAAAGATGCATTAGAATTTTGTTATGATTTTTGTTTTTTTTGTAAATCATGTGAAGCTTTTAATTATATTTTGAAAAATATATAGTGAGTTAAGTTTTTCAGTGTATCGGATTTTGTTTTAAAGGAACAAGATTGCTTAAATTTATTATAATTAATCAGGTTTATATTCATTAAATTTATTTAGATGACATTAGCAATACAATAAAAACAATTTACCTGACAATTGCGGTCAAAACGTTTAAATATGTTATCTTCTTTGACTTTCTGTTTTTATTAAAATTGTGATGTTAATAAAATTAACTGTAACAAAATAATTACTAATTTTTAAAAGAAATAAAAATATCTATTAAGAAAATGTATTGAGTCAGAATTCTTGCAGTAATAATATCCTAATTATTTCCATGTCATCAAAATTGTTAGAAATTGTTAATTTATTGGAAAATCATATGATGTATTGGTAAATTTTTATTAAATATTCTTTATTATACTTTAAATGCAACATATTAAATTCCATAAGTTTATTTTTGTTCCGAAGTTTATCAGCAAATTCATCATTATTAAAAAGCTTTTTATTTAATGTTCATTTCACATCAAAATTTAGTCTTAACTTAAGATTCTGTTTTAATTCATTTACATAAGATGAGAAAACACAATTTTCGTGAAGTTATGGGAAAAAAAAAGAAAGAAAGAAAGAAATGAAAATGTGTATAAAAATATTCAAAATTATTTTATCTCTCTTTGTATAAACATACATCTTATTTTTAACTCTAATAATTAAGGAGTCCATCTTAAGTGCACAAAAATATTTCTATAAAATACTTTTTGATATTAGATATATATTTAGAGCTTCGATTGCAAAAAATGCCTCTAATCAGATGGAGATTAATCAAACATTTATAAGTCAGAGTTTTGAATTGATTTAATTACAAAAGCTTAAACTTTTTTCCTGCAAAACAAATACAGTAAAAATTGGATTAAAGAATACCAAAATATCAAAATAGAACATAAAAGAAATACTTCAAGTTATATGTATATACATGATAATAATTTAGGTTTTCTGCAAAAGTATTTGATTCTATTACACAACGATGTAATTTCGAATAATTTCACGTTGGTTCTTTACGTCACGACGTCGCTTGTCTGAAGAGCGGCAAATTTCCTCTTTAATATTAAAGCAGTATTCAATAACAGGTAAGAGGCGTGAAAATAACGAATACAACGCGGAGAAGAAAAAAGTGTTAAATTAGTGCGCAGGCGTAAAAACGATAAAGAATATTTATTTACCCGAGAGAAAATGTTGCGAATATTTTTTTCCTCTCAACTTACAAGAATTATGAAAGTATTAACACCAGCAGAAAAAAAGTTTTTCTCCTTCAGGTTGTTTGTTCAGTAAAGAAAGATAAATTGATGTTTTCAGCACAATTTTGATGCCACTCAAACAGTGCAAATGGACTGAAATTGCTTGAAATTTTAAGGCGTGTGTTTGCCGACATTTTTTTAAGGAGTCTTCTTAAGAGACAAAAATGAAGTGAGTTCTGATCACACAATTAAAATCAATCCAGGCAAATATAAAAGTTTGAAATGAAGCATGTAAAATTATATTTTTATACATAAAAGTTAAACCTGTTGAATGTGTTCTTACTCATATATTTTTATTCTTTTCTGAAGACAATATCAAGACAAGTATAAAAATTTTATC
This sequence comes from Latrodectus elegans, assembly GCA_030067965.1. Classification (NCBI taxonomy): domain Eukaryota; kingdom Metazoa; phylum Arthropoda; class Arachnida; order Araneae; family Theridiidae; genus Latrodectus; species Latrodectus elegans. Next base: position 108,635,586 of record CM057814.1, on the reverse strand, counting down.
ACCCTGTTATCAGGGAATAGAATTATAAAAAGTGCAAACATTTATATAAAAAAATTGTACATTAATTCTGAGGGATGTAAGTGAAGTAAAAATGTCTTCATTTAAGAGATTTTGTTCATAAACTGATAATTAATATGAATTCAAATTATAGACATGTGTATTTTTAATAATATATCAGTAGCATGTAGTGAATGCATAACACATATCTCTAAGTTGTAGATAGCGAATTGAATTGCTTAAAACTTAAGCTTCCTAATATACTATAAAGTAGTATATGCTAAATAAAAATATGAAAAGCAGTGACGAAGATAAAAATACATCTTGGTTTTGAAGCATTTATAACTTGATTAATAAAATATATTTTTCTCTTTTTGAAAAAATATTATTTGAATATAAATATCGTGAAAAATAAAAAATAATGTCAAAACTTTTGCAAATTTCCTGCTTAATCAGCTTAAGGTTGGAAATGCTAATAATAGAATATTATCGTTATTAAATATCAACTGTAAATGCATGTTTGATACTGTAAGGTAACTATTTTCTATAAAAGTCAGCAAATAAATTCTAATACCGTAAACTCGCAACGTTTTCCGTTTTTTTTATCATCAATGGCATTACCAACTCGAAAAAAATCAGAAATAACATTATGAGTTATAAAATAAAAATATACTTAATAGAACTTTTCATTCAAAATTTTTTTTAGCTTTGCTGAAATAATTAATTTTTTTAGCAAGAATACTTTTCCCATTATTTTGTTAAGAAAATGGTACTTAATTTGTACAAACATATATTTTGATGCTCTTCATTTTTTAGTTAGCATGAAATGTTAAGTGCATTTTTCTTGTTCTGTAATACTTTTTAAATATAACCTTTGACTCTTCTGAATATCAATAATTCAATATGTTAAACGAATTGAGTAGAATCAATGACTTCGAACTTATTATAATTTAGATTGCAATCAGCAGGATGCTGAATTGATTATCACGTGATTTTCTGGCTAGTGACCCAAGCTCAAATACTAGCTTAGACATGGGAGGCTTATTCGAAATGTATTATATGAACACAATTTAGAAATACAAAAATTATACTTACTTAGAATAACTATTTGTATGTAACTGCTGTGAGAAAAAAGAAGAGCGCAAGAAATTAAATATTTAGATTTCTTGAAAAAGATTGTAAGTGTTTGTAATCAGAATTTTTATATATTTGTATCATTGTAGCACTTTTAAATATTTCAGTACTTCAATTTTAGTAAAGAATATTTACGGGGAAAAAGCAGTTACTAAACTAACATGTATGCAGTAAGAAATTACTTTTCTTAAATAAGTTCTGTTAAGATTGCTGGTATCATTTTATTCGCATGTGTTTGGATGTAATGTTTAAAATATGATTTATTTGCGATTAAAATTGAACGAATTTTTACATTACTGAATTTTCATTTACAATTTAGAAAATAGACATAAAATGACTTTAAAAGTCATTAAATACTGTAGTTAATTATCTGTTTTATTGAGAGAGAATATTAAATAAAAGAAAATTATAATATAATTACCACGAACAAATTATCTGGCTGAGTTGAGATTCTTGAGGTTTTTGTAAAAATAACAATCTAGTTAATATAACAACATATTTTGAATATATGTGTAATATTAAAAAACTTAGACCTGTGATTATAACTAAGGATATAATATTAATTTCGTGATTTTTCTAAAAATAAATTGTAATTGCTTTTTTTCTAGTAATAATTCTTTTACCTCGAAAATACCAGAACAAAGTGCAAAATCAACTGAAAACCAATGGAAATAAAAATTTTATTATCAGTTTCTAAAATAAATATTCGTAAAACTATTTTTAATTGATGCTGACATATGCAGTCATTCAGAATTTAATTATATAACTTTATAAGTAAAATAAGCTCCTCATTTTATATAAAATGACAAAGGGCTGTATTTATTCAAAAGTTATTTTTTTAAATTTTCTTGATCAAAACAACACTTAAATAAAGTAATTTCCATTGATGATAATGCTGAAAAGATGCTATAAAAGTGAGAATCATAAATATACCAAATTATTTAGAAAGCAAAACTACAAAAAACAAGTTAAATGATCTTACATGTAGCGCCATGAATAATGAGAGAAAATCTAATAACTAATTCAAATATGTAACCGTAACTTCAATATACAACTATTCAAATATATTCCAATACATGTGTTATTTTTAGCAAATACTAAAATAATTTCTTATTATTTTTGTTCGTGTTAAGGAATAAAAATGTGTCACTAAATACTGCTTTAGATATTTGGAGAGAAAAAAACTGTATAAATAAAGAAAATACTATAAATTATATTTATTATAAAATATTAACTTGGAAATTCAACACGAATAAATTTTATTAATATTTAAAGAATTTTTCTTTCCATTTGGAATTTAATGAATAACAAAACTGTAAAAATATATGAAATCCCTCGCAATAACTAACAATTACTTTTATCATCGTGATTCAATTTACAGTATTGATTTTCTTGTAATAATAATATTGCCAAAATGATTCCCAATTACTAAGGCTTCACTTTTCATTTCCCAAGGTTTAGTATTCTGTAAAAATATTATTACCATTTTGTCAGAAATTTCTTCAAGATTACGTGTATATCTGACGAAACATACATCAAAAATACTTCCTCTTCAGAAGAATTATTTTATCTCCAGAAATTATGCAAGTCTGTGATTACATTCGTACCACTTTCTTTTTTATCGATACTACCAGAAATATCTCACTTTTTTTGAGGAAATAAGACTTCAGGAAAAGACTTTTTGATCTTAGATAATGAATAAAATCTAGATATCCTGAAGTTATGAGGCAAGAAAAGTCACTGTGTATAACAAGGTTAGAAATGTTCTCATATTCTTTTGGTCTAAACTTTATGAAGCAGATGAAAACATTCTTGAAAGATTTCCATTTGTTACGTTTATACTCTTAACATGAAATATTTGTTAGTGAATATTCTTTGAATATGATGATTATTAGAAGAGTATTTATTGTTTCATTGAATTCAAACATTAAATTACTAAGAATCTATTTATAGTAAGATTATTATCAAATGCTTAAATATTTAATTTTTAGTTTTAATTTATTGTTTCTGTGAAATCCCTAATAATATTTGAAATTCTATAGACACTTCTAATCATAATATTCGAGCAATTCTGTGAAATTTAAGAAAGGAAATTTCCTTCATATGTGCATTTAATTAAATTGTTTTTATTTTTTATTAGCAGCCTCATTTTTAGCCAAATTAATTTCTAATCTAGATATTCCTATTGAAATAAAAAATAATTGGTGATAAAAAATTTATTTTTATTAATTTCTCGAATATAATTGCTTTATAGATATTTTCAGTGTAAAATATATTTCATTCAAATTAAATCTTTGATGGTCCAAATAGTATTGGGTTTATAAAGTATAGATTTCAAGGGAATCTATTGTATTTTTATTTAAATACTTAAATTCTCTTCGAGTTAATGATCTTACTTCATATCAATTTTCATTTCATTATTTAATGAAATCTTTATAAGATGAAAACTGTGAATAAAATCGTAATATATATCTGTTTTTTTTTTATATTTGTATCTACTAAAATCCTAATAACCTTTCATAATAAGACCAGGATTTTTTTTTTTTTTTTTACAAAAGAGTATTTGAATTTTCCAACTTCTATATAAAATAACACGTATTAAATGAAATTAATATTCATCACTCTTAATTAAAAAAATACTTAATAGTTCATAGTTAAATTAGCTTGAAAAAAAATTTTTAATGTAATGTATTCTGAATACTTTAAAAGCCAAGGAAAATTTGGAAAGTATGTACTTTTAATTAATTTGACTCACTGAATTATTTGGATTTGAGTGGAAAGTAGAAATTTAAAAGATATACATTATCTTCTGAAAACTTTAAAAGGAAATTGAAGCCTTTTTATATTTAAATTTAGAAATTATTGATTGTTATAGAAAATGCAAAAGAAAAACTAAAATAAAAGCTATAATAATTTATAATTTTTTGTCTTCCATGCCTTTAATTTGTTTTCTGTTTTGTACTCAAAATTTTTATTAAGCATAAAATCATTATTTCACTCTTTATAAATCAAAAAATTTTTAATTCATGAAATTGTTATTAAGAACGTTTTCCTTACTACTACGATACGAAGTGTGACATTTGAATTCTTTTATTTGATTCTTTTAGAGACTTATGTCATCGATAAGGTTTCTACGCTCAATTAATTAAATTACTATAAAGGCATAAAAAAATTTAAATAATCACAATAGTTTTTTATATATAAATATTTCTTTCCATAATATGATATTTGATATTAAAATAGGAATAAATAACCTTGATAATTTTAGAGTGAACCTTATGTATGAACATTGATTAATAAAGTGAAACATAATGCTAACATAAAGTTAACTTAATTGGCAACTGTCAGCATAAAGTTATACTATCATGCTGATTGTAATAATCACGAAAAAAAGTAACGCTTGACAATTATCAATATTTCTGAGTCGATAAAGCAAATTTGCGAAAGAAATTCCTCAAGCAATGAATTCGACATAACTAAAAAATGTGTACATTCAAATATAATTCTATGGGCTTCATAAATAAAACAGTTATTTAAACTCTCAGGGAAAATTTATAATTATGTCATAAGCATTTAATCAAACTCTTACTTAAGTTTTATTATTTTCTGTGTTGTGTGTGTAATGTTTAAACTAATTATAAATTTATCTATTATAAAGAAATATATACATTAACATATACTTGACTAAACGATTTTTTATTGAGCTTTATTATTTCAAATCTAATGGTACGTTTATTTTGCTCAAAAATATTTAGTTTAGATCTGATTTCCATGAAAGAATACTATATATTATTTCTAATATTTATGAATATGATATTGTTACCAATTTTTTTTATTTCTATTATATAAAATCATAATGTAAAGCACATTTTATATTTTTCCTAAAGTTAAGTTATACAAAAAAATTACATATGATTGAAAATCTGTTGTATTCATAATTCTTTACTCGTTTCAGGTAGCCGCGAAGCAGCTTACGTGTACAGCGTAACATCTGCAGGTGTCACATTTGTAATTACACAGTCCTGTAGTCGGGGCAATGTGAGCGACTGCGGTTGTGACAAAAGCCAAAGCAGCTTGAGCTCGCTGAATCACCAAGGCGACTGGAAGTGGGGAGGTTGCAGCGTCGACGTCAAATACGGGATCCGTCTCTCGAGAAAGTTCGTAGACGCGAGAGAAATTGAAGGAGATGCCAGGTCCCTCATGAATTTACACAACAATCATGCGGGAAGAAAGGTTTGTTTGATGATCACTGAACTTTGTCATTATATCAATAGCATGGACTTTAAATATTTATCATATCACTTACCACAGAAAAATAATATCGTAATAATACTCTGTCCGGAAAAATATATTTTAGGATACCCCTTGACGAATTTTTTTTTTTTTTTTTTTTTTGCCAATATTGTTTTTTAGTATGCTTGAAGTAACAACATGTGGTTGAAAACACGATACATTATCCAGAAATAAATCAACATCCTAACAATGTGGTACCCAATTGGCGAAAAACAGAGTGGCATTTCAATGTTTAGGCCATCCTACTCTGTCAAACAAACGGCATGATAGTACTATGAATTGGCTATTGTAATTGCTAATAATGGGAATTGAATTTTACTCTAATAAAAGGAAAAATGTTATCTTTAAAATATTCATTTAATTTAGGCCAAATGAATATTCACTTTCTTATATTAATAAACTTTTAAGATGTTAATATATACTGAATTTTTTTATACAGTATGAAATTAGTAAGATCTTCTATATTTATATTTTTACATCATTTCTATGATATAACCTGAAAAAGAGGAGATATAAACTTTGGGATATAGCATTAGGGTTTATTAGGCTAGAACTATTTAAAATTAGATATTTTAAAATATCAACCTTAATATAGGTTTTTCAGTCTATTTTTTTATAAAATTATATCAATATACCCTTATATTTATACTTCACACAAATTATTGAAGATATTCCTTCTCTGTACTGAAACTTTCATAATGGCAGTAATGAAGGATAAGTGTCATATACTAAGCAATTATGGTTTTTTTTAAGCTTTTTTTCATATTTTTATCTCAAATCTTTTTATAATTACGAATAATTTCTACGACTCAATGCAAAGCCATTTTTTTTTTTGGTAGAGAAAAACAAAGGTTTTAATTTTTTATTTTTTCTATCATTATTTAATATGATTAGCATAATTAATTATAATTAATTATTGAATAAGTAAAAAATATTATTACTATACATTATATTTATTTTTTGGTATTGTATAAATTGTGGAAGGGTGACTTATCACTTCCAAACCTATTTTAATTACTTTATAAATATCTTATGACAAAATTTTGTTATCTTTCAATCTTTTTGAAACTCTCCACTAAAATTTTAAATATTTCATTTCTAAATTATTTATAAGTATCTTTATTAATCAAAACTTCAATAATTAGGTTATAAAAGATATGAATGATGCATTACTATTTTTTCCCTATTAGACTTTCTTACACGCAGGGATTATAACAATGACTGCAACTGTAAGTTCACTGCCAAAATGGGATATGCCTAGAAAATAGTCATTAAATTTGATAAAGTTATAAAGCTTTGGCGCTTGAGAATAAGATGAAAATAGTTTTCAAACAGAAGCAAACTTCCGAAATAAAATTTTCATTGGACGATAAAATGTGTAAGCATTTTAAAAAAATAGCAATTGAGATCGAAATAGCTCAACACATTAACAAACTTATATATTAAAAGAACATGTTTGTGTACTTTATTTCATGAATAGTGAAATATGTATTATAAAAAAAACGGCATTTGTTATAATTTTTGTACATTCCATTTTATTCCTAAACAATTGATTTTGGAAACATCGACGTTCAATTTTGAAAATTGCAAATGTGCTAATCTTCCATTTCTCTGAAAAGAAAATTTCTTTTTAAATGATGTTCTAATTAAAGTCGGATGTTCTTGAAGCAGAATAATTTTTAAAAATTATTTCCTTTCCTATTATTTGATGTATTTTAATACTTTGATGATTCTTTAGAACTGTAAGCTTTTATTCTATTTACTGGTTCTCTTACTTGCTTGGTTTATATATATATATATATATATATATATATATATATATATATATATATATATATATATATATATATATATATTGAAAAACCTTTATTAAGAGAAACTACAATATGCAATATTGCTTTTTAATAGATCAATCAAAATATATGCTAGTAGTTTTCTGAAAACGTCTCTTATTGTGTTGTGAATCGTGCATAAAAAATATTAATGCTTAAGTATAAATATCGCAATTAATAAGTATATAAATGTGTCAAATGTGTGTGTGTGCAGCAATAAAATGTGTCACCTACCTGTTCTCTTCTGTCTCAAAGACTAATCCTTTAAGTATGTGTTTCTAATAAATTTTCTTCTATTTTCTTATATTCAAAATGACAAATGATCACATTTTGTATTGCAAATTTCATTTTATTTTTTATAAAATAAAACTCGGTTTAAAGATGAACATAAATCTCTGTGCCATCAAAATTATAATGTAAACTAACGTACATGCATTAAAATGAAATTTATTAAAAAATAATTTAGAAAAAATTATATCATTACTGGAAATAAAAACCTTTTCATTTAAGTTTTGATTAAGTTTTAATCGTGATAGGAATATATATTAAATATATATTTGATACTGATTAAAAAAAGATATAATTGATATTCATTAAGGACATATTTTTAACGTCTTAAATGTATTATCCGCATAGAGATAAAAATTAAATTTTATTTTAATTTATATAACTCTCTCTTATATATTTATTCATTTTATTCCTTATCCTAAATATAAGTTGAAAGTCATATTCCTTAAAAGCTAAAGAAGTAACAATTAATCATTAAAATAAAAAAAACTATTCTATAAATTTGATATTTTTCTATATCATTTAACTGCTATGTGCTGTTTTAGTGTTTCGCGTGAATTAAAAATGAATTTTATTAAATTTGAAGAAATCATTAATTTTTTAAAACATTATAATAACATTCTATTCTATACTTTTAATATTTCTTTCATATATTTAAAAATTCTTATAAATTTTAATACTTATATTGCGCTAGATTAAAGATAAAATAAATCAAACTGTGTCACTTAATTAAGAACTCAAATATCAGAAAGTTTCAATTGTTTAATTTTTTAACATGATTCATTTAAATTATTACACCTTTAAACGCATATCAGCAAATTCACAGCAAACACATCACAAAATTTCTTAAGTGATTCTTAAAAATAAAGCCATTCTATCATACAAGAATAAATCTTGGTTTATTAATAGAATTTCATTTATTCAAATAAAAAAGCAAATAAAATTTCTCTTAATTACAAACGGTGATCAATATAGTAAAAATTAATGATAAATGAAATACCAAAAACCAATGTAATAAAATTATGCTAAACATTTTTAAATAAAGAATGATAAAAAGCTTTCATTGTAAATGTCACCGGCAAAATATGAAATGCCGGCATTCTAGAAAAAATACCAGGACATTAAATATAATATCAAATGTTTTAAGTAAGTTTAAAATATGAAAATGGTTGTATACTTTCCTTAAGCATTATCTATAATGCCAAAATATTATGTCGAATGATTAACACTATTTAGTTATGTACGAAAAATGTCCAGATAAGGTTATTAAATAAATTGCGTGCATTCCGCAAAACTAAATTTTATTCTCAAAAAATAAAAAGTCTTTTAAAAAATGCATTCATTATACTTTAAGGAAAATTTTACTGAACTAAATTTATATATCTACCCTTATTACTTAAAGAAACCAAATTTCTTAAGTGAAAAACTAATAAATTTTAAATTACTCAACATGTTACAGAATTGTTGGCTTGAGTGCCATTTTTATAATTACATTTCATTAATTTTCTCATGCAAAGACATCTCATATTTTGACACTTTATTTTACACACTCACTTAACGATTCCTTGGACGCTTCTACTAGAGTGAGCAATTGTAACTGACCGGTGAAGAATTTTGTAGTTAAGAACGTTTTCAAATCTAAGTAAGATCATTTTAGGACAAAGATTGAATTTTTTTTTTATCTCGCTGTATAGTTGTTTTGAAAATCCTTCAGAAGATCTTAATCAATAGAAATCATCCCCTGTCACACTGTTAATAACTGCCAATATATTGTACGAATCACTTTGCCCTTTGACATCAAGAATAGAATATCACACTATAATTTGGAAGAAAAAAGTGAGACATTTTTTCCAAATTCATGTTCATTTCATGGCTTGTACTTCTCAATTGTCTTAAGAATTTATGCGTTCAATAACTTTTATAGTTTTGGAATAATAGGTGGGCAAAACATTTTTATCATCTGTATTAACTTAACCATAGAATATAAATTTTCTGAAGATACATTTTTACATGCAAGTGATTCACTTGTGTTATTTAAACAAAATAAATAGCAGAAACAAAAATTTCTTCAGTAAGCATGTTTTCATCATGTTTATTTAATCAATCCCCTGCATTTCATTTATGTTTTTTAACAAGTTCTTTTCCTTACATAATAAATTCATTTTCCTTTTTCCATTATTCGGAATATTTTTTATTACTTTTTATAGCTGATCGTCTATATTATATCTTTTAAAACGTTGATTATAAAAGACGTTATAAGCTCTGCTCTAGGTTTGTATCCAAAAACAAATTCTTTTGATGCTCTTTTGATTCTAGAATGATTTTCATAATCATGAAGTTCAATTTTTCATAAACTGAAAGTAATGCGGTCCTTCACTCCAGTGGTCAAATTTGTTGCCCAACATCAAAGTGCAAATCATGTTTCCGATATCTTAATTAATTCTCCTTCTTTCTAATCTCCAAGTCTAGGAATATACTAGACGAGAGTCCATTTACTTTCAGAAAGTCGAAAACAAGGAGACCTATACGAGATCCTCAAGAGACAACCTCGGGCACTTAAGGATATGTGCCGTTACATTTTGAATACTTGGCTGACTTTGTGTATGACAACGCTTACCGTAGATGATCTTCTGTGCTAGACAATGCTTTTTCGAGCTTGTCACCTCATTACTATTGCATTTACTTTCAGAAAGTCGAAAACAAGGAGACCTATACGAGGTCCTCAAGAGACAACCTCGGGCACTTAAGGATATGTGCCGTTACATTTTGAATACTTGGCTGACTTTGTGTATGACAGCGCTTACCGTAGATGATCTTCTGTGCTAGACAATGCTTTTTCGAGCTTGTCACCTCATTACTATTGCATTTACTTTCAGAAAGTCGAAAACAAGGAGACCTATATAGGTCCTCAAGAGACAACCTCGGGCACTTAAGGATATGTGCCGTTACATTTTGAATACTTGGCTGACTTTGTGTATGACAACGCTTACCGTAGATGATCTTTTGTGCTAGACAATGCTTTTTCGAGCTTGTCACCTCATTACTAGCAACTTCTCTATCATTTTTAGATTATAATATGGATAGCACTTTATACGATCAGAAAATGTTTACTTGGTTGTAAGATATTTCTTCAGCTCCTTTTGAAGTTAGAGACTTTAGAACCGCAAATTTTATGAGATTATATATTAGTACACCATTATGAATATGCTGATTGAGACAGAAAGTCAATAAGATCTGCTTTTGAGATTTAAATCGAAGAAAAATCAGATTTCACAGCAATTTTTCTGTTTAATGTCTTTTTTTATCGAGGGATGTGCATTTCAGTATCATGACGTGTAACTTTTTTGTATTTGCCGGAAATTTCTTTCAATATTTTATCGCATAATTATATTTTGCCCAATAATTTAATGAGCTTCATGAAATTTGTTAAGTAACTAATGTAATCTTGTATAGAGTACTGATGTCTTTTTTTTAACAGGATAAACAAGTTTCCTTTTCCACAATCGATTAAGCAAGCAACAATCCTCTGATTCCTTCGTAATGGTCACTTTGGCATTTTGTGCATTTTTTTACTACTTCTGGTAATCTGTTTCGATTAAGAAAAAGCTGGTTTCTCTGTATTGACTCGAATTTTGGATTGTCTTTTATTTAGAGAGCAGGACTCCTTCTTCTACACTACCGCTTCCTCCTCCATTTTGTATGCAGCGCAAATAAAAATTAAATTCTTGTTGAAGAAATTTAATGAAAAGTGCTTATTTCGACACACTCAAACAAATAGCTAATAGCAGTTACTAACTGCGTTCCTGACCTGTGAATAAAAATCTCGTACCATGTTACATGGCATTCGAAATGAATCAAAGATCTTTTTCATATATTGCATGCTTCACATTTGACCTTCAATAAATTGCCTAGGAAATGTATATAATATTAATCGTTTCATACATTGCCAAAACAAGTTTTATTCATAATATGCAATACCTAAATATTCTGTACAATATCATATTCTTCAGAATATTTATGCATTGTATATTATGAATAAAACTATTGTAATTAAATTTTAATTATAAGTAGTTTTTCATGATGAAAAAATAATAATTATTAATTGTTGTTTTTTACCTATTTATTTGGTGATCTAGTTGTAAATAGTATTCTAAGCATAGTACAATATTCTAATATAGAATGGAATATATAAATAAAGTATAGTATTTTAAAATAACAGAAAAAGTGTTACAAAATTTAGAGGAGTGAAATTATTACGATGAGATCGTTGACGAGTTGAGGAAAATTGGTGAATGCTTTGTGTGATTTTAATGTTTCTGAAAATGATTGATTTTAAAAGCATTAATTTAAATAAATGAGATTTTATCATTTAACATTTTAAGCATTTTTATCATTTAACATTTTAAGCATTTTTATCATTTAACATTTTAAGCATTTTTATCATTTAACATTGTCACTCTATGATTATCGCGCTTCGTTTGATTGTCGTTGCATAAAATTAGTCAGACATACAATTTTTATTTTTATACACACAGTGGATTTTTTATTTTTTACTTTATATCTTAAAATTTTAATATTATTTATATTTTATGTATTTATACAATGTATAAGGAATTCTCGAAAGTTAAAACAGATTAATTGGTGTGGGACCAATCAAAAAAAATAGTAAAATTTTACAGTTAACTAATTCATATCTTCTAACATAAAACTGATTTTTTTTTTGCTCATTTTAATTGTTTAGATAAATATTAATCTATGAAATGTATATTTAAATTAACAAATATATGATGTGTGACTTCTCTTTATAATTATTATTTTTGAGAAATATACACTGAAACATCTTTTTTTATTACTGATATTGTTAAATAATCCTTTTACACAGATATGGTAAAATGTATAAAATTTTTGTTTTTAAAATAAATTTCAAATTGATAATAGTTATATTAAATTTATATTACCTAATTATAATAAAATTTTTGCTACGAAATATTGCATCAATTTTGAAACATTAGATATATTAGTGATTTTGATGTAAAATATATAGATGTTAAGGGATAACTATAAAAAATCTGACTAATAATTAGCTTTAAGAGATTATCATTAATATTTCTGATTTGCATATTCCACAATGAAATTGTATGTAATTATTTTCAAAAATAAATAATTTTTCGTATCTGTTATAATGTTTATAAGTTCATAAATAAAGAAAAATCACCTTATAATACTTTGGAAAATAAAATAAATTGTTGTATCCTATCATTTCTTGAAATTTAAAACCTTCTTAGATCCGCATTCTGAATGATATAAAAAACAGGAAAGTCTTAACATGTTTGAAATCCGCCCGTGTTGTCTGACATCGCACCGTCAAGCAAAACTTAGAAAAACGAGTTCAAAATTATAGCTTGCACATAGACACAAAGCAAATAAAAATAAAATATAATCCCAGAGCATCCATTCAAATTATATCTCAATTGTCTAAGAATACAAGAAAACTTATTATACCTTGGGCAGAAAATTGCATGATGGTTGAAATTCTTTTAATGTAAATTCGATTTTACTTATTCTTCCAGCGGTTATTATAGTTGTGAAAAAAATTCGCAAATAATAATTACATTGTAATTTCAAAATTTTAAATATTTAAGAAGGAATTATTTTGAGTTTGGCTAGATGAATAATATTTAAATTATATATAAAATATTTTTCTAAGTAATTTCTGTGCGTTAAAACCGAATACTACGTAGGAGAATCGGAAAGGTAAAAATATGTATTTTATACAGATCTAGAACTTTCTTTCATTATTTTTAAAATTATATGTTTTAAAATAACAACATGACAATGAAAAAAAAGGCTTAAATTGAGTGATGAGTACGATGTTCTACAGCCAAAAATACTTTAATGTTTTTATTTTTTAAAAAATATTAAATTTTAAAATATTTGCTTCAAATGCAGATTTTGCAGATTTTATTTCCAGAAAAAAGTACTTTATCACTCTTATTCATATTTAAAATTCAAATGTGATAATTTTAAATTTAAATTATAATTTTAAAACTATAGGGAGAGAGATTTTTCGTTTTCTATCAACTCACATGGATTTTCGTGCCATTAACTTCAGGTAAACTTTTCCAATTGGAAAAATATTTTAAACTCGGTAAAATGATATTGCAAATTGGCAAATAAATCTGTTGTAGTTTTCATTGTTTTTCTTAAAAGATACCTACACACGTAGAGAGGGGTTCTCTAAAATGTTTGTGGTACTAAAAAGTTTGCTCAAGTGCTCTTTAAAACGTCCCATTCTGTAATATGGCAAGAAATTTATTACGTTACATATTAAGGGAATTTTTATAAGCTACATCAAGTTAACATTTGGTCATTGATAAATTTGACTTAGGCAATATTGAACTTTTCACCAAATGATTCCATTTTCACCCTTTTATATACTCTTTATTAATTAGATTTGCTGTTTCATTCAACTCCGTGTCAAAACGAGTACCAAATTCAAACTACATGTTATACCTTTAACGGAATTAGTTGTTCATAATTGAAACTCTTGTTGAATAACAGGATATAATACAAGAACAATTTTCTGTTAAACACTAAATTGGACTTTATATCATAATTATGCGTCATTTTTAGAATATTAGAAAATGGATTAAAATAGGCCCTTATTGTAAGCCGCCTAGGCTGGTTAAGAAATTGCTTTCACTATCGAAGTGTAGTGAAATGAAAACCCGACCCAGTCATGCACCCATAGTGTTCATTGATGCGGCTAGAGCACGTAAAATAAGTCTCTATGCCCTTCCATGTGACATAATACTTATGGGGGGGGCAGTGTATGTCTGAGAATCTTTCGCTTGGCCTGACTTTTAAACAACGAGGACACCCTTTCGGGATCTCGATAACACTCTCACAAGCACATTATATAAAGCAGGCGCACTATATAAAAAGGTGCCCTCACCTGCGATTCTTGATGACATAAAAGGCGAAAAATCCTCGCAGCCATCCATTGGAAACAACAGATTCACAATATGCTGTTTTTTTATTAAAAAAAATTTCAGTACTGACAGGGGATTAATAATTTTAGAATAAAAATCTGGATACTGAATAGTAAAAAGAAAATTAATAATCTGAAATCCTGTTAAACAAATAAAGATAGTATGAACGAAATACACTAAAAAAATATGTTTGAAAATCTACAAATTTAAATGCTTAATTTCTTACCCAAAAACTGTCTTTAACGAAAAATTATATATATATTAAAAAATTTTCAAAAAATTCTCATATAGCATACGCATAATGAAAGAAGGCGCTACCAGTAAAGAGAAGACTTATCTGAAAATATATATATATATATATATATATATATATATATATATATATATATATATATGTGTGTGTGTGTGTGTGTGTGTATGCAAATAAAGGAATATAAGAAATCTTGAATAAACTTCAATTATTAAAATTGCAAAAAAAATTAATACATTTGTAATGTTTCGTGTATTGGATTTTCAAGCGATCAGATGATTATTTATTGAACTTATAATATTTTATATTTATCAGTATCCTTATAAATGTTTTGTTACATTTATTTCAATAGTGAAGTTAATAAATAATGCAAATTTATACACTTTGAGAATAATAAATTATAAATAAAAATATTTCATTGGTCAAGCCATTACATTAAATACTACGCATTTGTTTATTAAAATTATTTTGTGAAAACAAATTAAAATATCTTGATATGATGTGGGTTATATTTTTAAAAATGGCAAAGTGTTTTTTTTTTAGTTTTTTTTTATTAGAAATTAATTTATCAAACTTCGGAAATGATATTCTATGGCTAGTATTATTATTCCTTACATTGTATTATTCCATTGAATGAAATTTTTAGTAAACACTTGGGATTTTTTACAGAAATATGTGACAAATTAATGTTTTTTAATGTATGTTAGTAAATTATATTCCATTGATTCTAAGTTTCATTTTTAAGAACCAATTAATTTAGATTATTTTTGAACAGCTCATTTTATGAAGTTTTTGTTTAGCTATAAACAAATAAAAATTGTGTTGGGGGAGTTCATCTTATGAATTTTGAAAGCTATATGTTTTAATTATTTTCTTTTTTTGAATAATTTTGCAATATTTGTAATATTTTCTAGCTCTAACTCATCAGTTCAGTTTAATTTGAAATTGTTTTGTTAGCGTTATACATAGTTTTTATATAAAACCAAGAAAATAAAAAAACAATTTTAATGATGATATAAATAAAAAAAATGTACGCAAATTACTTTTGTATATATTTTTTCATTTCTTTTGCTACTTTTTTCGAGTTTATGGTCTAAGCTAAATAAAGTAATTATAAATACTTAATGAATAAATATTGATCCCTTAATTACTGTTCCTATTAACTAACACAGAAAGACCTGAAACTTGTTCTTTGTTTATAATATCTGTAATATATATAAATTACGAAATATACTTCATTTCAGAAACCACATATAATGAACAATATATTACTCTTAAGTGGCTTAGACGGAAACATTAAAATTCCATAAAATCTTTTAAAATGAAAGACTAATAACAATAAAGATAACAAATGCAGAGTCATAAATTGAAATTCTAAAAGCTTTTCCTGCTAACAAGTCTGCCTCATAACTTTTCTGGAAGTCTTAAACTTTCTCTTTTTAGACGAGGTGCGCCGTCTTCCACACATAAAGTAATTTCAAAATTAATTTCTTCGTCGTGGAATACAAAAGAAATGTTACTTGTGCTCTACTCCAGTGATGGGGTGACACAAAAATTCTTTTAAGAGGTCATATTCATTGAAAGTCCTTTCTCAAAGGCCAATAACGCAGATTGAATATTAATTGACGCTTTTCTCTGGTGGGAGTTTTCCGAGTTCATAGAGTATGGTAATGTTATAGAATAATAAATCACAACTTCGTCCTCTGAACTTTTCGAAGGCAAGGAATTCAGAAATACCTTCTATGTCCATTTTATAATTCTCTGTAAGTGAAATATTTCTGAAAAAAGTCTGTTGCATTAACCCATAAGTATATGTAAACTATTATACCATTTAATCAATTAATATGTACGCAAAATTTATGTTAATAATACTTTTAATTTATAAATATAACTATGCATATTATCAATTTATGAAATATTTTCATCTTCAAGATATTTCCATTATCTCTACTTTCAATTTGTATAACAGATAATATAAATAATAACAAGTATTTATAATAACAGGTTTTTTAATAACGGATTTTGTAATACTATAAATAATAACAAATTTTAATTTGCATAACTTATAATATAGAGGTCAACAAAAATAGGAGAACTTTCAGTTCGCTTAATAATTTTTAAATGTACCTAATAACTATACAAAAAATTTTAAATATTTAAAAATAGAAAAGTTCATAAATAATTTTATCATTTTAATTTTATTTTTAACATTTTGCAATGTTTCTAATTTTTAACTATCAGAAAAATTCTGAAAATTGCTTGTGAAAATAAAATATAAAATACTAAAAATTATTGTGTAGTAAGCTATATATCTGTTTCTATTCAATAAATTTGAAATTATATTATTGCTCACAAAAATGACATTCGATTGTATTTTTTCAAATGTATATCTTAAATTAGACCTGTATATATATGTGTGTGTGTGTTAGTGTACAAAATTATAATAATAATAACTGGATCGTAATTTTACTATATATCTTATACTGATATTCCTTTCTTTATTTCCTAAATTACTACTTTTTTAAGTTACATATTTAAATCTAAAACCTGTTCATCTTATATAAATGTATTAAAAACTGTAAAAACATTTATTAATTTTCTGTTTTAATAAGAAATTATGTTTATAAAATAAGTATTATTACTTAATATATTGAAACAAGTTTTACAATCCTATGTAGAATTTTTTAATTCGATACAACATGATAAACTAAAATAAATTGATTGGCATGTATTTTTAATAGTTTATCTGATGTGAGATTCCTTTTCAAAAATTGCAAAGTGTATTATAACAAATCCTGTAAATTATTCAGCATCTTCACTTATTTATCTATTATTTTCAATATTTTTTTCTAGCTTCCAAGATTTAATTATTTTTCTAAATATGTAAATTCAATGTTATACCTAATACTATACATTTTGTTTAATTTGGCATGCCATTAAATCAGTCAATAGATATAATTCCATTTAAATAAGCATTCTTGTAAGATATCAGTATTTGCCTATTGCTATTTTATTAATAAAACATGATCGTATATAATTCTTTTTGTGTAAAACTATCAGAATTGTGATATTTTATAAATTCGTTTCATAATTAAAGTATTTAAAGCAGAGAAATATAATTTTATGAAAAATAGTTACGAGTTCTAGTTAACACTATCTGCTAGTAATGTTATATGATTCAATATAATAATCTTCACTTATTTTCAATTTCAGGCTGTCAAGCATAATCTAAAAACAGAATGCAAATGCCATGGTGTATCAGGATCTTGCACGATGAAAACTTGCTGGAAAACGCTTCCCCAGTTTTCTCAAATTGGAGACTACCTTATGAAAGCTTACAAGAAATCCAAGAAAGTTGTGCCCCACTGGGGTCCTATGGTGACACGATCCCCTGCTTACCTGAAGCTGAAAAAGTCAAAGAGACTGCAGAAAAAGCCTAGACCCAGAGACTTGGTATTCTTAGAAAACTCTCCAAACTACTGCGAGAAGGACTTGTCACGAGGATCTTTAGGTACCGTTGGGCGAGAGTGTAACAGAACGTCCAAAGACATTGATGGCTGCGACTTGATGTGTTGTGGTCGCGGATATAACACTCACCAGTACATGAGAACGTGGCAATGTAACTGTAAATTTCATTGGTGCTGTTACGTTAACTGTGATGTATGTCGAGAAAGAACAGAGAACTATGTCTGTAAATGATGTGATAGCAGGAGTCCCCCGCATTCCATTAGTGTATGAAATTTAAGAATTTGTGCCAAAAAGTGCTTTCTCCCTAAATTCCAGTCCTCAGAAATTTTTCTAAATGAAATGGTATGAAAAAAGTGAATATGAATAGTTGTATTTCAGAAAAGTTATTTGGATGAATGTGAACCAGATAAATGTACTGATACGATTATCTTTCAAAATTCATTTTTAAGTAATAGTAATATGTTCATACATTAATTAAATTCAGAGAAGTCTATATGAGCTTTAATGATGTAGCGTCGATATGAGCTTTATAAATATACTGTAGTTTTCATAAAATCATATATTAAGTGTTTACTTGTGTAAATAACTTTAATTTTTTTTAAATATTTAAATAAAAATATTATTTTTAAGCATGCTTGATTGTAAGAAAGAAATGGGCGTTACGTTATTATTATATTTATTTTTTAATTACGATCAAATATTGATGGCTGAAGAATTGAAATTATAATTTTTCACTCAATCTTTCATCATATATAAATCATTTGCTTATTTTTATAAAGATTAAATAATATCATAAAGTATGTCTTGAACAGATAATTAATTTGTTAAAATAAGACTCTTCCTTTTTTTTACAAATAGCTATCATACTTTAGCTTCAATTGTGGATATGCAAAGAGCTTTAGTACTATGGCTTACTAATAAAACTTTAAAATAGAAATAAAAATATGGCTTTGAAAAATTTGTAAATAAGAATAAATAGAAATGATGGAATAAAAATTTTGGTCAGTTTTCATTCCAATCTTTACTATTTTTCATTAATCTTCCACAGAAAATATTATTTTAGGGAACATTATTCTATTTTGATACCAACCGAGAAAGTCATATGATACTTCGTATTTTTATTCAAAACTTGCTTTCTGATTGGCAATTTTT
The DNA here is from genome assembly GCA_030067965.1 of Latrodectus elegans. Taxonomy (NCBI): domain Eukaryota; kingdom Metazoa; phylum Arthropoda; class Arachnida; order Araneae; family Theridiidae; genus Latrodectus; species Latrodectus elegans. The sequence goes on along the minus strand of CM057814.1, from coordinate 108,616,180 downwards.
TATAATTATACTAATTTCCGTAAAAAGTAATGAATGATTAATGAAAAAATTTTATACATTATAAATCTTATAATATTCAATTTATTATTATTTAGGTAAAAAAAATATCATTCCTTTTTAAAAAAATTTCACTTTATTCCTTATTTATAAAAAAAAGTGATTTAATTAAATTTATTTAAATTTTAAATTAATTTTTTCGTTCCAAAATGACTATACTAAATTACTATTCTGAAAAAGTGTGAAAGATCAGAAAATCAATGATATAATAAAGAGTGCTCAGGCACATACTAATATTTTCAGCTAGTTAAATTAAAATTTACAAGATATACTTGTATATTCAAAATCGTATTAATTATTTACAAAAACAGTTTAATATATTTTATAAATAAGAATTTATTTTCATTACACATTTGTTCGAATTTCATATATGAGATTTATAAGTCCTTTTTTTCTTTTTAAGCTATTATTACTTTCTCTTGAATTAATGGTAAACTATGGGCTACCTATTGAAAATAAATAAATCTGAGAGGTTTATATAACTGACTTTAACAATTTCTGAATAAATGTACTCAGATAGACATCTCAAATAATTATTGTACAATGCAATTGATATAACCATATACATCTTAACCAAAGAAATTTTTCTCAATTTATCAAGTATTGCTTACATTACACTGGAGAAAAATTAAAGACAAAAGTGATTTTCAGAAATTTCGAAAATATATTTCATTATATGACTTTAAAATTTAGCCGTACATATTTTTTAAAGAATACTACGATTGTAAAACTTTATTGTTTACGAAAATGTTTTTCATCTTTGAAATAAATTAATCATTTTGAAAAAATAATATGAATTGTGCATGTAATTTATAAATATAAAACCATACACCGATACAATGTGTATGGTTTTATTAGATTAATGAATCTAAGTAGTAAATTTCATTAATCTATTTTTAGAAAAATAACAAATTTTGATTATGTACATATAAAATTATTTTTAATATACAAAAATATTTTTATATGCAAAAATATTTTTAAGACTCAAATTTAAGAAAAAGCATAAATTTAGTGATAAAATATTTCCAAAGACTTTAGACGAATGTTTAAAAAATATAAAACATTTTTTTTTCTGCTTAAGAATAAGAAAATTATACTGAAAGAGACTCATAAAAAAAGGGAGCTTAAAGATATGAACAAAAATCTTTTTATCATAGGTTCTCAACAGAAAAAAATGAATAAGAATACAAAAATATTTAGTAAATAATTTTGTAACTAATTATAAATTTTTTATAACAATTTATTGGTTTCACGTTTTAGTTAAAAAAAAAATTAAAGACAAATTTAAGGCACAAATTTGTTTCCTGTTGCAAGTAACAATACATGAAATCATTAAGTAAGAAATCAAACATAAGGAAAATCACTGTGATTTAAATTCAGTAGGTGGAAACATTTCAAAATAAAGTCAAAAAAATAAGAAATAAACAACGACTTATGAATAAAAAAGAGCTTAAGCCACCAACACAATTGGAAAAATGTTAAATGGTAAGGTGACTACCTCCCTCTTCGTAACCAGAAAAATAAATAAAAAATAATAAATGTTCCACGAAAAACAAATAATATCAAAACATTCGGAAACGATTAAGGAGTATATAGTTAACGACATCCGACATCGTTCCTCTTTAACTGTCACCGCAACTGAGAACCACTCAAAATGGAACATAGGCGTCGTTCTAAAATGCATGTTGGGTGAGTCTTGATAGTACTTTTCTTCCACGAACATACAGAATTTAAAACAGTTTCACGTTTGAGTTAATGAATTCCAAGATATAATTTACATGTATCGACTTCAACTGCTTGATATAAAAGAAAAGAGATTGGGCATTTCAGTTTTGTGTTTTAAATAATAATTAAATAGAATGCTGGGAATAAGGCGTTAAAACTTCTCATTCAATGACATTTCGTACGCATCATACGCCCTTTAGAGCTCTCACCTGGTGACTTCCTAGTTTTTAGAGCCTATTATAGGGCCTTTTGAAATAAAAGAAGAATGCAATTAAAAGGATAATTTTGAAATAGGTTCTAGTGCGATGATATTCATCAACGTCACGTTACGATTACTCTATGGTGTAAATGATCTAAAACAGAATAATTACTCTAAAATGGAACAAAACAATCCAATTTTTTTGTGTGAATACAATTTTCATTTGATTCTAAATATTAATTTTTCATTGTTTTTGGAACATCCATTGGAACTATGTGGAAATTATTAAAGGAAGTTTTGATTTTAAGGAAGTGCACATCTACCAGACTAAGTAATTTAACTTCAGGGATATAAAAAGTAAGCTACGTTTACTCCTCATGCTGGTGGAACTCACCTTCAGTGCAATAAGTAACACCCTAAGATAAATTTCTTATAAGAGGTCGATTAATATTTTCTTCCATTCGGTTTGAAAAAACAAATCAATTCATCTTCCAATTTTTTGGTAATAACTGATAATACTAGATAAGAAAAATCCTGTGTCCCAGATATCGTCTCATGGATACTCGGTAGGAAAAAACCCTGGGTTCCAGATTTACCAGAGCATTCGCTGATCTTCATTCCCGCCACACCAAGCCATAATGGATTTCGCAACATTGCAGAAGTGTTGTCATATTGGAAATGACAAGAATCCATTTTTTAATAGGAGCACTTATTCATCAAGAGTGGTGCAGTCGTTTTGGCGTTGAACCTAGCATGCGAATATAATTTTCAGGCTATATCCAGAGAATAACACACAAAATACAGCGCTATTCCACTGAATTTCATTTTTTTGCTACAACACAGCCCGAAAGAAAGCATATTGGAACGGAAGCAAAAAACTGGCCTACGAGCTGGAGAGAAAGTATTCTGACTTAATTTCTCCAGAGAACTGTTTCCTTTATTCTATGGTCAACTATCGCAGTTCTTTGCACCATGTTTACCAATGTGATTTGCTGGGTACAATGATTTAACGTTTACGGATGCTATATTACCATAGAAACTGAGCAAATGTGTTTTCTAACGGATCGTATTTATCAACACAATAATTCTGGATACTTGTATGTAATAGCTCTTGGCACAGATGCAGCTCGATGTATGCATTACGACAGTATGCAGCTCTTCAGGTCATCTAAACAGCACTTTTTTTTTCAAGATTACTTAGTTTTGTGAGTCTGCAATATTTGATTACATACAGACCATCACTTTTTAGCTTTTATTTACGAATCACAAAGCCAAATGTCCGTTTTGGTTCTTCAGATAGTTGGAAGTATCCTGCATGAATCAAATAATTTTGAGATAGCTAGCATATTTCTTGAAATCCAAAGACTGGAGATTGTGTTCATGTAAGCCTGCATTCTTGTTTCCCAAATTTTATGAACAACGAGTAAGTGGCATGTCACTTAACTTGCGGATTACTTCGTTTCCAAAAATGTCTAAATATTGGTACACAGTGTGTTAAGTAATTATTTTAGTTTGGTCGCAGATACTCTTGCCAGGAATAAAAAAAACTTCATGTCTCTATCTCTGATCACTAAATTTTCATTCCTCTTCGGAACAGAATTACATGATAGAGCAAGCATTTTTATTTCAAATAAGGAATCAACGAGATTCATGTTTCCCTTGAGCTTTTGTTCTTATATTTTTATCTATCCATTACATAAATATTATTTTAAATATTGAATAAAAAAACTCTGAAATAACTTCTAATGTAATTTAAAAAGTAAATTAAAAATTTTCCTGAATTCATTCGCAAATTGAATATTTTTATTAGTTATTAATGCAAAGTTTTCAATTTTAATATTAAACTACCTTAAATAAAAACAATCAAAATGTACAAAATATACATTTAAGAATCAATAAATTGATTATTTCACTTACCTAATTTCTCAGAGAAACCTTTTCCCTTATTAATGGTGGAATTTAACTAATTCCTATTTTTAAATGGTTTGAAATATTAAAATAAGTTAGAAGTAAATTATGAAAGGAAAGGAAAACAAATAAAAATTAAAAAATGAAAGACAAAAATATGCATCATAAATTGAGTACGTCTAAAAAATACACTGATCTAAAAAAATGTTTGCATCATTTCAAAATATAATTAGGATAAAACATTACAATAAAAAATATAAAAAACTTGTTAATATTCCATTTAAGTTTGTTTTTTTTAAATTTAAAATTTTTGGGAAATATACAAGAAAAAAATTCCTTTTGTTCAAAACTATGAAATGGTTTAGCAAAAATATGAGTATATCAATGAATTATTATAATATGCTTATTTGAAATAGATTTTGTAAATATGAAGTTACTATCCGATTTATATTTATTTATTAAATTTCTCTTTAAAATACATGTTATAAATAATTTTTTGAGCGGAAAGTCATTAAGGGCTACGATTTTTCTAGATAAGCATTTCATTTTTCTTCAGAAACTATCTTCTAGAAACGAATGTAAAAATAATTACTATAAATAATTTTATTATTTTTATAATAATTTTTGAGTTTTTGAGTGTGTTATACATATGTACTCTTCAATTTCATTTTCTATAAAAAGTGAAAAATTTTTCAAACATGTTGATAAATTCAAATATATATATATATAACCTAAGTAAAAAGTTTAAGGCCAGTAAAAATTTTTGAAAAACGTTGTAAAATGAAATAAAAGGGATTCAAATAATATTAATTATTAAAGTTCATTGATAAGAAATAAATTATAAACATAGTTTGTAAATACATAATTATGAGAAACATGTGGTTATTTACAAAGTTAGTATTTCTGCCTGAGTAAAAACTGTAAGGCCACCAGTCAATTTTTAAAAATAAATATAATACAATCGTGTAATTACCATTGCAACTACTAGCTTGTGACAACCCTGCAATTTTCATATTTGTTATACTTTTCTTCCAAGATCGTTGTGTAGATGGAGAAGGGTAAGAAGTTAACTCATCATTAAAGATGACAAATCGAAGTCTTTAACAGAAATGAGTAGTCGTGCTATTGCGATAAAGATAGGAATATCAAAGTCTGTAGTCAATAATTTTTTTTTAAATTGGAAGACAATTATGGTAAAGAGAATACTGAGGAAGACCTAAAGCTTTATCCTCGCGTGATGTAAGATGAGTTTGCAAACTTGCATCTACTGAAAAGTACACAACGTGGAAAGTGATTCCGATGACAGGTTTAAAGGTTTGTCAAAAAACGATTTATAGCACAGTTTGAAGGGCTAAAAGGTACACTTCTGCAGTAAAATTAACTAACCCTCAGTTACTACAGAGACATAATCGAGCGTTTAAAATTTGGCCAGAAAGTCATGACCTGGAACAACCAATAAATAAAAATTATTTTTTCTGTCGACAAAAATGGTATTTGGATGAATCAAATGGCTGGAATTTCTACTGGCATGATATAAGAAATGAAGAAATATTCTCCAAGCGCCAATTAGGTGGAGGGTATGCCATGATTTGGGACTGTTTTGCTTAAAATGGTGTGGGCTCAGTTGCATTTGTTTCAAGTAGAATGATTTCACAAGGATACCAAAATGTACTAACAAATCATCTTTTGCCAAATGCTGAATGTCTTGCTGGAGAAAGTTGGAAATATCAGAAAGACAATGCATCGATCCATTCAAGTAACAGCACAAAAAATTTATATCAAGTCAACAATGTTGAAACTGTGAAATGACCAGCTAGATCACCTGACCTCAACCCAATCGAGAACATTTGGGATGGCTTAGCAAGAAGAGTTTATGCAAATAGGAGACATTTTACATCAACCACAGAGCTGAAAAATACTATCGAAGATGAATGGTATAAAACCGATCCCACCCTTTGTCAAAAACTCGTTTCATCCATGAAAACAAGAATATCTTAAGTAATTCGTAGAAATGGCTCCTACACAACCTTCTAAAAATTTGCAATTTTTTTCTTATATTTTATTTTCTATGTTGGCCTTAAAGTTTTTACTCAGGCTCAAATATTCATCTGCGTGTTCTGTAATATTTTCTAATAATAAAATATTTGCAAAATAGTTTTTCTACTTTTTTTTAAGCTTGATAATTATCAATCACACACACAAATGGTATTTTAATTCCTCACTTTAAATGTTTCTATTTTCTCAAAAATATCTACTGGCCTTAAAGTTTTTACTCAGACTGATATATATATATATATATATATATATATATATATATATATATATATATATATATATATATATATATGTATTTATGTATATATATATATATATATATGTGTGTGTGTGTGTGTGTGTGTGTGTGTGTGTGTAGTTTGAATTAAATCTTCCATTTAAAACAAAATTGTATAATTCATCTTATGTGTGTCTGTAAGTATGTATGAATGAATGTATGTATATATGTATGTAGTTTGAATTAAATTTTCCATTTAAAACAAAACTGTATAATTCACCTTGTGTGTGTGTGTCTGTAAGTATGTATGTATATATGTATGTATGTATATGTATGTAGTTTGAATTAAATTTTCCATTTAAAACAAAACTGTATAATTTATACTACAACATAATTTTTATGCATGAATATATTTCGTAAGAATTTAATCATTTACAAAATATTAAACTTGCAACAATATTAATATCTCATTTAAGAACATTTATTAAAACTTATTGCAATTTCATTAGCATTTTAAGAAAATTTTGCATTTCCAAAATGATTTAATTCTTACACCCATAAAAAAATTAGAATTGTGATACATTTTAAAAATAAAAAAATTTATATTACATATATTTTGACTTAAGATTTATATAAAATATTATTTTCAAGAGATAAAATATTCATGAATAGCTCCTTCATTTTATAAAAATCGCAGAAAATTAATTTTTTATTAATGTCTAATAGCTATGATTTAAATACGATAATGAAAAAAAAGCCATTCCGAAAGAATATAAAGCTCATTCATCAGTTTGTATCCTTAGATACTTTTGTTAATAAGAATCATCATTTACGTTAAACTAAAAATACAGTAGAACTTCAATTATCCGAATCGATTCGGACCGCGTTCGGATAATGAGAAATTCGGATAACTGGATTTCTAAAATGAAAAAGGCTCTATTTAAATTAATTATTGTACGTTGAAAATAAAATAAAAAATTACATGTTTTTTTTTAAAAAAAAAAACTTTGAATTAATTAAATAAAAATGCAACTTTTTTACATATGTACCTACAAGTGTTGTACGTTAATATAGTTTGTGTGTACAGTGCTGTAACTGAAAGTCGTGAGCATATCGGTCAGAGAGAAGGCAGTTTCACTGCCTTAATTAGTTTTCATGCAGGCAAAATCATAAAGCCTTCTGCTTGATAATGAGAATTTGCATGTGGTCACACTCAGTTTGATGCCCTATCCACTTCAAAGCAGGTTCATAGCCAACAAATACTTCGCTTCGGAGGGTCCCATGTCTGTTTCAGCTTTGAAATTAAAGTCATCTTCTTCTTCGACATCCTCAATATCATTCATTATTTAAATATCATCATTTAAAATTTGAAATTCTGAGTCTCATTCATAATCCATTCTCCTATATTTTCGTTTCTAACTTCTGAGCATTCAGGAAATTTTCGAAAGAATATTTTTGAATTCTTCACGTGACATCATTCTCCTCTTCTTCTTCCTCTTACATTTCCTTTTCTTGAGATTTTTCTTTCTTTCTTTTTTTTTTTTTAATTTTCCTTCGATTTTTCTGTCTATTTTATTTTTCTATAATTCTGAAAGCGATTTGTGTAATCAGCAATTCGGATAAAAGATGTTCGAACAATAATTGAGGTTCTACTGTAGTACAAAACAAAACTGAATTCGTTTTATGAAATGCGAAATTTCTATCATGTTTTTTAAAATAAAATATGCATTAAAGCAGCATTTTTTAAATACTTCGTAACCTAAATTTCTAAAGTGCTTAGAAAATTAATCGAGATGCAGAAGTTCATTTTTATATTTTTAAACAAGCTCTTGAGTTCTTTTATTTTTTCTAGAAAATTTATTGAAACACGTGATTATAAGTGATACACGTGACTGCTCAACACCATTATTGTCAATGATGGTGATTTTTATCTAATAGTAAAGCTATAATTTAAATTCTAGAATACTAATTACATAAGTGATAGAAAAGCTCTTAAGTACACATATAATATAATGATCGCATTTTTTTTTACTTCCAAAAACTTATTTGAATATGTACAAAAGCAAATTTTTTTCAAAAACACTAAGGATATAAAGGAAAAAATATTTCCTCGAAAATGCTCTAAAACTTCCTATTTAAAAGGAATCATGTGAATTAATACAGATAAATATAATACGCGGTTATAGCTTTTTTATAAATAAAATATATTTAATCTACGCTTTATAACATTCATTTGTAATGATTATTTCAAACATTTTTGCTGCTATAATTCTAATTAATTTTTAAAAACAATCATTTCATATAATTAGGACCGTTATTTCGTTTCCTTAAAAATTTTAAACTAATATCTTTAGTATTCTATAAAAATAAAAGTGAATTTTAAAAAGTATATTTTTCTTTGTCTTTTTTTCATCTTATTTTGTATTTTTCAATTCTTACTATTAACTCATATTACTATTAGTTCACGTATATCTGTCTTGTTCAAATTTTCAATTGTTGATAAAATGCTTTTTATTCATCCACTTAAATTCAAATATATATTTTGCTAAACTTGGTGGAGGACACTTGATGTTAATACAATTTATTTAAACATTAATTTATAAAAAATTTATTTAATTAATTTTAGTTTTCCATGGGCAAAAAATAATTTGTTGACCTAAATAGGAATTGACTATAAAGAAAATTTTTATATAAGGATATTAGTAAAAATTTTCTTTCTTGACCTAAGTAGGAATTGACTTTAAAAAAATATTTTTTATATTCCTTGTTTCTTGAAACGATGTTATTAATTCTTTTCATTCATTTTACGTAAGAAATTGAATTTATGATGAGAGCACATCTGCTGGTCAATGAGTTTTACAGATATTTTCTCCAATCAAGCCCATAATTGTCTTTCTAAATTATATTAACATTTGAAATTTTATCAGGGCTTAAAATTAAGATATTAGTCAATGTAGTTCAAATTATATATAGGCAAGAAAATTATTTAAATTATTATAAAGGATATTGAAAAGTTAAGATTGGTTCAGTTAAGTGAAAAATATTTTTTTTCTTTTTGAATGGAGAAACATTGGTTGAAATTTGTTAATTTTGGTTCAGTTTAGAATTCATAGAAATTGAAAGAGAATAGAAAATACGCTTGTACTTAAATTAATATCAAAAAATTATTTCGAGATTTAAAGTTTTCGATTATCGAAAATTAAAGAAATTTTTAAAAAAATCTTATTTTAAACAGAAACCAGAACATTACTCTAATATGAAAAAATATATTTATTAAAATTCTATTTAACTATAATTTCATTTGTTTGAGTATTTCAACATTACAGAAATTAGCTTATATAAAAAGCCCTTTCATAAAGACGAATTTCGTCTACAAAATGATGACTGGAGCAAACTTTCACCGACAGCATTTAAAGTCACTGCATACTGATAAAAAATTTCTATGATATATAATGGTTATTCAAATGCTAAGTAGCATATAGGTATTTTTTAACTCACTTTAGAATAATAAAAATATTTTCTTTAAAACAGATTTGGGTCACTTTTAATTTGATTCAATGGATATTAACATCTTCTAATACAGTTTAAGAATTATTTGTACAATAAGTTCGAAACAAAAAGCGATCGCTCGCTACCAAGGAGGAACTGAACTTTGGAGAAGTAGTCGCTTACAAAGCACGAAAGAAGGTGGCACAACCCTTTCCTCCTTTATGAGAAGATTTATTAAACCCCGTCTCCTGCTGAGTCTTAAGTGAGACATCAGAAGCTCGAATTTATGGACCAACTTCAAATCGGATGAGTTTTCTACGCCTTCTATTTCATGCAGTGTCACTGTAGGAGCGAAACACTTTGTTACTCTCACCAGTTCTTCACAGGAGGTGCACGAGCATTAGGTGTGATTCATTAACGACCGTCTCCATTTTATCAAACAGGTAATAAGGAGGGATGGCTTCAGGTGTTCGAATACAAGCTCACGTAAGAAACGAGTTGAGGAAAAAAAAATAAATGAGGTTAGGCGCTACCTTTGAATGAAGTAGGAATTACAAATGAATCGTAGCTATGTGATTCAAAGATGCATCATCATAAGCCAATTTCATCTGTCGAACTTTCTAATGTGAGATCTCGTTTATCAAAATATGTACAAATTGACCATTAATAGGGTCGTAAACCAGATAATTTACTTTGATGGGTTTAACATAAGCTATCAAAGCCTATATTATTTCCACTGACCTACTTTGATTGAATTTGATCTAGATTAATATGAAAAAATATTCTGAACTGTGAGCAAGAAACGCGTGTTTTTTTTTACGCTTTTTCATAACTATCCGATTCTTATGCTCTGTTGATAGAAAAATATGATAACTACCTTCTTATCTCTAAACTACCACCCTTTTTTGATTGCGTTAAGTTCTAAATTCGAAAAGCGAACCATAATTCAGAAAAGGAATCCCCATCATATATGGAATGTTTGTCATATGTCGTTGTGAAATATTCCAGAAGGAGAATAGAATGTTAATTCACTCTTATATTTGTTGAATGGTTTTTGGAATGAATTTGATTCGGTATTTATACCATATTCTTAAATGAATAGCTTAAGAAGTTTAAATCTAATCATAGGATTAAAAAGTTAAATATTAAAGAAATTTACATATTACACTATACCATTTTAAGAAATATATAAGAACCAATTCTTTTTCACTAAGACACAATTCTTAATATTTTTCATTATTATATTATTAAACTAGATGTATTTTTTTTAATATTTCTCTGCATTTTAAGAGCAATACTTAGTTAAAATGGCAAATATTCTTTGATATATATATATATATATATATATATATATATATATATATATATATATATATATATATATATATATATATATATATATATATATATATATTATATATATATATATATATTTATTTTATATATATATATATATATATATATATATATATATATATATATATATATAGAGAGAGAGAGAGAGAGAGAGAGAGAGAGAGAGAGATAGATAGATAGATAGATATAGATAGATAGATAGAGAGAGAGAGAGAGAGGATTTAAATTCAGATTACTTCATTAAACTAATACAAATATATTTATGGTATACTTGGATAAAATATTTTGTTCCTCATTTTATAATTTTTATAATTAACCAAACATTCTTAATAGAACTAGTTTTTTTTTTTTAAATTTTGCTTAATGAAAAACACTTTCCTATTATGTGAAAGCCTAATTATAATATACCAATCATTCTTTTATTCAATCATTTGTTCTAAAATTCTGCATAGATTCAAATAAAATGTGTCAGCTAAAAATCTTAGAAGTAATTGTTTGACGAAGATAGTTATTGTTATTTACAGTTACACAGAAAAGGACTTGTTGTCATCAAGAAGCTACTTAAGTAATTTTGAAAACAAAATGAACTTTTCGTTTCTTTAAACAGTACGTAAAAAATACACATAGTTTTGTAAAGCAGATGAAATTCAAAAATTATCTATTCTGTTCTATATATTTTCAATGAACTATTTTGTTGATTCTTATAGAAGTTTATATTTGTTATTAATTCTTCCATAAACACAAATTACCTAAGCAAGCATTGAATGAGTAAAGATGCTTATAAAGTTTAAAATCTTGATAAATAAGAAACCCATTATTACAGGTTTCCTTTAAAAATTATTATTTTCTAATAACTTAACATTTCAAATATTCATAAATAAGGAATTGCGAGAAATGACAAGAAAAAATAAACATTTTGTGAAAGTATAGATGATTATTTGTTTCCAGGTCAGTTATAAAATTTTGTTCTTGAGAGCTAAAAATCTTAGGTTTTGATTCTAACTTCTTTTAAATAACAATAAATACATGTTGCATTTCTGAACACATTTGTCGTATAAGTGCTTAGTAGGTTTGCGAAATGTGTTATATACACGAATATAAATAAAATATGAATGTGGATACAGCTCCATGATTTGCTACCTAAGAAAATTCCACCAAGAATACATTCTATTATGGCTATCAAAAGACATTTTTTCAGTTTCAGCTCTTAACGCTCTTTACAATTTAATGGCTAATTTATGAGATCACTAGTAATTTACTCACATTTATAAATTAAGGATAATCCAGAAGCCAACAGAAATGGAACACGAAAAGAAAAGTGCCATCTGTAGAAATATCACACATATGGTCAAGCATAACATGCAAATGATAGGAAGTCACCTGATGACACAGAACGTACTCGCTAAAAATACGAATGTGTAAGAAAAGGTACATGAAGACCAGAGACCAAAAAGGAAACGTGTTCACAACCGATCCGTATAGCGCTCAGTGTTACGACAGCTTAACGGTGACACAGAGGACATACATGGACTTGGTAAAATTACGGGATGCCTGGAATGTGGGCATGCGCAAATGGCAGTAGCCCAGGGACTCGGAATCTCCCAAAATATCCTTTCTTAGCTGACGCTAAATTCAAGATGATGGAAATGTCAGTAGACGTTACAACAAGGTTGCCTCCGAGTGACAATGCCGAATGACGACTGGTATTTGGTAGTAACCGCCAAAAGAAACAGATGCAACACAACTGTGCGTCAGATTTCATCAACCCCATGTACGACCATTTTAAAATAAACTGTGTACAGATGTTGGGACAGTATGGTCTATAAGCTCGCAGGCCATTCAATTGTGTTCTATTCACGGCAATTTACTGTTTCCAACGGCTAGCTTGGAGTACAGAACATGCAATGTGGACACCGTCACAGTGGGTTTTTGATATTTTTTTCGACGAATTGAAGTTTAGTTTGTGTTCTTATTTAGAACTCGGACGTGCTTGTAGAAAATGTTAGGTATCCAGTACCACCAAGACCTGGACGCCAACGTTACTGAAAACCATGCTCGTTTTTTAGGGGTGCTGTGAGAGTTATCTACAAATGGGTGACAACGCCTTTCCTCACTGCTCGAACATCATCAACGATTGATTTCTATCGGAAGATATTCCTCGTAAGTAATGGCCAATATTGTCACCTGATACTGTCAAAGTTACATATCAAATAAATATAAAAAACAGATTTATTTCATTTTTAAGATCTAAGAAAGAGAGAGAATAGCTAACCTAATCCAACACACTTTCAATTGAAAATAAACTTCTATTTTTTTTATTTTAGGCTCATTTTCTCAAGATAATAGATTTGATAATCTGACTTTTTAGGAACACATTAGCTAATTCATTTTTTATATGATATTACTCAGTCATAAATATTAAGCTGAAACCTGGATGAGTAACTAATACCCAATACTAGAATCATGAATTTTTACTTAAAGATAGAAATTTTTAAAGCTTTTACAAGCTAAATTAAATTTACACTATTTATAATGTATTGATCTGAAACTAGTTACAAATCTGGAAATAACCTCTATTTTAAATAGCCACGAATTGGGAAGAAGGCTAATCTCTTATTTTTTTCATTTATAACGTAAATTGAAGAAGAAACAAAATATTTTTCTGAATTCTAAAAATCTTTCAGGTGGCCATGTTTTTACACTGATTACGTGATATTAATATTATTATCAGTCTCTATGAACTAATGTAAAGTTAATAATAATAAGTTTAAAAATAAAAATTTAAGTAAAAATAATTTTTCCAAATTTTAATATAAGCTTTACAAAAAGCAATTTTCTGTAATAAAAGTATTGTACATATTTTTAATTAGAAACTAAAGGTGATCACAAAACTTTTATTTTGTACAATAAAAAATTCCATTTATATTTACTCTTGAAAGTAATTATAAATGGAATTATTCTTTTTTAAAAATTCTCATAGAAACGTTTACTGAGAATATTGTAAACTTACACACAAAGTATATAAATTATAATTAAAAGATATAAAAGTAAAAAAAAAATTATAATTACTAAAAAAGTGTGTATTTGGACTAATTTTTTTTATTTATCATAAAAGTAGCGAAATTTCAAAATGTGACCTTCTCACTGAGTTCCCTTATTAACAATCACCATATCAATTCTTTCTTTTGTTTTTCATCAGTAAAAATCAATACTAATAAATTAATTCGTCTCTTATGAATGATTATGAAATGGCTGATAAAAAAGTTATACTTATTATAATACACACATACAAATATATATATATATATATATATATATATATATATATATATATATATATATATATATATATATATATATATATATATATATATAAATCGGGAAATGAAATTGTGTGTGTGTTCTCCACAAATCACAAGACAAAAGTAGACGTTTCTGAGGTGGTAACCAGAATTTTCCTTCGGGTTACAAGTGGTAACCCTGAAGAAAAAAATTCAACATTTATTAAAAATATTCTGCGTACCAAACCTATGTAAATCTATTAAAGACAAAAGCAATAAAAAAAAGGATCATATTGAAATATAATCATTTTTTTTCCAATGGCAGATTGTAGAAAGTTACAACTGCAACAGAGTCTATTAATCTATTGTTCTCCTGATACCCAAAGAACCGGCCAGAAACAGCGACCACTTAGCCGCCGAGGCGTTGCACCGGGTGCACTACAAGGAGTGGGCCACCATCGCACCCTCACACATGCCATAGGGACTCGTTTATAGGGTAGGCATCATTCATACTTCATTCACACACACAAGGAAAGAACAAAGACAAGATAGAGAGAGAGAGAGTAAGTACATCCTTGCCTGAACCGGGATTCAAACCCAGGTCCTTCCTATCCGTAGTCAGGTACGCTGACCACTATACAAGTTGGCCGGCTTGAAATATAATCAAAAAGGAATTAAAAATAAAAATATTAGTAGAAAAAAACTTTCTTTTTATGAAACTTATATCACAGGAAAAAGAGTGAACATTTAAGTGCACTAAATCTAAATTTAAGTGAATTTAAACTTTACTAAATCTTATGTTGTTATATCGCTAGAAAATCTCATTTGTTATTTTTTTATTACAATAAGAGAAGAAACTTTATCCGATGATAAAATTATACCGAGAAAGAAACAAAAGGAGTAAGCGATTGTACAATATCATTGAGAGAACAGATTTAGCTTTAAAATTTCATTTAAGAACAGAACCATCATATCAGATGTGCAAAATAAGCATCCTTTATTTTTAATTATTCTTAACGTACATAAATTTAAGTTGATTTTAACAATAAACTCAAAGAAATTTAACAACTCAAAAACTAAAGTTAAGAATCACTGCGTCTATTTTACACGCAGCTCATAAAAACATTTTGAAAAAATTGTTAAATGTTTTCTAAAAATATCTGAGTTAAGTACGATAGGTATTCAGAGAGCTCTGGCTTATCTAACTATTTGTTACGTGATTTGTCCTTCTACCACATAAGATTAGATGACATAACTTTTTCTGGGTAATTTTATCATTAAAATTGCATATAATTTTTTTTCCTTATTATTATAGTTTGTTAAAGAAAAAATATAGATTTTTTTCATATGTAAATAGCATTTGAAGTTAATGAAAAACTAATCATCCATGCAGAAAAGCCATTATATAGGCTTAGTAATTAAAAAAATATGTATACTTAAATATTATTGGAAAAAAATATGTATATTTAAATAGTATAAAATATTGTATAAATGACATCATTTGTTAAATTAAAACTCAAAAGTTGAAGGAGACATTATTACAACTAGTAGTTCAAAACTATAAAAGTCAAAATGATATATTTACTTAATAAAAAAAGAATACAATATTTCTTCTTATATGTTCTGCTTTTTAAAACGACAAATCTTTTAATTTCCTAAGATTAAATATTAAAAGAAAACTTTCTAACATAATCGTTGACTTCCTCGCCCCGTATTTTCTGCCGAATCATTAAGAACGGCTGAGCAATCTTGCCCGATATTCGTCTAATGTCTCTATCAATACTAGAACACATTCATATGCATACTTCAGTTGATTCCTATCTTTCAAAAATGAGCGATTAATTCTTCAAACAAGCCGTGACCTCTGGCTTCAATGTCGCGATAACGAATCATCGTGGGCAGATTGACAAGCTGCCGTCACAAGCCATGACGAGCTCAACTGTCGCAAACGCCAAACTTGAATGACAAGTTCGAATGTGAAAGAGGGAATGCCTGTTTAAGGCGAGGCGAAAGCGGACAAAAAAAATGTCTGACCGAGAAAACAAAGTTTCCTCCAAAAATACATGCCATAAACAGGTGACAATCCTAACTCGTAAGTAGTAGGAGTTTTACAAAACCATCATTATCCCACACACGTAGTTTTTCAAACAAAATTCTTCTAACGGGAAGGCACAACGCATAAGTAAACCTACGCTGTTTTTTAAACTGAAAAATTAGGGATTCTTCCTTTATATTTATTTCATTTTCTTTATCATCCTGAAACGTTTAGTGGCGTAGGTTGCTCTTTGTGGCAACGGGATCTATTAATAATAAAAACTGTGGGGGTACTTTCGCTAATATTATTTATATTCTTCCTACTTGGATCGTTTCAACCTGCCCTTGCTCCGAAACAATAGTTATTTGGATGTGGGAAGAATTTTATTGGTAAATAACTCTGTCAGCAAATGACTTCATAGCCCGTTTACTTATCATGATTGTCAACGGAAAGAAACTGTGTATCTTTAACAATGCGCGTGACTCCTTCAATAAGGTTTTAAACGTCTAACTTTGAAACAAGTTCTTAGAACGAAAGAAGAAAAATTAAAGCACAAATATTTGTGACGAATTTTTTCCCAAGATAAAAAAAAAGTCTCTGTCAGCAAATGAATTCATAGCCCATTTACTTATCATGATTGTCAACGGAAAGAAACTGTATCTTTAACAATGCGCGTGACTCCTTCAATAAGATTTTAAACGTCTAACTTTGAAACAAGTTCTTAGAACGAAAGAAGAAAAATTAAAGCACAAATATTTGACGAACTTTTTCCCGAGATAAAAGAAAAGTCTCTGTCAGCAAATGAATTCATAGCCCATTTACTTATCATGATTGTCAACGGAAAGAAACTGTGTATCTTTAACAACGCGCGTGACTCCTTCAATAAGCTTTTAAACATCTAACTTTGAAGCAAGTTCTTAGAACGAAAGAAGAAAAATTAAAGCACAAATATTTGTGACGAATTTTTTCCCAAGATAAAAAAAAGTCTCTGTCAGCAAATGAATTCATAGCCCGTTTACTTATCATGATTGTCAACGGGAAGAAACTGTATCTTTAACAATGCGCGTGACTCCTTCAATAAGATTTTAAACGTCTAACTTTGAAGCAAGTTCTTAGAACGAAAGAAGAAAAATTAAAACACAAATATTTGACGAACTTTTTCCCGAGATAAAAGAAAAGTCTCTGTCAGTAAATGAATTCATAGCCCGTTTACTTATCATGATTGTCAACGGAAAGAAACTGTGTATCTTTAACAATGTGCGTGACTCCTTCAATAAGATTTTAAACGTCTAACTTTGAAGCAAGCTTTAAGAACAAAAAATTAAAGTATATATATTTGAAGAGTTTTTTCCCAAGATAAAAAAAAGTTTTTCGGGAGAAATAACATACATATTTTAAAAAATTACTTTCTATTGAAAATAATATTTAGATGAATAAAAAGTAATATCTGAACTGGATGCTTCAAGTAGGTTAATTTCATTGTGAGTGTGGTGTGTGACTACCATATAGAAATCACCGCATTCTCATGTAAACTTCAGGTTTTCCATTAATAGTAGTTTTGAAGAACGAAATTTTTTAAAGATCAGATTGAAAGATAGATTCACAAGAAAGGGTATTGCAATGGTAACAAATTTGAATAAATCAATAGTTGTAGAAGTCCTATTTTGGGGGGAAACCACAAATACATTGCCTGTTCAGTATTTTATAAATAAAACAGTTTCCCCATTTTTTTTTCTGAAATAGTAGCCGTAACTTAAAACATTTTTTTATAAACCCCAGTTAATTTTACCATGAAGTGTCTTTCCATAGTGGATTAATCTTATAATCAAAAATCTGCATATTCTCAAACCAACAACTATCTTCTGAAAAGAACTGTTTTTTTATAATCTGGTATTTATAAATTACGAACTCTTTCAGTTTATTGTCTGTTAAATATCTCAGTAATAGATAGGCATAGCGCTGTCTAAAGATATGACTGAAAATAATATAATCTAAAAACCAAACTCACAAATAAATCATAACGAGTAAAATTCTTTCGAATAAATAAAACTTACAACAAAACGATATTTACATGGAAGATTTACTTAGGAACAAATTAAACAACTGTAGAAAGAACTACTGTATTTAGTCAAAATTAAGATCAATAAATGTATTTCTATTGATGGATACAGTTGATAATTCCATAATATATAAATCAAGGCACAAAATAATGATATATATGTCACTGTGAACACATAGATATAAATCCAATATTAATATTTACATCATGATACATGAAAATTTTCTATATTACAAAAATATAGTTAAGAATATAGTAATTTTAAATGCTTTTATAAATATAACACAAAAGAAATATTTTTATTTATATATTCATGTATATTAGATAAGCAAAAACCACATGGATTGATTGGCAATAGATTTCATACCCTGATTTATGTATCAGATATCTCAAAAAAATTCAAATACTTTTGTGACCTATTTATTTTTAAGTCCTCAATCAAAAAATTATAATTTTAATTCCATTATTTACTTTGGAGTTTGAATGATTCTAGCAGGAGCCCTGACCAGATGTATGGGACCATTCGGAAGAGAGTTACGTGAAATATTATACTCTGAATATTTTTCGATATACCTTTCTTTACATTTTAATAATCTGTTTTCTTATCCTATTAGTGAAAGAGTACATTAAATAGATATATTATTAACTCTGATGTCGATGAAAAAATTTGTCCCTCATCAATAAAAATTTTGATAGGTCAGAGGGTTTTCTGAACAACTGAAACAACTTCTAAGCGAAGCAATTCAGTTTCTAATAAAATGATAAATTTTCCTTAATATAGATTATAAAAGTTTAGATTTAGATGAAAGAAGTTTCGATTTATATTTTTGTTGTAATTTATTATTTAAACATTGAAAATTTACTTATACGAGGGTTACTCTGAAATTTTTGAGACATGCACAGACAAGAATTTACAAAATAAAAATAACGGTTTAATTTTAAAATACAAAGTGTTTTAACACAGAAGACGATTTTTTATTGACTTACTTCAATTTGCTTAGCGTAGAATGAATTTTAAACAGAAGAGAAACTGGAGTTGACGCGAGAACATTTTCGCTCTATGATTTTGTACGATTTTAAAGCAGGATTAAATCAAGCAGAATGCGTTCAACGGTTGCAATTAGCATTTGGTGGTGAATTTCCCGCTCGTGCTACTGTATTCAGATGGTTTAGAGAATATAAAAGAAGTCGCAATTATCTTCAGGATGAAGAACACACAGGAAAGCCGCCGTTGGCAGTAATACGGGATAATGTGTCTGCCATACGAAAAATGTTAATGGATGATAATCACTGTACCTATCAAATGATACAGAAGGAACGTAACATTGGATCCATAGCCATACACAAAATCATTCATGTGAAGAATTACATATGAAAAAAGTAGTTTGCCGTTGGGTTCCCCATAATCTAACTGAGCACCAAAAAGAGGAGCGTGTCAGAATCAATAAAGAAACTCTTGAATTGCTAAATGTTGGGTGGTCACTGCATCATTTCTAAAATTGTAACAGGTGATGAAACGTACATACCGTTTTTTGACGTTCCAACACTTCAAGAAAGCAAAGTATGGGTCTTTGAGAAGATGATCCCACGTCGACAATGGTGAAAAAACAATGCTCACTGAAAAAGTGATGTGTGCCGTTTTCTTCAGAAGTACGGGATTGGTCAAAGCCATCAAGTTGGAAGGACAGAAGACAGTAACAGCAAACTGGTATACCACTAAATGACTTCCAGAAATTCTACAGGAACTGAATATTAGGGGACTAATGCTTTACAATGATAATGCATCTTCACATACAGCCGCATTGACAGTTGAGTTTCTTAAGCAGAAACAAATTAAAGTGATCGAACATCCGCCTGATCTAGCTATGTGCGACTATTCTTTAATCTAAAAAAGAACTTACGTGGACGTTGTTTTCATTCAGAAGAAGAGATTGATGTGGCTATAAATGCAATTTTTCCATCTATTCCAGAAAATGAATGGCTTGAGGCATTTAATCTGTGGAAATTTCGTCTACAAAAGTGCATTGATTCTGGAGGAGACTACTTTGAACACACCTAAAACTTTGTAAGTATAACTTTAAAAACCTAGTTGTATCTCAAAAATTTCAGAGTGACCCTCATACATCCTTCTGTTACTTATTGATTGATGGTTTTTTAAGATGTACTTTTATTGGATGATGATTTTATTTAAAAATATTATTTGAATGTTTCTGGTAACTAGACATAGTTATGCTGGCTTAAAACTTAAGAATTAGTATAGAATAGAAAACAATCAATAAAAATTTATTAAAAGATTTTCTTAAAATAAGTTATTAACCTTCAAAATAAGTTAATTTTAATTAAAAGAAAATATTACGTATAATTCTCATTAAAAGAAAACTACTTTTTTATTCGAACTTTTAACTATAAGATCAAAAATATAATATATTGTTCGAATTAAGAATAAGAAAAAAATCAACTATTAATATTTTTAATTCTTTTAATTCCAGAAATGAAGATTCTGAAATACAAATAACTTGTATACATTAATCACTAACGGCTCTTGAATCTTTTATCTATTGCTCAATGCGTAAATGAAAATTACATAGATTTTCCATGTATAGGTGTACCCTTTGCTATTCTTAACAACACTTCAAGACAAGAAATGGTGTTTTGGTGGTTGGGAAAAAACTGTTCTCATTACCGGAAGGTAACAAGTTCCATTTCTTATCCTGCCAAAGATCCATCATATTCGCTAACGGCACCTTGGGGACATAAAATGAGACTCGGTCGTAATGTCTCTGATAGAAGAATAAATCTTCAAAATGGACCCTGGTTCTAAGTTACAAGAGCCAGGGGTCGTCGAAGGCATACTGATTGAGTATTATACTACATAATATGCCCTCATATCTGCTCTTGTTACTGCAGTCAGGTGAAATATTCCTAGTGGCCGGCACTACACACACACGTAAGAAAAAGAAGATGAATGAATCAAATAATTCGATATTTCAAAAGTTTTTCATTTTCTTATGCACATTTAATATAGAATTAATATGAAATGTGTTCTTTTATTAAATTTTTACCTACTATCCGAATTTTTATCTTCTAGCAAAATACTTTATTAATGAAAAAGCTTTTGGTATATAATTGCTCAAAATAAAATAGTACAATTAATGCAAGTTTCGCTATATTTGGTATTAAATAAAACCTATGAGATCAGAGAAAAAGAATTTCTTAAAAAAATATTTTTTGGGGCTAAATTTATTAAATATTTTACTGAACTAGAATGTGCGCGAAAATATGTAAATTTTCCTTAGAAATTTCATTATTTCACAAGGAAAATGATACTTTCAATTTTATAATTTTTTTAACACCTGTGAAAATAAAATGGTTATCGTAGTTTAACTTTCAATGTAATGAAAAAAAACATTTTTCTTTGATAATTTTGTTTACGTAGAAGACCATATTCCAGAATTTGAATGTCATGGGAAACAAAATTTTGCTGTGATAAATAACAGTTGCTGAAAACCAAATTAATAATTTTAATAAACAAAACTTTCTGTTTGTTTACAAAATAATTTGTAATTTTATACAATCGTAATTCTAAATATGTGAAAAATGAATGTTTTGTGTTCATTTCTTCAGTAGTAAAATATGGAACTGAGAAAATTCACAGTTAGGAAGAGACGATAAATTTAAGATTTTTTTTTATTTAGTGTGTGTTCAGTTACTTAATTATTATATACTATTTAGCATTTTTCTCAATTTCATGGTTTACGAAATTAATCGATTAAGTAAATGAAGCATTGAAATATTATTTCCTTATTTTTTTATTCATAATAATTAAATATTTGCAGAAATTTCCATGATCTTTGTAATATATAATATTTTGATTACAATAAATAAATATAATACAAAGTGTACCATTAAAATTTTTGGAAAATACAGATTTGTTCAAAAAATATGGAAAAGTTGGATATAATTTCTAGATTTTGAACACTCCTTTAATGGCATTTAAAGTTCTGAGATATTTTGTCAAAAATCTTCTTATCACTTCCTTCAGTGATAGAAATATTTTTCATTTCAAAAGTTATGTAACATATTATTTAACATTTTCTTTACTTTATGATAAATTATTTACAAAATGGCAGAACTTCCTAAAAAAAGTATTGTTTTGCACATAAAAATATATGTTTTACACATAAAAATATTATATGAAAATGTCATTACTCTTCAATAATAATAAAAAAATTTTAAAAATGTTTCAATAAACTTTTTAAAAGTTGACCAAATATTGCAATTTAATGTTTTATAACAGCCTAAAATGAATTTAAATGTGGTACGGATAATTAAGTTATTCAACATACCTTGTGCACTTTTAAAGTTCACTTAAAAGATTTTGTTAAAATCATACACACACACACAAATATAAATAAATTTAATTATATATATACTATTTTAACTTCATAAAGTATTGATAATTTAAAGTTTAATCATAATGTTAAAAAGCTTAGTTAGTAATCTATGAATGAATTTCTTAATATTGCAATTAAATTACTGCATTATAGCCCTAAAGACCATAATACAAACTATGTATAATTCTCTTGATACCACCAATGAAACATAAATCTTATTGACTCATATAGTGCTGTTTCTGTTTTTCATTTGTCACTCTATGTAATTATTATTATTATTATTATTACTGCCCTCAAAAAGCAAACTCAACTATTGTCTATAGTTTACAGTGGATTCCAATCAAATTACAGCAATTCAGTGTCAAATCACATTCGAGGTAGAAATCGACCCTAAATTGTTGAACGGAAGCCAAGGGAGCCAATTATATATTCATTCCCATGGTTAATATGCAAAAGCCTAATGCAGAAATATGTCCAGATTATAAACACCAAAGGATATTTGAACCTTATGTTATACACTTTGAAAGTTTATTGTTAAAACCAGTTTAAACATAATCTCGTATTGTTAAAAACTCTGGAGGTTTCCTCTTCCATCCTGTGTTCTTACTTAGACAAAAAGAAATTATTCCATAATTTCTATAACCTTTATTTCATTTTCAGTATTTATGAAGCATTTAAGTTGTATTAAGATATCAGTGTATTTTTTCGTTTCCTTGAAAGATATTTCTCAATAAAAATCTAATGTGTGACTCACCTCAACGAAAAAACTTAAGTGCTTAGTCATTCTCGGTTTAAAAGGTAGTCACTTTTCTTTCTTTTTTTTTATATTTAAAAAATAAGTTCAGCCACTGTGATGTCTACGTTTCAATCTTTTACTTTCAAAATCTAAGTGGGCAGCACTTTATTGGTAAATAATTCTGTCAGCAAAAACTGCAAGATGCCTTCTAACTTTTTTGTTCTATTCCTTTTTTTCTTGTTCAATCAATGGATTCAGCCATTGGCAGCTAAGCGAATTGACAGATTTACGATCCTTGGCGCTGAAATTTATGACAGCGTATCCGCAATTACTCTTATAAATGACTAATTAGAATTTGTCCGCTTTATAGCTATCTTACTCATTCGAACTAAGTGGCATATGGGCTAGGTGCCTAGCGGAGGTGTTTTTCTGCAAACGAACACCTGTAGAACATGCACTTTTGCGGAGGTTGCTTTTTACTGTTTAACGACAACGTTTTTGGTTAATGCTAGATTGGAAGCCATTTAAAGACGTATACAGAGCAATTATTGTAGAAAAAAAAACCGGAAGTTTCAGTTTTGAATGTATTGTTTTGCTTCATTTAGTATATATATGCATATTTTTTTTCTACGAGTAGATATAAACTTCAATTTCTTTGGAAAAAATTACTGATGGAATTCATGATTGATAACAATGAACATTCTTTTTTATTACTGAGTCACAAAAAGTTTATACCCTATTGAAGTAGATCTAAATAAGTATTTAGGCTTAGAAATAAATGCCCAAGATAATGATGTAAGTTGACACAGTAGCAATTGCAACATATCAACTGCATTGTAAGAAATTCTACATCGTTTGAGTTAACGATAATGGCATTTAATTGACATTCACATTATAACTATTTAGAAATGTGATGATGATGCCTCATTAACAATAGAATTAAACAACTAATTTTCATGGAGAGAATTTTCTGATACTTTAATCACCTTAAGGATTCAAGACCTACATTTGATAGCGTATGCCATTCAAATAACCACAATTTTGTGTTAAGAATATTTTTTTAAATATAGTTATGTTACAAATAGGAGATTATGTGCCATCGTATTTTATTTGCTGTATTGTAGAATTAACACTAATTTTTCGAATGTTTTTCTCGATTTCTACACTTAATTTCTAAGAACTAAATGCACAAATTCGCATTTTCATTTGTGCTATGAACTAGACATTTAAAACCAGGACATTAATTTAGATTATTGGTAGTCAATAATTTTTTCCTGTTAGTAGACTTTTTTGTTTACCTGTCTGTAAATGGTTATTTTTTGTTCACGAGAGCTAATTAGACCAGGGCCTACGATTTAAAGTGGATTCCAAACCACTACAAGTTGAGATTTAAACCCACGAACTGTTGAACCGAAAGCAAGAGCATAATCATTCCGCTATCAAATCGGCACGCAAAAGTTTTATATTTTTCTGAGCTACCGTATAATATTGCTGAAATTGTATAATTTCACTGTATAATGATACAATTTCAGCAATACTATACGACATATATATATATTGTTTTATAATACAATATATATATATATATATATATATATATATATATATATATATATATATATATATATATTTGTCCTTCAACAAATAGGAAAGTACTTTGAAATCATCGATGTTTCCTTACTAACAAAGATTGAAAATATGTGATGAAAATTTTGATCACTAGTGATGACAGTTTTTATTCCTTAGCTCAACTCTATGCTTACTTGTAAGCGAATTTACATTTCATGATAATTCTATCACACGAGCAAGTATCTGAATGGTCCTCCCTCATCTTTCATGTAACAATTGCATGCTATCTTTTGATGCTTGTTCTATTTTAGAATCAACTTTAAGCTATAGGTATCGGTCAAATCAACTTCCTTTTGTAAAAAGTTACCTTAAGTCAATAAATCTAAACTTCATATATTTTGAAATCAAAAACTGCATTGCACTTTTTTCTTATGTAAAAATAAATAATCATTTTCAATAAAAAAATTCGGCATGAAATTAATAATTTGTTTATAATTCATTTCGAAACAAATCATATTTTAAATTTTTCTCATTCTATTTTTAAGAAAGAGAACTATCTTAAAGTTTAATAATGCTGTTTCAAAACCTTGCAGAGAAAGTTATGAAACATTCAAAAGATTCTTACTAATTACTGAATGTGTTTTATCTAGTATCTTAGATATGCATATGCGATATTACAAAATCTTTTAGGGATGAATTCAGAAAAATAATTATTTAATTAGCATCTATACAATAAATTACTTTGTTTAGATAGTTTGCTTTTTTTTTATAAATGAAATAAATTGAATGCTTTCATTTGCTTATCGGAACTATATTTGATACTACTGCAAAGTGAATAGCCTATAATCAAAGGATCTTTGTAAGATTTTTTTTAAAAAAACTAATGCAAATTATTGGCTTTCAAGAGAACTTTCCCTTGACAGTAGACCGTAATTTTGTTTTCAAGAGAGAAAAGTGGGAAGTCTTCCAAGCACCCACATCGAGAATGAAGAAAGAAGAAAAACACGATAAGGCGGACAGGATGCACCGGGGAGATTCATCACTTCCATTGTTCAATACTGCCTAGGATCGAACGCAGGATCTTCCTCTTTGAAAAACATTGCCATAACTCTTCTAAAAAAATATGTGAGTTTATTTAAAAATTGGCAAACATTATTCTCCATAATCACTTGAACAGTAAATATAAATAATGAATATCAATGTCTTTATATCTTCACAAGATTCACTCAAGTCCACTATAATAAAATTTTCATTAATAATAATAAATAAATTTTTTTCTTCAATGATAACTCACTTTATTATCTTTTTATGCATTTGCTTATGAAGTACGACATATATAAAATATATTATAACGGTTATGGTGAAAGAAATTTAAATTTTTAATGAAGGGAATTTATGCAGTACTGAATTTATACAATATGGAAAATATTATATGGCCTTATATTTTATGATTTATTACGTCATTAGTATAGGTATAATAGTAAAAATTGGGAAACCCTTTTCAAGGTTTGAAAGTGCACGCTCCTTGTCAAAAATCATCCCATGCGAAACAGAAGAAAAATGAAGAGCGGGACCACAGGAGTGACTTGATATTTCACTTTACA
The DNA here is from genome assembly GCA_030067965.1 of Latrodectus elegans. Lineage (NCBI taxonomy): Eukaryota > Metazoa > Arthropoda > Arachnida > Araneae > Theridiidae > Latrodectus > Latrodectus elegans. The sequence goes on along the minus strand of CM057814.1, from coordinate 108,589,496 downwards.
CTCCCCGCAGTGACAAAAGCTGATCTTGAGGAAAGATTCGTGACAGAGAAGGATTTTTCTTTTTTGAACAATCTGACCCTTTCTGTGAAAATTTGTACATCTGTCATCATATATAAATAAGAAACTTTTACTCTCTCTGATATTCGATTTTTCTGGATAAAGAACTTTGGATTTTTCTGCCTTTTTATTAAGTTAATTTACATCAAAATCATAGTGAGGGCAAAACAATTATTATTAACCAAGAAGAAATTTATGGTTTACTTTTCTAAAATTTCTTTCGTTCGATGATATATTTTTAGAATATATATATATATATATATATATATATATATATATATATATATATATATATATATATATATATATATATATATATATATATATATACATATATATATATATATATATATATATATATATATATATATATATATATATATATATATATATATATATATATATATATATATATATATATATATATATATATATATATATATATATATATATATATATGTATAGATGTATATATATACTAATAATTTTATAATTCAATCCAACATAATAATAAAAATGAAAGAAGAAAATACATATATTTTCATGTTAATATCAAAAAGATAGTTTCTTGTACAAAAGCTAATTAAATAAAAAAATATTTCGTATTTGCTAACATTGTTTTATGTTTGACAAAAAAGAAATTTTTACTCACGATGTACATTATATGTTCATTTAATTTAGAGCTTAACAAATAAAATTATATATTTCAAGCTTTATTTGAATCAAATTCATATTTCATATTATATATAGACAATTTCATTCACTTTAAAAAAGGCCTTTAGAATGTTTTTACTCTCATATAGCCTAAAAAATATTCTGGAATCTTATGTAAATATAATTAGAAATGAAGTGTCATATAAATAGCATTTTAAATGTCAATAATATTTTGTAATGAGTTTTACGACAATTATTAAGGGGATTTTCATTTTAAATATTGGCGATCGAAAATATGGATTTATAAATGAATTATATACTAAAAAAATAAAATTTAATCATGTTTTTTGTTCATGCGATGGTAAGGATCACATGTGTATTTGGGGAGGAAGCGATGAATAACTCTAAGGGTGAAAGTATAAAAGAAAGAAGATTTAGAAAAATTGATTTATGTATTCCACTCATAAACCTTAATTTTTCTTTGAACAACGTATTGAGCATTGAGTCAGTGCCCGCATATTCCCTCACTTTCATTGAGGTGCATGCAATCGCGCACTAATACTGTTCACGCGGTGCCACTAACTCCCAGTCCCAAAACACGTGATCACTACTAGCATTGCTGCAGGTGGCAGTCAAAAAATAATAAAATAAGTAAAATGGACGCAAGAATTATTAAATTAGTAGCAGAACATCAGGTTCATCCCTCTCATTAAGATGATTTCAAACATTTTAACTTTTTTTTGTATTACATTCTATTCAATAAACAATTTTCTAATTTCAAAGCTCAATGTGTTTCTAATTTACACCTTTCTATACTATGCTTTACGAAAAATGAAGAAACATTAATACCTATATATTTTTTATTAATTGCTATTAAAAATTTTTTAAGAAAAATTGATTTCCAGGGTTGTTGAGTAATAATTTTTCCGAAAAGAGAACAATAGGACAAAAAATTTGGGAATCACTGGCTTAAATCAACAATAAATTTTTCAAAGAAGGATTTTTTTTTAAAGGTGGTTTAGACAAAAAAATTTTAGTGATAAAAGTCATAGGATTTATAATCTCAGTTAAGAAATATTCCAGTTTATTAGATTTTTTCTCTGAAGAAAACATAAATGCTTCAAATACCTCTCACCTCTCATTTATTTCCTCTCACCTCTCATTTATTTCCTCTCACCTCTCATTTATTTCCTCTCACCTCTCATTTATTTCCTCTCACCTCTCATTTACTTTCGACAAATTTCTTTGATTTAAGGAATCGTCTATTTCTGTATGAATTGAAATGAGTGAAAAACTTACACAGATACATTAGCTAATACATTTTAAAAACAAAATACCTTGTTTAATTTATCTTTTTCATGGATAAAACATTTCAAAAATTAGTTTCATCTTTTAAAATAATGAAAAGTTTGTTTAAATTCATTTTAATTAAATTAAAATATACTTGCTATACATTAATCTTCACGTTGTTGATAACGATGCTAATTATTCTGCAGATTCTTTGGAATCCAAATTTAGAAATATAGATTACTTGTTAATGTAATAGACTGATAAAGAATATCGATTGTATTTTAATTATACGATGTATTAACCCAATTAATCATACATTCACCAAATTGAAAACTAATACGGGGTAATTTAGTATATTTTCCGTCACTAATTACCCGAATATTTCGGAAAAATTTTTTCAGAATTGTCTGGAAAGAAACGAAAGAAATTATTAATTTACTTAAGCTCTTCTGCTAACGTTGTGTAAAGATAGTCAGCTTAAATGCCAAATCTTTCATTTGACTATTGCTGAAACTTATGATAAATTTTCATCAAATGATTATCATAATGAATAACAAATTTTTTGTATTTTCACTGGATGAGAATCATGATGAATAACAAATTTATTGTATGCATTGAATTTTTATTAAATAAGTATCGTAATGAATAACAAATTTATTGTATGTATTGTATTTTCACCAGAGGAGTATCATTATGAATAGAACATTTTCTTGCCAAAATCATGTTGTGTGTAGTATAGCTCAAGGTGAAAACATTTAAATTCTAAATTTACAGATGCTACGTTATGAGTTGGACGTTAAACATCTATAACTTTATATAAATCGCGCGTGAGAGTAGTTTCAAATAATTGTATTACTAAAATGTCATAACTCTCTTGTGAATTTGAATTAATGATTTAAGGTAAAATTATAGCAATCAAACTTTATCTTGGTATTCAAATACATTTGAAAGGATAAAATATATCTTGGCATATATCTTAATTTTTTTTTCTTGCAATGCATCCGATATTTATGACTTTGTCGGTGTGAAAGCCGGTTTCTTTTGACCTCTTCGAATCTAAGTCGGAAGTTTCCCACAGGAAAACAAGAAGGTAAACGAAGCTCGTACGGAAATAGATGGAAATTTCTAGATCACATTTCTTATAAGTATTTCTAATCTAAGAAAGTTAATCAAGCGACAGAACAAAGTGTTAAAGTTATGTATTTGGCTGCAACATTTTCAAGCTTTCAATTAATAAAAAATTAATATTTATGCTTGATTTCCTTTTCTAATAAAATATTTGCTTTTATTTTATATTTGTATGCGATTTCCTTAGTTTATATTCCATTTTGTACCAATCTTTGTTTCCCATATAAATCCATGTTTAATTCATTCGATAGAAAACATGCCACTCTAAATTTATAAAAGGATGTAAAATATTTTATCAAAAAGTACCTAATTGTCTTTATAAATAGCTGTAATGAAAATTAATTATTATTAAAATTTTATATAATTGTGTAGCCCCCTACGTTTTCCTTATTAACCAAATTTCTTGCATGCATTTACACGCACGTTTTATCACCTGTTACAATTTTAGAAATCATGCAGTGACTACCCATCATTTAGCAATTCAAGAGTTTCTTCACTGATTCTGACACGCTCCTCTTTTTGGTGCTCAGTTAGATTATGGGGAACCCAACGGCAAGCTACTTTTTTCATATGTAATTCTTCATGAATGATTTTGTGTATGGCTGCGGATCCAAGGTTAAGTTCCTTCAGTATCATTTGATAGGTACAGCGATTATCATCCATTAACATTTTTCGTATAGCAGACACATAATCCGGGATTACTGCCGACGGCGGCCTTCCTGTGTGTTCTTCATCCTGAAGAAAATTGCGACCTCTTCTAAAGTCTCTAAGCCATCTGAATACAGTAGCACGAGTTGGAGGTTCATCACCAAATGCTATTTGCAATCGTTGAACGCATTCTTCTTAATTTAATCCTGCTTTAAAATCATGGAACATCATAGCGCGAAAATATTCTCGCGTCAACTCCATTTTCTCTTCTGTTTAAAATTTATTCTACGCTAAACAAGCTGAAGTAAGTCAATAAAAAATCGTTTTCTGTGTTAAAATACTTTGTATTTTAAAATTAAACCATTATTTTTATTTTGTAAATTCTCTTCTGCGCGTATCTCAAAAATTTCAGAGTAACCCTCGTATGTGAAAATAGTATTCTGTAACATAAATTGAGGAAGGATAAATGTATTTTTAATTAGATTTATGTCTTTTAACATTTTATTTACCGAAGAATTTTATTTAAAGCACGTAATTCCATATTTTAAATTTACATTTTTTATTTTTGTTGAAATAATTATTTACTGATACTAGCAATTTTATAATACAATTCTCTCTCTTCAAAGCAAATAATCATAATCATATGTGATTACAATATTCAAAACCGTACTTAAATGCCAAGTCTTGTATTTTTATCTGCACGTTCCTCCTCGCTCTCTTTCCTTTTTCTTCTTTATTTCTTTAGACTTTTTTGTAAATTTATGAAATTTTTTGATATTTTTAATTCTTTTTCATGTATTTAATATAAATAAATGCATTTTAATTATTTGTTTTTGAAAAAAACTTTTTTCTTAGAAACGATCTGCTCACTGTTTTTATAAATATTTTCCAGCTAAATTAATTAGTAAAAAATATGTTTAAATATATTTAGCTTAATATAAGTAGTAAAAACTTGAATTTTTTTGAACTACAATCTTTTTATGTATAAAAAAAAAATTTCAGTTCTAGAGAATTAAGAAAATTCTTTAATAAAGCGTTATTTTGTAATAAACAAGTTAAACATAGCTATTAAACATAAAATAATAACTCTATGCTAAATAATAAACAATATTTTACATTAGTTCAAATATTTAGTATTTTGAGCAGCAAGTTAATGATAGTTTTTATTCATTTATTTGAAAAGTAGTGTGTGAACATTTTATATAAATGTATTTAAAATATTTTCTTTCGTTTAATCATATTGATTTTTAAACAATGTGAATCACATTTTCAGTTTGAATTAATTTAAAGAAGCTCCTACAAAAATGGAAGAAATTAATGTCTTCATTCTGGAAAAATCAGACAAAATAATTTTAACACAAACTTTCATAAATAAATGACGAATTATTCTATTAACAAAAAAATACTTCATACATAATTTTCAGAATACATTTTCAGAACAATTTTTGAAATATTTTAATAACTTATTTCATCGAAAAGAAAATTTTATGCTGATAGATATTCCAGTTTGTTTTTAATATAATTTATTATTATTATTATTATTCTCAATAAGCATGACAAACACAAAAAAAAAAACTAACAAATAGATTTTGAAAATAGAAGCAAATCGCAAGTCTAAAAGATACAATCACAATGTTCAAAAGACTCGTAAAAGCCAGTGCTTAGGAGAAGATTAATGGAAGGGTCAAGAAAAGGAATGAAACCGTCCCAAGCCTTTTTTATCTGTATTGGGCCATCCTTTCCCGGAAAGTTGAAACTCATTACAGACAAAATTGAGAGCCCAACTTCTGAGCAATATATTCTTGAAGTGCCATCAGTTATGAGGGGAAGGAGCCTGCTGAAAACAATCAGTGTTTCTAGACTAATATTTCGTCTTGTTTGGAACCGCCCCGCTGCGAGCACCGGTGATTGGTGTGTCAATCAGGCTCTTTGGGTGTTCACTCTGTGTTGTTGTCCTGGGCGACCACACTGGGCTGCAGACGCACCTGCCCTCGCTGGCTGTTGATGTCTTCTTAATATTCAGTTAAGCAGTAAAAGCCTCTTCATCAGAGATTATATTTTATATAAAACAACACTTTTCAAAAAACAGTTACCATTTAAGGAAGTTCAAACTTAAAATATCTAATTTGTTTAATAATAAACAAAAAAAAAATTAATTTTTTAATTACAATTGATTTTTATTCATAAATAAATTTCATGATTTCTTTTCTTCTTCCAGAATATTCTAGAATGATCAAAAACTATATTTCCTGAAAGGTAATCTTTTATGTGAGAATTTCCTAGAAATAATATAACTATCCTCAGTTTTTTTTAATTATTTTTTATGCATTTTTTACGCTAATAACACATGAATTTTATTTTAAATCATGGTATATGATTAGTCTGATAATCTTTCTTAATAGATAACCATATATATTTTATCCATCTTATATAACCATATAATCTTTCTTAATAGATAACCACATATATAGATAGCCTTGTTATGAGCGTCAGTGACGTAAGAAGGAACTATATAAAATTTAAATAAATTTGGGGATGTTATTTATCTAAAAATAATGATCATTGTTAGTACTGTAAAAAATTGAATTGTGAAAGATTATAATGATTTTTTTTCATATATATTTTTTATCAAACCTGTTTTATATACCTTAAGAGTTTTTTTTTTACTCAATATATTGTAAACAATTAATTCAGAATGTAGAATTAATACAAAATATTTTCGTTTCTTGAAATTACAAAATACAAATGCAATACTTAAAAGCAGTGTATAATTTTGGTCAATGTACTTTTACTTTTAAAATGATTTAATACCTATCGACATTTATGAAAATGTAGATAAATAAAAATGAAATCTAGTAGAGCTAGACTTTGATAATGAACAATAGTTAAATTTTATTATTGAATTTTCAGTTTTAAAAAATTTCATAAATAAATATAGTAATTTTATCGTTATTTTTATTAAATTTACCGAGTTATCAATTTATCAGTGTTTTTTTTTAAATGTACCATCAACCGAAAAAACAATGTATTTAAAAAGTTATAATATCATTCAGGTTAATTTATTTCAATAAATTAAAAAAATATAAGACTTAATAATTAATAGTTCAAAATATTAATTATTAAGTCCTTTTACTATGATCTATCTTTTAATATCAACGTAATCTATTAATATATTAAAACACACAAATAAAGAAAAATATTTTAGCATGCTGTTTTAGATATTTAGATTCTAAACACAAATATCATCTGGTAAATACTCATTTATCTGTATTACAAAAATATTATGCTTTCCAAATCAATATTTTCTAACTTAATTTTAATCAAATAAGTTTACAACAATCTTAATAATATCATTCTGCAAAATAAATGCTTTGAAAGAACAGTCACCCCCAAGCTCATAAAACAAAGCACTTAACATTTTTTATACATTGATGAAATATTTTAAACAAATTCTCTAAAATATCAAATGTTACTCTTACAACCGTTTTGTTTTTGAAGAACTCATGAAAATTTAAAAATTTTCTGCAAATGCAGCAGAAAGTGAAAACACAAATAATTTCTCGTGGTTTATTGACGATACTTATTCTTTTCATGTGCAATATTTATCTTGACGAATACTATAGTTCTTATATAGGGATGCGAAAGACATTGAGATATATTTTCCCCTTTTTTTCAAGATTTGAACTTAATCAACGTCTGGAATATTGTTGATTTATCTTAATTAAATAGTTTCATTAAATACAAAAGGAAATGTAATTCAAATGAACACACAATAGTCGTGTAAAAATGTCAAAACATATATGTTTGACAAACTTATACTTATTGTTCTAAGTACAAACGTCAAGACATTTGCACTTAGAACAATAAGTATAAGTTTATAAAACGCATTTTATACTAAGTGATTTTGACATTCGTGATTTCAATTTGTGAATTTTCTTAGTATTTCGGCAAACTATCCATAAAAAAAACTAAATAAACTTGATTGTTGCTTTTTAAGTAATTCAGGTGAAACCTTTCCATTCATCTAAGGCATTCAATGTGAAATTCTACAAATCATATAATCTTATGATTTTTTTAAAAATTAAATGTGATGAATAGGTTTGAGTATCCAAATATTTATTTTGGTCTGATCAAAATATTATTATGCAAAAACTTTTATAAAAACAAATAGATATATTTGCTTAAGTAGAAATATTTAAAGATTCTTAATTTCTTGTACAGCTGATATTTAATTGCTATCAAGAGGGCGAGAAGCTGAGTTTGTATTTTACACATCAAGTAATCAGTCATTCGCTTTTTAACCTCGTAACCATTGTAAATTTTGCGATTTATATGCCAGTGCGTTGAATTAGACCTTCATTTCAACTAGGCAAAAAATACATTGATAATATCTTTATTAGCAATAATTTTATTCATTAATTAATAATATAATATTATTTATAACTCACAATTATTATTTATTATCACACTATTATTTAAAAGTCACCGGTGAAAATTACTGAATGAAAACTTTAGTTTCCTCTAATTTACCAAATGAATTTTTTTTCTAATACAGCACAGAATACTTTTTTTATGGATTTTTTAATGTTAATTAATTATATAAATATACAAATGAATAATTTTTTATGCTTACTTGCGATTAACTTAAATTATTTCGTTAAATTAATATTGATTATTCTTAAGAATATTTATTTTCATTGCCTCTTGAAATGGATAAAACATTTCCCCAAATAAATATAGGAAAATATTTTAATATTTCTTTAATAATATATTAATGCTTATACTTGCTCGTCTCTAAATTATATAAAATAGCAATACTCTTTTTTAAAAAGACATAATGTCAACAACTTCGGTGTTACCCATAGTCTATGTTTCTCATTCAAAACGCATCAAAACTGTAACTGTAATTACTTAGACTTTTTGAGAGTTTATAACTACATTCAAATTGTATATCCAAACTCTAAAACGCATAAAAAATAAAAATAAATATTTTATAGGAAAGAAAATCCAATATTCATAAATTTTATAACCATTATTCATTTTATTTTTCTTGATTAAAATTAGAATTTAATTGTGTCACTTTTTTGAAATCCCTTATTTTAAATATTATTTTCTCATTCCGAAAATATTCAAAATAAATTTTTACAATATTTAATTTCATACGGTTTTACTATAATCTATCAATATATGAATAAGTACTAAGCCATTCTAAAACTTAAGAATGCTTTTTAAAATCTTTATTAGAATTGAATAAATAAAGAAGAAACTATATGTATATTTTCGAATAAATTACTTTTTATCTGCTCTTCGAATAGTTTTGTTACTTTAAATGATTTACCAAAATTGTAGATATTTCCTTTGCTATTGTTAACCATTTAGCTTGAAAAATTTACGAATTAGGTAATTAATATTTTTCTTAAAAAATTGAAATGTTTATGATTAAACACTTAAGAAACGATTATGTTTATAATATAATTGGTCTTTATTACTACATAGTTACTTTGTAAGTGTACAAAATATAATATCTCACTTAAATTATTTGTTTAATTATTTTTCTTAGTTAAATTATATTATTCTTTTATATCTAAGATCAAAATTCTACATTTGTTATTTTACAGATTTATAAAGTTTTAAAACTTGAAAGTAAAGTTATTTATTTGAGTTTAATTTCAGTAAATGGAAAAAAATTATTTATATATTGCTTAACTTTTATTTTTTATTGTAGTATGTTGCAATCAGTGTGTTTGAAATATTAAATAAAAAAAAATCAAATTTAGGATTTTTGTTAAGAAACTTTTAACATCAAATTACCAAGACATAAAAAGATCTTTATATTATAGGCGTAAATTGCACAAAAATCAAAGTAAGTTGGATAATAAATGAGGAAAATATTTTTTGAAACGCATCTACTCTTTTGAGGTAAAATTTGACAAACTGTTCTCAATTTAAGGATCAGCAGACACATCATATAAAACTACATTTTGAATACATTAATTATTTTCATCTAAATTTGCAAAATAATGCGTAATTGAAATACAATATCAAAACAATATTAAATATGTTACCACGAAACGCAGAAATCAGTTGTTTAAGAGATATGTAACAACTTGTCACAGTAAACTAATAATTTATAGATTAACTAAAGTGCTTCGTTTGAAAAAGCTGAAAATTGTTTTATTTTTAAAATTATGGAGTTGACTACACATTTCTTAATAGGGGCACACGTTAAAGTAATAATAAAATGTAAGTCATAAGAAAGTCGTTGCTGGGACAATACTTCTGTACACTTAAAATAATATAATTTATTTATTTGTTTGATGTCGTATGAATCAAGTTAATGGAGTCAACCAATCAGCAAATGAGTTGATAGAATCAATCGGCTATCCATTTATAACGCAAAGAAGTAGACGGTTTAAAATATTAAAGTAATTATCACAATATTATTCATTTGTTTTTAAGTTATAGAAAGCGTCACGTTAACATAATTAAACAAATAACAAATTTGTCGATAGAATCAACTTTTCAATAATTAACTTAAGCTTTTTATCATACGGAAGCAATTAATATGAAAATTAACAAGAAAACACTTGGTAATGTTCATATAAGTTGAGTCGTGTAAATTACATGAAGCAGTTATTAGGAACAATTAATATGAAAATTAATATTCATGTAAATTTATGAAAACTCCTGATTCTGATACCTTAATGGAGCAAATCAACTTATCTGCAGGTTAACTTGGTAACGTGGCATATTAAGTATTTCCCTACTTTAACTGTAACACATATAAACCTAATATACTTCGTGTTCTCCATCATGGAAATGTGGACTGGGCCTGACTTATTTTCGCCTTTTATGAAAACTTATCCTTTAAAATCTAAGGAAAAATGCAAGTCATGTGAACCTATTTTAAACTCCAATCTTACAGGTTTAAATAAAAAGAAAAAAACGTTTTTGAAACAAAACGATTTGTCTAAGGGAGATTGATAATAACTGAATAAATACATTTTTAGCCTTTCAGCGGAAACATAACAGAAATTAAATGAATTATTATGGAAAAATACTTACGATGTATAATAGAAATGCGAATAAAGAATGTTTATGAGGTAGGATGTAAGTGATTAACATCACATTATTCTACAAATTTAAAGCATAAGACTACAACAGAGTCTCTTTTAGTAACATTTTCTAATATTGTCTTTTTCTGGAAATGGAGATAGGCGTTCAAAAAGCCGCAAAAATAAAAGCGATTAGTTTGAGCTTCTATTTACTTAACCTGACGTAACCTTTTACGTAAGACATGGTACTATTTTATTTTTTATTTACTTAAGTGATGATTTTTGTTTTACTTTTAATCTATTTGTTAAACAGCAGCTCTGGATGTTATTTATTTTAAAGATATTATTGCTAATCGCTTATTAATACATTTACCATTGATTCTTGAATTTCATGTGATTTTCATGCTTGTTTCCATTTTAAACCCTTTTAATGGCAAGAAACAATCATTAATTGCACTCTTCCCTTCAAATTATATATTTAAGCCACCTTAATTTGCATATTATTCCTAGACCCATCATTCTAGGTGACATATAAAATGCATAAATTGGTGTGTTTTGTATTTCAAGTTTAGCAGCCTCCGATATCTATGATGCGGAATACTCATCTATTACAATTTTTCGAAGTTCGAGAAAAAAATTAAAAAAAAGAACAAAAATTCGAAGCTTCAAGTCTTTTAAGTACTCTTTGTGAACAATTGCTGAAATAGGAACGGGTATCAATTTTTTTTTATACATTATTGTGAGCTTGAAGTATCTTCAATACAATTAATTGATAAAACTTTGTTCCATAAATTTATTGAAACCACGTATATCCGTGAACATATCCTACAATTTCCCATTGTGTGAAACTATGTAAGACTATGTGTTCCCATTGTGTGAAATTTTGTAAGACATTTCTTCTTCTCTGTTATCCATTTTCCTAATTCGTTAGTAACTTCCTTTCATTCTTGATATTCCTACTGCAACATTATTTTTTATACATCAATGATACAAATATTATCTTGATATTACAGCGATTGGAATCATAATTTTCAAAATATTGGATTTCTCGCATTATACAAAGAATCCGGTTCAAAGAAAAAAGGGAGGGATGTGTTAAACCTCTAAACCTCAGGAGACATGGAACACCCAAAGACAGACGACTCAAAAGCCATCTACTCTAAAGTCAACCTATACCTCTCTGATAAGATTCTTTTTGGAATACAGAGCAAATGTTTAATTTTGTACTTCTACCACCAATTTATCAAAACTGGAGCATCTTCAATTGAATGCAGTCTGCCTGTGATTGCTTGCCCACAAAATAGCTACCTAGATGAGATAGTTCTTTTCTAGTGCGATATACAACCTCTATCTCTTAGGCACAAATCTAAATTGTCAAAGTATTTCAATAAACTCTACAGTTATAGTTCCTAAATCGTCAAAATTGTACTTCTATCCTTCTTCGTGAAGAGATTTCTTATTAAAGATTAAAAAGCAACAATCTATTTTTTGGTATATCTTATGGGCTTGACTAATACAATTGTAGGAAGCTTCTCTCTAATATTTGCTATTAACCCCTTGAAAGGGCTAACTGATGTATATTTTTACTAAGATTTGCTCTCTTTTTCAAACCAAGAAATGGACTTGTTGGATTATATTAGATATGTTACTCTGGAAACACTCAATGTCATTTCCTCTAATGCCCTTCAGATTTACACAAGTAGCAGCAAAAATGAACACGGGAATTATAGTAGTAGTATCTTTATTAAAACATCTTCTAGAAGCTTTACTGTCAAAATTAGAAATCCAGACCATTGTTCTGTTTTCTATTCAAAACTAATATCAGTTGAAGTGGGTCTTAAGATAGCTGATTTTTGCACAGAATATAAAGTTATCTGAATCATGATCAATAGTCGCAGATCTGTCCAACGCCTCCAAGACTACTCTCATATTAGTAACAGAACATCTATCTCTTTTCTTGCAGTGATACAAAAGCTCTTCTTTTACCATAACGTACATCTACAATGGATTCCCTCGCACATTGGCCTTAGTAAAAATAAAGTGGCTAATTCCTTGGCAAAGGAGGGAACTTTAATGACCTTAACATCTACTACCTTGACTTTTTTGGCGATCTACTCAAAAGTCAAATCAACGATTGCTACATCTTGGTGATCTCTCCCATCTTATGATTGATATGGTATCAGGCAACCAGGAGGTTCTGTTACTTTTAAAGGTAATCGTGTGCAGCAGACAGCTTTATCAAGACTCATAAGTGGACACTTGAAACATCCTAAAATTGATCAAGGAAACAAGATCTTCCTCATATGTAGGAACATCATGCATTTTACACATGCTTAGGACTACTACTACTGCTTCTTCTACTTTCTTGCTTAGGACTTGAAAAAATGGATTTATTTCGAAGTTCTCTTATTGTTTCGAACTTCATATTAATTCATGATTTCATGGTGCGTCATTAGCCTATTGGCTAACAAAACAGGATAAGAAACAACAATAACACAACGAGTGGATTCAGTTTTATAGATTTTTTTAGCTCCAAATTAATTTTCAACTCGACATGAACATGAACTTGTCATTTACAACTGAAAATTTTATCATTCATAATATTTAGAAACGAATTATTTATTTCTTATTATCAATGTTTTGTTTTTTTGAATGGCAACATGTAATTTTTTTTTATCTCGTTAAGTTACTTTAAACTAGATATGTTGTTTAGCTGAACAAGCTACGCCAGAACACATCCTTAAGTGCATGGGTCTATCCAAGCATGATTTATATAATGATCCTTTAATGGTACTAGCTTTTTGGGGGGTGTTCATTTTGATGGAGCTGATCTAGCGCTACTAGGCAAAGGGGGCATGCACAACAACAACAATACACTAGATATGACCATTAAATTAATTTAATGCGTAAAAATAAAGTCATAGAAATATAGTATTAATCTAATTAGTGTTTCCAGAGCAGTTTATAAGTTTTGCTTACATGAACAACGAACTTGAAACATTAATGTTAAAATTAGTAGAAAATGTATAACTCTACTTGTGAAAAAAGTAGAGTTATATATTTTCTACCATGTTTAGATTTCAACCATCAAAATAAGAATTAAAATTTAAAGGAATTTTTAATAAAGGTAAAATAGGTTTCAATTTTTTTAGAAGACACTGTAATTACATTTTAAAAGGATCGCATGAATTACAATATTGTATCAGTATACTATAAATAAAAAATTAAAAAAGTAGTTATTAAATAGTATATGATACTATCTCTGTCGTCTATACAACAGAGTATGTCTACTATTAATTGAATCTTTATTTCCAGTAAAATCCAATTAATTAACAATTGTGGCAATACAATTTCCACATTTTATTCCTGATATCGGAAGCGGCTGTTTCATCTGGTGTCTCTTACAAATTTTATTTTTATTTAAAATTTAATATTTAGTTTTATTCAACTTTAAATGAAGCCATGAGAAAACTTATACTTAATTACTACTCGTAATTTACAAATATCATTCAAAATTACTAACAATCGTAATTTTCGGAGATGTTTTCAATGAACTTTGGTGGACTATAGTATCATTAAATAACTTATTAAAAAATATTAATGAAAGAGAGAGAGGAAGGTAATAAAAAAGAAAAAAGAATATATTTTATAATTATGTATTTACATCAATGCTTCTATTCATTGAGATGCATTAAAAGGGAAATTTAATAATAATAAATTTGCAGAACATCTTTTATTCATTTATCTCATTGCAGATTGGTTCAAAAGTTTATATTTATCTGGATAAAAACATTTATTATCCACTTCAAAAGTAATTCTCTTCCATTTTCTAATTATAATTCTTGAAAAAATCTAATAACGCAAATAAATGTATTTTAAGCACTCAAGTGTCAAAAAAATCTTAAATAATTTGATAGATGGAGAAATAAACAAATTATATTCAAAAATAAAATATAAATATTGCTTTAAATATATATTTAATGGAATATACTCATTAAAACGTAAATAATTATGGCTAATAAGTGTTTTCTAGCCCTTATGTCGAGTTAATGCTTCAGTTGGGTCACGAAAATTTTATGTAGTTTTTATTATTTTGTTGATAATTGCTCAAATTTATTTTTAATTTTTTTTTACAATTAGTTAAATATAATTATGATGATTATGACTAAAAAAAGGGGATATAGAATAGTTTTCTGGACATGCGTTTCTCAGATCTTAGCATACTCTACATTGTGCATCTGTGGAAAAAAAATGTCTGATATGACGACGATCTTAAAATTAAAAACATAATATATATAGATTTCTATAAAAAAATATTTCTGGTAGATTTATTTAGTTATTAATATGCAAGGCATTTTCCACAAGATATATTTTCGTTTTATCTGTCAACAGAATTTGTTTCATGGACATCATAAAGCACTATAACAGCGATCTTGGCAAACATCCATGCAACTATAGACATAATTAATTTTCGCCCAACCTTGCAAATAAGCATTATTATTTTTAGGAAATTATTTTGAAAGTGGTGCTTTTATTTTTCTTCTAGTTGTGCTTATACTATACGAATTTATGATTAGTTTATTGGATAGATACACACACACATAAGTTATGCATATTATTCTAACCATACCAATTACAAAGTTGACAAATCTTAAAATAGAAATGCTCTAAAAATTTTTATGAGATATACGTTTTCAGTCGCACAGTTCAATGAACTTCCAGAAATTTATAATAATTATTTTTATTTTTTATCTTTTAATTGTGTTTATTGTGCATATGAAATTTAGGCTTCTGTTTTTATCAGCAAATTTAATTCCATGAATTTGCTGTATTCCAGGTTATCAGTATTTTTTTTTCCTTAATTTCTTTTATTATTCCAGTTAACAGCATATTTGTATTATACCTCATAACTTAGGAATTTTTTTAAATTATTACCAATTAATTAAGCATTCTAAACCGGAACATAGTTAAATTAATGGGTTTTGCTATTATTTTTCTCAGTGGGCTATATTGACTAAAAAACGTTTAAACAACAACAGTATATCTGAATTATTTCCAATAAACTTTAGAAACATTTTGTAAAATCATACACTTTTTTACTGATTAATAAAGCATTCTAAATTGGAAATTTCCTAAATTAAAACACTTAGTGAAACTTTATTGCTTTCATTAGAAATGAACAATTCAACAAAACGAATAAAATTTCTTGAAGCTGAAATGCAACGTTAAATGTGCAAAAAGTAACATACGGATATTTTGGTATGTACTTAATCTCTTATTCATTGAACTGGTCAGGTAATCTATACATATAAACTCTTAAAAACTATCCACGTATTATTCTATAAAACAGAACTAGAAAATCCATCCGTAGTTCTCATTCAATATACTCTCAAAAAAGTCAATTTTGCAAAAATTTATAAAACCTTCAAACTCAGAAATTGTCCAGAAAATTAGGTACTACATAACGATTGATTTGCATTTATACAAAGTGGAAAAGTACCAGTAAACTAATAAAATTTTACGAGATGTGTGTTTAAAAATGCAAACATTTTGTCATGTTAGGCAGAATGTTATGAATGATATAAAACCCTATACTAAATATATAGTCAAGTATAAATTGTAATATATAAATTGTAAAAATTCTGTCTTCATCTTGGAATTATAAATAATATAATATAATGTATTTGGTGGTAAGATTAGTTGTACTCTAAAAGAAGAACTAATAAAGTGTGGCTATTGATTCCTATATAATCTTGGTATTCGATGGAACCATAGCAGAACATAAAAATTTTGTTAATAAATAATGTTTGAAAAAATACTAATTCAATATATTTAGTTTTAATAATCTAAAATACTTTTAAATATTTTTAACTGATTACTATGTAATTTACATGTAAATAATATGCTTATATGCTTATAGAGTATACGTTTCCAGTATATATGTTACATACAATTAATACTTACGAATAAATATTATTATTTTCTGTATTATAAAAAAATATAAAAATACACTTTTTACCCATATTCCTTAATCAGAATATCTCATATTAATTTTCATTCAGATATTTTTTTCTGATATTCATTTCTTCGTTTTGATTGATTGACATTGATGATTAATGTGTTTTAAGGTATTACGTAATATACAAATGCTTTCAGAAATTTAACCTTCCAATGTAAAATTTCCGCAGATAAAATAGAAAAACTGAGAAAAAACTGCCCCCTTCTCTTAATCTGGTTATCTTGGTTAAATCCTTGACGTCAGCCTGTCAAGTTGAATTTAGTTGCAAGTTAATTGACTTGTTTTCTTTTAATATATTTGCACCGTTCCTCAGATCTCAGCTATCGCTTGTTGCGATCTGGTTCACCCCAAATAGATGGATGATACGAAGAAGGGGATGATACAAGGCAGAAGTACCCGATATTCGATACCGTTTACTATTTGCTGAAACGCTTATCAGTTAACAGATTTGAAATATTAATCGTAATTTTTTATAAGTGTATCGCTATCGTTTTCTTAATAAATGAATGTATCGTTATCGAATCACACGCCCCTCTTCATGCCTGCGGAATTTTTCTTTTGCCTCAGTAATTTTTTTTTTCTTCCTCTTTTAGGAGATATAAATTTTGTTAGGAGATTCTCTAAAAACGCCCCGTTCCCGCGCTTCCTTAGACTTTTGTGGTTTTTTACTAAAAGCGGCAAAGATAACTCGCTTACTGATTCTTATAAAAAATTTTTATTATACTGGATATGAAACAATATAACCGCTGTCGTTATGGAATTACGGTTGAGAAGACCGGAAATAGAAAACACGAAGTAGGGAATTTCGAAAAATGACAGTTTGATATATTAATAGTATACCTACACTACGAAATTTATTATGCTTATCTCTTCTCCTTTGGATTAGCCTGTTACTATTTTAACAATTATGTAACTACTTTAACTATTATAGTTAAACCATATTGAAATTTGTTTGTAAAGCTCGTTTTTATCGACTTTATGTGAAAAACAATACAATTTCTATTTTTTTCAAATTACTACTGACAATTCGTAAGTAATTTCTAAAATGAAATAACAATGACCAGACTAGAAAATTGTTGTTACAGTAAATGTTGTAATTCAATTTTTCCTAAAAAAAAAACATTTTTAGAAGTTGTTAAAATGTCCTAAAATTCTTTAGATATTTTAATTAACTTCATGGTGATGTAAAATAATTCATAAAATTGAGAAAAATTTTGAAGAAATTATAAAATGAGCAAAATTCTAAGCAGGTTTATTTTCTTTTGCAATAATATCAGAATAAAAATGTCTTCTATTGGTCAATTTCGAAATGTATTTCTTTACTCCAAATTTATAAAACTTGACAAGAAATAAATTATTCCTAGATAAATATTTTCATCGATCACATTTCTGTGCTAAATTATCCTATTTGTTCTTAAAACATTTTCTCCTATTTTTAGGCTTTCAAACAATTTTAAACAAATTGGACAGTAAATATAAATAGTTATATGAAATCTGTTCATAAATTTTCAATAATTAATTTAAGACAAAAGCGTAGTGAAAAGTGCAGAATAATTTTCACTTCGTCAATTTTTGCAGCCACAAATAGTTAATTTTTTACTTATAGACTTTTTCAACAAAAATGATATACTAAAGAGTATAATAGTGAATTTTCATTTCAATGTGTACAGTAATTGAAAAGTTCCGAAACTAATAAGGACTATGAGTTACAATAAAGAAATTCACAGCAAAGACATTAAAAGAAAGAGGAATTGTTTAATGAAATTTAAGGAAATCTGTAATAGCAACTAAATGATAACAACGCAATTTCTTATTTGACTAAGAAATTACTCGAAATCAAAATATTGTTAACAAAACAACCTGAACATATTTAATATTCTGTCAGTAAATGGGTTCACCATGGCATAGTGATGGGACAGTACTTTTCAGAACGTAAGGTCATGGTTCCAATCCCCGCCACAGGTGAATAACGAGAAATGGATGCCACGTTTCTGACTTCTGCATGCACTTCTGTTAAGCTGGTTACTTAGGAGTTTTCTAGGTTTCCATCCTTGCGACTCTTGCATACGACCCACTATCTCTGAAAAGTTCTTCCATTTGGTCGTCTTAGCGTTTTTCAGTCATATGTATATATGTGTGTGTGTGTGTTACGGTGAAAAACCGAAATCTGCAGAATGTCAACATTCACATAGTCGCTTGGTGTATGTCCGAAATATTTGCTAAGTACCCTTATTTCTCTGACTTTCATCGGTGAATGTCGACATTCACCATGCCCTAACGGTAAATGTTGAACAAGTCTGAGATTTATATTTTTTCTCCGTAATTCAGTCGCGATACATTTCTCGCCTCTCTTTTTGAGAGGAATAACTAAGAACTTAAAACACACAGTATTTTCAAAATGAGAAAGGAAAATTATAGAAGTTAAAAAACTTACTTAACTATACAGTACGTTCTAAATGAGAAAATAAAATAATAGTAATAAAAAAAACTTATACTAAATTATGTGAATCAAATCTTGTTTATTGCAACCACTTAAACTATTATGACACTTTGAATTGCACACGAGGCCCATGCTTTTACAACTGCATTTATTTGTGGAATACTTCCTTTTGCAATGACAGCGTGTACAGCCTTGCCCACCGCTTCTCGAATTAGCTGTAGCTGCTTCTCGCAGCGAAATTTTTTGAAAAGAAATCTTATCTATGGACAGAAGCTTTTCTTTACAAATTTCGAACTGATTAAGTGTGCAAAGCTGATTGAGGGTACCATTTTCATTCGCACGTTTATAAAAGTCGGAGTCTTCTATTCCAACAACAACCGATAACTCATTTTGGTTATCTCTACGACCACGGTCGACATCAGGGACTTGTATTCGTACAGTATCACTAATTTGAGAAGGAAGAAATTGATTTTGTGAGGTTCGCAACATTTTTGTTGCTTACAGTAGAAGATTTTCTTTCGCAGCAGCTCTTTTTATAGAAATTAACTCGTGTTTTTCATTCATAACTTGATGTGAAGACGTGGTAGATTGCAAGTCTCTTTCAATATTTTTCTTTGAAATTCGGTTTTCGGTTTGAGCACCGCTCAATTTTTTTTAGAAGTATTACCAGTTTCTTCAAGCTGTTCTTCGGTTTCAAAAGTATTGGCGATTTTTTCAAGTTATTTCTCAGTTTCGATACTTGCGATTTGTTCGCTAGGCAAAAATGATTATGCTACGCCCCTTTTCGCTTGAATGCCAAACATGGCTTCATAAGGACTTTGGCGTATTCCTTCTTTCATAAGGACTTTGGCGTATGTAGTATTCTTGGCAAATTGAACAAAGGGTAAACCTTCTGACCATTTATTTGTATTGTTATCGTTCATCCATGTAGTTAGCATATTCTGTATATCCTGATTGGCCCTTTCAACTGAGCCTTGTGTTTGACTGTGACGAGGCTTTCCATGAACTATCTTAACATCTTTCCACATAGCGCACATTTCGGATATGACTTGATTACTGAATTCTCTACAATATCTGATAGCAATATTGCTGGACCACCAAATGTTAAAAATATCGGAAGATTTTTGATACGCTACTTCTTCAGCCCTCTTGGTTTCCAAATGTCGTATCTGGACAAACTTAGTTAAATGACCTTTATACTCCATTATAAACTTATATTCACCATCTGAGTTTGACTGCAGATAAATCAGATCAACTTGACATTTTGAGTTTAACTCAGAACTGATCATTGGTTTCATAACAATACCTTTCTTAGGTGCACTGTGTTTCATTTGACACTGTTTGCATAGATTTAAATACAATATTACAACTTCATATGTAATAATTTTGTATTTATTTTGCATCTCTTTAAGCATGCGTGTTCTTCCTCCATGCCCTATCCTGATGCGAGTTTCATATAGTATACTGAAAAATTCCTCATTGGTAACATAATACTGTATATTCGTTTCTCCTGGTTTTATTGGTACAATTGACTTATCTTCATCATTAATATTTAAAACGTCAAAACGTTTTAATCGTCTATAATCCTAAGATGTGTTGCACTTAGTTTTAGCAGAAACCACTTCAGAAAATATTTTAGAGTACTTTTCTCGAGAAAAATAAAAGCAATTGTCTTCTCGTTTACCCGCAATTAATGCAAATAACTTTCCAAGAAAACGATCACGATTCACTGCAGTATCCATTCTGTATAAATCAGGAAATCAGAAAAAAGTTAAGAAAACTTTGCTCTCACCATCGAACCTTGCATAAGCATAAAACTGACAAAGCTGACTGACCCCGCAGGACAAAGGATTTGGCTGGAAATAGCCAGTCGCCAGGATTTGGCGGGAGACTCTACCAGAACAAAGGATTTGGCGAGAAACAGCCAGTGGGCTCTTTGTTGGCTCCTCTGTTTTCGACCTCCACCAGAACATATCTGTGATTGTCCACATACACCGGTGAGGGTCCGAATGTATAAGAATGTAATGAAATATTTGATCTTTCACAAATGTAGTTAATGAAAGTTTGTTGTTGTCACAATATTTGTTGACATTCACCGGTGAATGTCGACATTCTCTGATTTCGGTCCTTCACGGTAACATATATAATATTACTTATGATATTAGGATACTTACTTTTAAAACCTAAAACGAGCAAATTTGACTTCAACACGAATTAAAGAAATGTGTGTGTAATTAATATAATATTCACTAAATTTACTACTCTCATATCTGGTGAGTATTTTGAAGGTTAAATATAAATGAAAATACTGTACCTTTAAAAAAATAGAAGAAATAACTAATTTTTTGATTGTAATATTAGCTACTGGCTTTTGTCTGTAGTTTTCATTAAACTTTATTTAGCTATTATAAAACTTTAAAAATGAATTAAATTCACATAATTAATCTAAAATAATTAAATTAATTTTAAAAAATCAAAAAAATTTTAAAACTAAATCATCAAACCTATACAAATCCTCCGTCCCTTCCCCTCCCCCTAAAAAATGCTGTCTCCATACAAAGTTAGATTAAAATATTCCAGGAATAACCATCAAACAATCCAAATAGAATAGAATAGAATTCTAATCAAGGGGTTCACTCTCTCTGGAATCTTATGTTTGAGGCTTCGGATATAGGAAGGGTTTCTCGTAATGTCACTGTTTAATCAATAAAAAGTCTTTTCTAAAATTTCAGAGAAGGTGGACCCTCCGAAGAAAACATAGTCTGAGATTTTATTTCTAATCTATATTATTCTATTCTATTTCTTTAAATTTGGATTGTTTGATGGTCATATATTACTGGAATCTTAAATCATTTACAAATCATTACATGTTCACCTTTTAATTTTTAAGTTTCAGCTATAGCAAAAATCTTAATTTCCTTTTAATAAAAATATTATAAAGAGATAATATGCATTATTTTCAAAAGTCAATATTGGTATTGATTTTTACATTCTAAATGCTTTCTTTATAATAAATAGATATTTTTTTGTCCTAAAATGTTTTTAAAGATTTGTGATCACTTTTTTCCTCATATTTTTTCTATATATTTTTTTTGTAATGGATTTAATTACTGCTGGTTGCTAATCAGTTCTAATAATAAAATTTATGAATCATTTGAATAATTTTTCTGGGATTCCCAATTAGAATATAATTGTTTATTTTACTCCTAATTATTTTCAAATGAAATATTTTTGTTCGGGCTTTCATGCCCAAGAGTCATTTAAATAGCTTCTCATTCCTTGCACAATGTCGTTTAATAATTTTTTATAATATGATTTTGTTAATATCACACACAAATAATGAGTCAAGTCTAATGTATAGTTCTAAATTATGTTAAATTAAAATTTATTTTGTTCATTTTTTTCTAAAGATTAAAATAGAAAATATGGCATTATAAGGCATGTTATTTTATTACTCAGAAATTTCTTTTTATTTATTACGTATATGAATATTAATTTTCTCAAAAAATTTCATATTCTCAAATTTATACCATAGACGGTGGAATTATTAAATTATCATATGCAAAATATTGCAAATGAAACGAATCAATTCAGAGGCATTATTTTAATGCACAAAAGTATCATTTACTTCAATAAATAATTTTTGAAATCATTCCAGATTTTTTATATGTATTTACGAAATCACCAAAGTAATTTGAAATTAAAAACAAAGCAAGATAGTGCTGTCATCTATTGAGCATAGAATGAAATAAAATAAGTCCAAAACAAAAATATCTTTTTGATGGTTCTTTTTTCTTCACTTAAGAAAAAATGTTACCATGGCAACAAAAGATACCAAATTCTTTTCACCTTTTCTTCAAATATAGTTCAACATTTAAAAATAGCATTTTTTAACACAAACTAATCATGAATAGCAAATTAACAAGATCTTCTGAAAAAAGTGTATTTACCAGGAAAGAAGAATCGGCGATTATTGAAAAGTTAATGCCTATAACACGTTGTAAGTAATATTTTAGGTATTACGTTGCTATGAACAGAAATATCGAAAAATCTAAACATATATATTGTGTATTAACTGAATACAGCAATTCATTATTATTATTTTTTTTCAATTTAAGCATTTAATTTTTCGTTTTCTTCCATATTTGAATTTTAAAAATATAATCTCAAATAAAGTACATTGATATTAATTTTAAGCATAAATGTCCTGGCAGTTTTTTTTTAAAAAAAAAATACATTTAACTTAAGTAATATTGGAATATTATTTAACCTCCCATTATTTCTTAACCTTCGGTGTTATGTTCGTTTATTTACTACAAAATATTTTTATACACATTATGTATGCACTTATAACTCTATGCCCACTATTCTTGTGATACTTATATAATAAGGATAGAGTTATATAATTCTTATATAACTCTCTTATATTCTTATATTGTGTTATAAGAATAGTGGAAATAGAAAGAATATTTTCTCATGAATAATTAATAATTATAATGAAATTATTGAAATTTCTTTTCAAAAAAATATTTTATGAGTACTTGACACAGAATACTAAGCTTTTTTATTAATTTTTTCCTTTTTGAAATCATAAAGAACTGAATGAGAAAAATACACATATTATAATATTAAAAAATTTTGTTCATATTTATAAAAATTGAATACATATTGCTTTAGCATTCAAGCACTAAAATTGAAGATGTAGGATAAATATTCTTGATGGAAAAATCCATGCAAATAATTTTTAATTTTTTGTTTGATATAGCTCATATTTATTTTAGAACCTGGAGTAAATTTAATAATTGATTGTAAGTATTCAATATATTTAAAAAAAAATTTTTAATTAAAAATTAAAATTAAAATAATTTTTTTCCTAATTTTAGATTTTCTAAATGATTTTTATTAATATAATAATAAATAAAATTTTCTTAAAAAAATCATTGACTTTTGAAAATATTCTAAATTTTTCTTCTACATTTTATTTTAATATATTATTAATAAAAATAAATTTTTTTAATGAAAGTATTACTTTTCATATTTTATATTTAAAAATATAGTTAATTTATTCTGTATAAAATTGGCTAGCCCTTGTTTTTGACGAAATATTTGGTGTTAAAATTTTATTTCCGGTAGCTCTGGTAATTTTATCATTTTATCTTAGCATTTGTGTAGCAGCAGCTGCTATCTTGTTAGCCACATGTTGGAGTCAAAAATCAGCAAAAAGTATGAAAGTGCAGCAATCGATTGCAAACTTTTATTATATATATATATATATATATATATATATATATATATATATATATATATATATATATATATATATATATATATATATATATATATAAAGAAGTAGATATTTCCTTATTTTTTTCAGTTGCTGAAAATGATTTTAAATACCTGCTGATGATTTTTACAAAATATGCGAATGAAAATCAAGTTATAGAAAAACCCGATTTTTTGGAAATGCTGCATGAGTATTTTGGATACACTGAGCATTTTTTCATGAACAGAGGTAGTTACACTTTTTAAAGACTTTCAAAAAAAAAATGTTAATAGTTAATCCTTCTGAAATCAAACTTGAATTTTTAAAATATAAAATGAAAATATTAAACTTTATAACTCATTGGTCTAAAAAATGTTTGTAAAATATGCCTGATCAATAACATATCTATTACGTAGTATATATATATATCTACCAAAGCAAATTATGTTTTAAATATCATCTTTTGTTTTCAGAAGGGAAAAATAGCTCTCATTTCCACCGAAAGAAGGATAAAATAGAACAACAAAGTGGGAATTTAATTTACTTATTTTTTTAAGATAGCGCTTACCAATTTTTGTAAAGTAAGAAATAAATCATCACTATTTTTACTAAAATAAAAAGTAGAAAGCCAATTAATACTTAAATATAACCTCAAAAGAATTATTGAGAAAACACTTTATGTTTTTTTATATATTAAAAAATACAGAATTAAGGAGGAATAAATTTATAGTAACCGCATTAATGATGTGTTTCCTTTTGCATTCCATTGTTTTGCGTTAAAAATAAATTCATTCATTCTATCTATCTCTTTCTGTTCTCTCCCTTTTCTTTCTCTCTCCCTCTTCTCTTTCTCGATAGAGTACAAATTTTCAAACATTATTCAAAACATTTTCATTTAGAAATATAAAGTATAAGATTTTTTAATGCTGAATTCCAAACGCTGCTGTAATAAATATGATTTTTTAAATACACCAAGGACAAACGTTACAAGTGAATGAGCCGGATAAAATTTTTAAAATGATCTAAGAAAAATGCCACAGTATGTTTTGTTCAGGTAAAAGCTACCTGTTGCATAAAATGATGATTTCCAAAAGAGGAAGAAGATATATTTAGTCCGATGGACATGGGACTGATCCTGCGTATGCAATGTCTTCAAAATATGAGCGGACTACAAATCAAACCCGAGACTCTGAATTGAGTTTTCACGTACTGCTTGGCAAAGTGAGCATTACACCAAAAATTTGCAGATTTCGTAAATGCATTATTGAGAAAAAGAGTGTAGAGATAATTTGAACTGTAAATTTGTGATTATATACATATTTCAATTTTTTTCATTTTCAAGTTTAATTTTTAAGTTTATTTTTCTAATTTTCATTTAAGAGTAACAACTGTCTTTAGTGTAACATCGACAATGCGTCTTCATTCATTTTTCATCCTAACCTGTCACTACCAATGCTAATTGAATATGAAGAAGGCATTCAAAAAATAAATTTCGCCGGTATTTCGAATCCATGTAGATGAAATTATTTAAAATGCTTCTTAAAATGTTTTAACTTATATAGCTATTGAGTGCAAATGAAGGAAAAATTGTGGATTCTAACATGTATTTTTCCTTCAATGTTCCTCTACACTCTGAAAAAATAAGGCCATCCTTTTCAATGATGACCACTGATTTACTTAAATATTTCTCAGACTGTTAAAAAAAAAATCTGCAATAGAATTTCTATTAGCATATATTCCGAGTAGTAAAGATTTTTTTTTAACTAAACAGAAGATGAAAAAGATCTCCTCTCTAAAAAGCTACACAAAACAAATTATTTCTGCAGGTATGGACGTGAAAATGTTTTGACTCCCTCTGAAACAAAATTTTTTTGCTTTTCAATGAAATGAGTTTTCCAACGACTCTCGACATCATTTATTTCGTGCTCAGCATCGCGAAAGGGCTTCTGCTTGTTTCGCTATTGAATTTCCGAATTTCGTGTCTGATATCAAATTTCAATCACGTTGTAATATAGCATGCTGCTTATTACTCCAACAGGATAAATGCTTATCGCGCTGGTCACATTTTGATAACATCAGAAGTTATTATTAGTCCGACATTCATTGGGACACATGACTTCGAGCGAACTCTGATTCCAGGCATCTGTTGGAATGATCTCACTTCAAGGATTTTGTTTCCATCCACTTGTCAAGGATAACTGTATGAGGTTCATCCGGAATGTAAGATGACGGATGTCTCCAAAAGATGACTGAAACGCAAATGTACTGGTAGGGTCGATTGCAGTTGTGGTTATTATATGCTGCAATCCTAATTTTTGAACAGCTTATATTCAAGCCGTTATAGTGAGCAAAGTTGCTGACTGTTATTTCTCCTCCTGAGCCTTGGCTACAAGGACAACAGTAAACGTTGAATATTACTACGCAACTATAAAACGCTTGCGACGAGCCATTCAGAACAAAAGGAGTCAGATATTCAG
Source organism: Latrodectus elegans (assembly GCA_030067965.1). Lineage (NCBI taxonomy): Eukaryota > Metazoa > Arthropoda > Arachnida > Araneae > Theridiidae > Latrodectus > Latrodectus elegans. The sequence goes on along the minus strand of CM057814.1, from coordinate 108,562,465 downwards.
TACTGGTGTTTTATTACTTCACAACAACCCTTGCCCTCGTATGGCGAATTAAACAAAAAAAACTGCTGAAAATGTTTAGCTGGGATGTATTTGATCATCCACCTTATACTCCCGAGCCTGCTCTCAGTGACTTCTGTCTGTTCTTGCACCTGAAGAAATTTCCGCCACTTCCCCACAGATGAAGATGTGCAGATAGTTTTGAGATGTTAGCTTCATTTCCAGGCGCCAGATTCTATGATACTGAAATACAATATCTTAACATGGCATTTGGCATCCCTATGTTAATACGGGATGCCAAATGCTACCACTCCTGTGGATCTTATTTTGAGAAGTATCTCAAATATTATTGAATACTTTGCAATAAATATTTCTGGGTAGTTATATTTTATTACATTTTAGGAGTCATGAGAAATTTACTTTCGGATGACCCTCAAGCTTATATTATATATATATATATATATATATATATATATATATATATATATATATATATATATATATATATATATATATATATATATATATATATATATATATATATATATATATATATATATATATATATATATTATATATATACTATATATATATATATATATATATATATATATATATATATATATATATATATTATATATATATATTATATTATATATATATACATATATATATATTATATATATATATATACACGTTGTCAAATATGAGACTTTACAGAACCAAATCACTGATTCTCTCTCATAGTAAAATAAATCCTCTCCCAAAGATATATATACCACTTAAATCCTTTTAAAAAGTCGTTTATTCGAGCTAGACTAGGCTCTTGTAAATTTGGTCATTTACATTTTATAATAGGTATGAAATGTAAATAATAGGTATAAAATATAATGTAAATAATAGGTTAAGATATGGTATGTAAATAATAGGTTTAAAATGTAAGGGACCGAATTTTGCTTGTAACTTTATAAACTTGATTACTTAATGACCTTCTCTTTTTTGGAGTATTGCTCTGGTTTCTAGAAATTTATAACAATTTTATTAATATTATACCGGAAAACACATAAACCTATTATTAAAAAAATTTTATATAAATATACATTACAATGAACATTTCTTTTTGTCAGTAATGCAATTAGTATTTGTACATATAGTGTCAAAATATGTGTTATATATCAGATAAATTTATATGCTTAATATGAGCATAATGATCTTTTATTTAACTGATAAAAAAATAAAGGTACTATATATATAAATTTAATCAAGGAACGAAAATAAGTTATGCTAATAACAATTATCTAAATAACAATTATCTAATATTGTAGTCAACGGCGCACAAGTGATATGTTTTTATAATACCACTGTGATTAATAAAAAAAAATATTTTAACTTAAAAATTTTTATACAAAATAAATATTCTAATTTTTATTTTGTATTTTAATTTTGAAATTTTTGGAAAAATTAACAAGAAATACTAATATATTTAGATATAATTTCATTATTATCTTATTAGTAGAACTTATTTTAAAAAATTATAGCGAAAGGAGCAGTTCATTCTGCTGTAGTATACATAATTTATTAAAAAAATAAACTTAATAAACCAATAAAACTCCAAAAAAGAAACATACCAAAAAAACTCCAAAAAAGAAATTAAATATAGTCATCATTCAATTTGCTTATGAAGAATGATACTTTAAAATAATCAGTTTTTGATTGAATGTTTTATGCAAATTCAATTAAATTGATATGTTTCAAAATATATCGTGTGTTTATTTTGATCAAGTGTCATTAAAATAGTTACAAAAATAAGTACTGATAATGCGCTTATGAATATTTATTCTTTTTACTAAAGAATGTTCATTATCTTATTTTTTACGAGGGGGAGGAAGTTTCCTTATTAAATGAATTTCTTTATTTTTTTTATAATCTCAAGTCACTTTTAATTTATTAGAAACTTATATCAATTATTACTTTCTTTTAATTTACACATAATTATTACTTTTTGTTTCGTAAATTTTTCCAAAAGTTGAATTATAAAGAATATAATGATAAAGAGGAAAAAGTTAATACTTTTCACTAGAATTTTGTGCCATATTAGTAAGATTTATGTTATAGTTTCAAAGATTTATTTGAAATGTGTTTAATTTTTCTGGCAGTATTTATTCAAGCTGATACAAACAGAGATGGGAGAATCGCCATAGACGAATATATTCATTTGCTGTCATTACTTTTACGTGGTACTAAAGAAGAAAAAATAAAATGTAAGAACAGCTTCTTTTTTTTATTGCAGAATTTAAGTGTACAATGAATAATATTAATATAAAAATCTGCAAATTCAAAAAATGGCAAAATGCATTTTTTAAAATTTCCATTAACTTAATAAAATTATTTTTCATTCCAAATATATAATTAAAAATATATACTGGCGATTCCACAGAAATATTTTTTCCAACTTTAATCGTATAAAATATTTACACTCTTAAAACAGTAATTTTTAGATATTTATCTGTAATTTATAAAAACGTAATTTTATCAAAATATCAATTTATTATTTACCGGGCTATGATGTTTGAAATTTATTTAATTAATAAAAATAACTTAAATATGAGCAAAGGAAATTAAAACTGAAAAATACTACTTTAATTTTTTTGATCACATATTTAGTTATTTTAAAATAATTTATCCCGTTTATCTTTTCATTATATTTCTTAAATAAATAAAAATAATTTTAACTAACCAATAAACATTGCTTGGGTGAAATTCGCTTTGAAAACATATTTATAATATAAATTGAAACCGGTGTATCAAAATTATTTTATCGGTGTAGTTTTATTTCATCAGATTAATAGTTTAGTTTTATTGAGAACATTTTTATGTAAAGTCTTCAGATTGATAATTTATTAAATAAAAAGAGTTTACAATTTATAAATTTTTATAGATTAAAAACTCATTTAAAATAATATGCTTTTTTTAGACTAATTAAATGTTATTTCTCAGTTTTGGTATAAAGATTTCTGTAGAGAAGTAAATTTCCATTTGCTTTTTTCTGCAGTCTTATTTGTTTTAATTTTTGCTCCTAAAAAACTAATATTAAAGATTAAAATTATTTAACAAAATGTAAAGACAAATAAATGATTCCGAAATAAGTAGTCTTGTATATATTTATATATATATATATATATATATATTATATTTATATATATATATATATATATATATATAGTGTGTGTGTATTATATATATACACACATTTTGCAATTAATAAGATGTTTTTTATTCATTATTAAAATTATATTTTTATGATAATAATTTTAGCAAAACTTTTTACAAAAAAGAAAAAAGGAAGAAGAAAGAGGAGGAGGAAAATGTTTTTTTTTCTTTGTTTAATGCTATTTTAAGCAAATATTTATGAGTGTTTAATTTCATAAATGGCAGCACTGAACAAAATATAATAACAAGAAGTAATAAATATATGTCATAGAGTTCATCTATACATTTATTTTAATCTCTTGATACACAATGACATTTATCAACAATGCCACAATAATTTTCAATGCAAATCTCATTTACCACACTTTTTAGGTAAAACAACATATTTCTAAATTCACTTTTTTACATGACAAGCACAAATATTTATCATTTATAATTAACTTCTACTGTCATTAAAATTTACTGGTAATATATTCAACTATCGATAATAGTTATTAAATAGAGATTTTTGCAGCAATAAATTTAAAGTGCTCAAAAATTTGCCATTTGACAGCCAAATTAGTTTTCAAAGCAATTTGATTTTATTTCTTATTTTATTCTTCACACAAAACTTTGAAACTTTCTTACATTATGGAAATAAATTGAGACCTTTACTCAATAATAAGTAATGAAACTATGTTAAATAGCTATTTTAACAATATAAAAGTATTAAAATTTTGTATAAAAAAATTACGAAATATGCAAGTTCTACAATAAACAAAACATTTTTTAATACTTTCAAGTTGTGTTTCAACTATTTTAAAATTTTGAAATTATTAAAAGAAATACAATTTTGAAGTTCTTGTTTTTTGAAAAAAAAAAAAAAAAAAAAAAAGATAAGAAAAAGAATTTTAATTTGAACTTGAGCAGATTTTTTAATTGAAGCAAATCCGAAACATCGTATCAAATTTATAGAATTTTGTATAAATATTAGTAAACATTTATATAAGGATTTAATAGAGAATTTGCATATTTAGTGATCGCCAAATAAATGAACAGTATTTTTTGACAATAGATAGCTCCATTAATTAATTTTGTGTGTATTTGTGGTCCTTTTAGAATTTTATATGGCCTGATGTCTTATGTCAGTCACACATATTATTTATCAATATTTTAAATCAAATAAATTGTTTACAGTTTGTTTCCAGTGTTACGATTTAAATGAAACTATGCAGCTTAGCCGAGATATCATTATTACACTTCTCAGTCAAGCCAATGCTGAGGTGCGGTAATATTTGAGGGCTTTCTTCCATTTATGCATGCATTTGTTATTAAAAATAATTCAAAAATAATTGATTATAATAATATTTGTTCTCGTTATTATTGTATTTATTTTCATTTTAGGCAATCGAAACTAATCCAGATATGGTACTGCATTTGCTTGAGATGGCTCTTAAAAAGATGGTGAGAAATATTTAAGCATGGCAATTATAAAAATTCTTAACAGATGTAAAAATTAAAAAAAGAAATTATATTTGAACTATATATGAATCATTTTTAATGGGTTTTTATAATAAATTGCGAATCTACCCTTATGTAAGAATAAGAAAAATAATTAAATTAATTTAAACATCAAATTAATTGAACAATTAAGCATTGATAATTTTGATAGATCAATTAGCACACGAAATTAACTTACTTTGAAAGTATTTATGATCTAGCTTATATTTTACATATTTTCAATTTATTTCCTCAGTAAATTGCTAAGACAACATTTAGTTATTCTCTTAAATCAAGATTTTCCGACGAAAAGTTCGAAAATTTTACATCAACATAAGAATGTTTATTTTGTTGATCATTAAATATCTCATTAAAATGTTACCTTCACTTTAAAATTGTTTTTTATTATAATTTATTTTCTGATTACAATAAATGTTTTTATCAAAAGATATTATAATAAATATAATACTAAGCACCATTTTATTTTTCAATAAAAAACATTTGCACATTTTCCTAATTCCAGAAAAATTAGTTACATTTTATTCATTAATTATATTTTAACATTTATTATATATTATTACATATATAATGAATTAATATTTTTCTCAATAAATCTTTAACAATTGTGCAATAATAGAGTGTAAAAAATAACTATAGTAAGCACTTGTTTTTACGTATACGTAAGAACCTATCAAATAGTTCTTAAAATCTGAAGATAGTAAAATAGAGAAATAGCCGTTAGATCTAAAAATCATTTCTTTACTGTAATGCTCTCTTTTTATAAGGAAAATACTATTACAAAAATTATTTAGTACGCATTACATAAAAAGCGTGTATAATAAATTTCATTTTTAAAAACGACTCTTACTTTCATTTTATGGAGGAAAAATTGAGCAAAGTAATCACTTACTTTATCAATTTCAAAACCCCATTTTTGAAAATACATTTTTTAATGCAGAAAAGCTATTAATAATCTTTAACTCTCAGCATTTTTTTTTCTTTTTTGCAGAAATTCTAAGCTTTTTATTATTATTATTATTATTATTATTTTATTTGATATCTGAAAAATTATTTTCCTTTTCCTTTATTTTTTTTCCCTTTAATAATCTAATAACTTTCACGGAGAAATTACATCTAAATCCAGATTCAAAATATCCTGCAATAAAATTTCGATAAATTGTAGGTTTTTTGTTGAAGTTTATGGATTGAGTAACTTATCTTTTCACTCAAGTCATCTGATAAATTCTTTTGGGTTTCCTCTAGTTACAGTGGTTTATTTAGTAAAACAAACAGATCATAGTGACTTAGACATCGTTGAATTTGAAACATCATTTCAAGCATGCATTCACGAGAGCATAGTACCTAAAATGTCAATTTCATAAGACGAAATATTCCATGGCAGGGGCATACGGAGCAGTTACCCGGGCCCCCAGCATCTAAGGAGTGTTCAAATCGAAAAGAAATTTTTATTTTACCTTGTTAATAGAATAGAATCATTTGCGATATCGAGTAGAAACTTTGTTGTAGTGAAGCAGAAGGGGCCTTCAAAAAAGTTTTTGTTCCAGGTCCCAGGTAGTCTTGGTCGGGTCCTGATTGCAAGACATTATCATTCCTTTTAAAGGTATCTAACGATATTTTCCCTTGAAGCTATTGAAGACTCTCAAATGCCTGAAAAATAAGCTAGTTTAGATTAGCGAAATTCATCATGGATTGCTTCGAAGAAATCAGGATTGAATGATACTAAAGGCTGACGCCTACTAATGGCTCTAAGTCTACGCATATAAATCAGACTAGGATTTATAAGAATATTTTCTTTTAATGTCGATTTTGAACCTCAAATATTTTTATTCTGCTTTGATTAATAAATACATTATAATGTTTTATTTAATTATTACTATAATAATAAAAATTCCAGTAGTAAAGCTGAAGTTAGTTATCCCAATTCAAAAGAGTTACAATTCTCCAATAATAATGTCGATACAAGCTTTTCATCCATAAAATAAAAAAAATGAGCAAAGAATTATAAAAAAACTAAGCATAATTGAAAAATACATGAAAAGCAGTTATGTTAAAATTATCATTGCGTATTAGGTACCAACCACTTGTTCGTTAAATCAAAAGTGTTCTAAGTCAGAGATTATAGAAAAAAAAAGTGAGTGTTTACCGTATTATGAATATTTAAAATATCTTTATTCATCCTCTGATGGAAATAAATCTCATTTCAAATAATTGTTATTCTAAGAAAGGTGAATTTAATTGTTTGAAAAAATCGAAAGAATAAATGTTTTAGAGTAGATATACATGAATGGTAATCATTTGACAAAACTATTGCGAAAAGCTCAAAGCCGAAGTAAATTTGCTTAGATTTTTTAAACGGTACTAATATATGAATAAGGAGGTATATTGTGGATGACAGATTAAAAAAAAATTCCCACATCTATCAAAAAGCATTCGATTTTAAGTCATATGCAATACTTTAAGTGAAAGCAATTTTACTGCTTAATTATCATTTCTTTTAAAAAATATTATATTTTATCTAATATTATAAATCAAACAAGCACATAGTTCAAGTTTATTAAAAAGTGTGAGAATAAACTTTTATGATTATTTCATTCTAGGATAAGGATGGCGATGGAGTACTCATTTTTGAAGAATTCAAGAATGCAGCAATTGACGATTGGTTATTGATGGAGGCATTTGGTCAATGTTTGCCAGATTATAAGGTTTCAAATAATTTCTATCTTTCTTTCAAATCTTTATGAAACTCTTTCTCAGATACTGAGTTATCTTTGCTAACAATACATTTTTTTCAGAGACACATGACGTTTTTGGAGCAAATGGAGAAGAGTAACAAATAAAGACTATTTATGAATACAGAAGTGCTTACATTAGCTCATCAGATTCACTCGCACTAGATTAAGAAAAAAATCATGTGTTATCAAAAAGATAGAAAAATTTTTCTCTGACATACTTTCAAACAGCATCAAATGTTATTGATATGAAATTTGTTGTTTTTTATAATGATTCCATAAAAAAATTACTTAAAATGCTTATTACATAAGGAATTCAATAATAAAATTCATATTCAATAACTATGCTTTCCTCTATTACTAACTAAAAAAAAAATATTACTTTTTTATACTGGTAGTAAATCGAAAGAGACAATCTCATATGAAAGAATTATATAATTTGGGTAATGTATCAAATCTATTAAAACATTTCACAGAAAAAGCGTTTTGAGCATACTTAATGAAATATAGTTTACAAATTTTTTGAGCTATAAATTAAAGTAAAAATTTATTGAAAGAAACTAAAATTTTATAGATGAAATTGTAATTTTATCTCCTTAAAATTTTAGAAATTAATTGATGAGGTTATTCATATATACTGAAATCTAAACTATAATCACATATATGAGAAAGCGTAACAATATATACTAAGAAGATTAAATGAATTGCCGCCCAACTTGTCTAGTGATTAGCGTGAAAGACTGCGGATAAGGAGGTCCTGGGTTCGAATCCCGATTCGGGCATGGAGGCACTTGCTTTCTCTATCTATCTTGATTTTCTTTTCTTTGAATGAATGGGTTGCCTACCCTATAAACGGGTCCCTATGTCATGTGTGTACTGAGGAATTCGGACCCCTTACCTAAATATGATTCAATTGGAAAAGTGAAGCAGCGCACCCCATATTGCCAGTCTAGCTGACACACGATACGAACATTAAAGTGAATGATTTAATAATTTTGATTTGGCAAAAATCGAGAGCTTAATTTAATGCAATTAATAAAAGAAACAGATAAATTCAGATTAATTTGTCTAAAAATATTTATGGCAAACATTATAATACATAGTACAAAACTTGCCACTGTACTCTAAATTAATATATCAATTAAGCATATAGTGTATAGTATATATATATATATAGATAGATAGATAGATAGATAGATAGTATACAAAATACTATGTACTTAATTGATATATTTAAATTATTAATAAAATTTGGACAATCGCACAGTTAAAAATCTCTCAATACTGAGATTGTTTCACCACATCAGAAGCTGTGGTTTCCATTGGTCAGTACATGAGGATAACTATATATTAAGGTATTCGCAATCATAATTTATGTTAAAATTGTTTTCCTTTTTTACATACGCTCAAGCTAAGAACTTTGGTCAAATATTCCTTTATTTATTTTCAAAATTTTCACTTTATAACTGCCATGAAATTTTTTCATGTCAATAATTGAACTTTACTTCATTTCTCAAGAAATTTTCGGTAATCAAGATTTTTTTCAAAAGCATTATTCCATTGGCATTCTTCATTAAAAGTTACGAAATAATCTTTAAATGAAAATTTCTTACTTTTAGCGAATTTTTCACACTGTTTTATTTTGCAGCCTTGCTATGCATTTGTTCAGTATTTGTATCAAAATATGCGAAACTGCAAATAGGATTGTTTATAACATAAAACCATATTCTGCAGAATAAGCTGCCATCCACGAAAATCAAAATTCAAGCAAGTTATGGTTGAAAACTGTGTGAAAACTACACTCACATACCTGATTGCTTTAAGTTCACTGCGCTTCCTCCACTAAGGAACAAGAATACTAGCTACTATTTGTTGAAAATCCTTTCGTAAAATGATACGATGAAGATATTCAATTGCCTGCAATAGTCTTTAGCTGTTTGGACATTCTCTAATCAGTACAAAGTTAAGTTTGGGCACATTTTTTTAAATCTAAAATTTAGCTCTCAACGTGGACTTTAGTTCAAGTTCAAAAAATATACACATCTATTAGAGGATAGGTTGCGCTCTAAAGAACACAATGTCCTGGATTGAAGCCCTGCCACTGTTGAACAACAGGAGATGTCTTTTAGCCTTCTGTATGCAGGTCTGTTAAAGTGAATGCTTAAGTGGTTTTTTTCATTACGGCACGTGAATATGGTCCATTATCTCTGAAGTCTCCCGAAAAGGTTATTTACGCGTTGGATATTCAAATGCTTTAAAATAGTGTCAGGTCATTAATCTGTTCACTATATGGCATCAGACTCTGAAAGGAATTAAAAATTTAAAGTAAAATGTGTAGAACCTGAATCTTATATATAATATGTGATTATTGAAACTTGAAATATTGGAGTACCAGTCCCAAAAAGATGAATTTTTAATATATTTTCATTATTTTATGATGTTAACAAATGTTGAGAGAGATACTCTTGATCAATTAAGACTTATCTTCTTTTTTCTTCCGTTAGATTAGTGAAATTAGAATTAATCACATATTGAAGATATTGATTGTTCAATATTGAAGATTCATGCTAAAAATAATTTGATTTTTTTTGTAAAGTGACTGAAGTTTATTTTCTCAATATTTGCACTGCATAAGTTATTCTTATATGATTTTAAAAAATATTGAATTTGACAAGTGATTTATTTTATAACATAATTGATGGACTGTTTAAATACTATTAATTTCAAAATATAGATGATTTATTGATCAATTTTGTGAAGTTGGATGCCATTGATGCTTAAAATTTTATTTGTTTAAATATATGTATATATATATATATATTGTTTAAAAACTAATGGGCCTTTTAGATATCTAAAAATAATTTTTTAAATATCGTTAATAAAATATTTTAATAATATTCTTTTTATGGCGAATCAGTGTTCATTTTATGCCGAGCAAATAAAAATCCTTACAAATGATTTTATGATGTTTACTTTGCAACAAATTATACCCGTGATTAACACTCGTTTACTACATTATATTTAAAACTTTGCCAGTATTAAAATGTTAATATATATATATCAAAAGTCAATTAAATTTAATTTCAAAATAGAATATTATATTTTAATTGAATTTATGTATTTTTTCAGTTGAAATTGATACTATATAAATATCTAAAAATATTTCGTAAATAATATTTTTCAATTAATAATTATAATATTTAATGTTTCCATGTATATTATTGATTGTAAAAATATATAATATCCCATATAATATAAATATGGTAAAAATGTTATTAAATAAAAAAAATCTAATGAAATTTTATTATTTTAATGACTTTATTATATTCTAACATATTTTTTAATGTTTACATAGTTATGAAAATTTTAATGAACATAAATTCATAAATTTAAAGGCAAAATATTTTTTAATTCGTCACTTTTATTATCATGTGTGTTAAATTACTTTTGAATAGACGGATGCTGTAATGCTGGTAGTTTGTAATCATTTTATATTTCTGAACATTTAGTAAATAAATATATTAAGAAAGATGTGAAAATACATGTAAAATTTTTTACTCATTTAGTTTCATAATAAAGTAGACATGAAGGAAAATACCATTGAAAAAAAATATTATATAATGTGCATTATTAGGGTTTGTGAGTAAAGTAAGTAAAAACGGAAAACCAAGAATGTTGTTTTCCTTCCAAATACTTGCGAATGGCTAACAAATTCAGTATTTCTAGAATTAATGACATTTATGTATATATTAAATTATGATATTTTGCTCTTTATTAGGTACCTAAAATAGACTTCAATAATGATTTCTTATTAAAAATTCCGTCATTAATCATGCTCTTCTATGAATCAAGAAAATTAATTTGGCATACAACAACAATATAAAAACAAAACTTTTTTGTCTGTCGTATTTTAAATTTCAATTAAAATTGTATAAATTAAATATATAAAAATTCTCTCTTACACTATTTTAAAAGTTTTTAGAGAGCTCAATACATTTATTTAAAACTATGCAAAATAATTTGTTCAAATATAATTCAATTTGTTCAAATATATTTGAAGAAATTTTTATTTAAAATGTTAGGATAATTTGATATTCGTAAACATTTCCTATTCATTACTTCACTCATATTTTGTAAGCATCAATGATTTCCAGAAATATAAGTTTTACCAAAACTTGGATGCATTACTTTATTTATTAGTTGAATAACATGATTGACAGGTTTTAAACGCTGATTCACGTACAAATGAATGTTGACAGTTGTCGAAGCACAGATTAACTATTTAGTAAAACAAACTTTCTGTGTAATATAAATAAAACAAAATCCAAAAAATTTTTAAATCACTTTTTGGTATATTGATAATTTTATTTCTATTGTTTTAGAAATTAAAGTAACTCACTTCAATTTCAAAACATATCAACAAATTTCATCAAAATGATAAAGCTGTCGTATCTATAAATCAGTAATATGCATTTTATAAAATAACATTTATAACATTATCACTACATAATATAAACAACATTAAATTAATTAAAGTACGAATTAATTCATTTAAATGCTTAAGCAGAATCATGTTAGATAATATTCTACTGATTACAATCTTTATTTCATTATTTTATATTTGACTGATTTATTATGTTCAGTTAATCATTTCTCTGCTTTAATATTTAGTTGTAAAATCAAAAGATTATATGTAATTAAAACTCCCGTAGATGTCAATAAAAAGCTTTTCGTTATTCTAAATATTCCCCAAGCACTAAAAACTATGTTTTGCTTCATCTGCATCAAGTTGATAAGTAAATTTACATATTCTTGTTCGTTTTCGGATGTAGCCAAATGAAAAACAATGACTTTCACTTTCCTTCTCAGCATTTGGTCGCTATTTTCAACCCTCGCTGCGAATAGCACGATGGTATAAAACGACACACCGCAGATAATTGACAAGTACAATTTTTCAATCATATAAATTTTATCTCCATAGTTGTATAATCCTAAAATATTGGCAAAAGTAGAAAATAACTCTATGAAGTGAGACGCAATCAGCCAAAAAGCAAACGGAGAAAGGTAGTCTTCTAAATGTGTTGCTAACTGATATATTGTTCTATAGTTGGATATAAATGAGAAAAAGAACACCGTATTTTTTGAGCATCTAAAATAATAATCCAACTTATCAGCGCATTCTTTTAATAAATTGTTTATTATCAAGCACCATGACATATAGAATAAAGTCAGAAGTGAAGATACCCCAATAAAGGAGATTCTACTTGCTATGTCATAATACACAACGAAGATAACTTTATATGGATGTGGTAAAGATATCTTAGCATTATATGTTATGCCTCGATAACGCGATTCAACTACGTCAACATGTATCGATAGCATAATTGTGACAGCAATAAATATTCCCCACCATACAAACAAGAAAATTACATTGCCGACATAAATAAATCTCTTATACAATTTCTTTGTTTTTGGGTAGCTTTCTTTCATTAGTTCATATTTCTCAATAACATTTCGAATATGCTGTTGTTTCAAAAACAGTGAATACCAACTTGACCAAATAAAAATTCGCCACAGTATTCGAGATAATGTTACTTTGAAGCAAAGAACATGCGGACAAAAAATAAAATTTCTCCCATACATAATAGTAATCAATAATGTATTGAAGGTGAACCATACCACAAAGAATGTATGAGTCAGGAAAGAACACTTGGATGGCTTAACATTTTGCTGAAAGTTTGGAATTCCAAATATGTACAAAACTTTGTAAAAGAAATCCGAATTTTTAATTTTCTTTTGGAAAAGCATGATTATCTTCCATCGCATGTTATCCACAAATAAGTACTATCGATAGTTGAGCTGCACTTTTATTAATATGAATCAAAGAAATTTCAAATGCTTAGAAACGTTCATGAAAATCTGATAAGTTATTTTTGTTTGAGTATTTTTATAGTCTAATAATATTCACAATTTTTAGGATTCTTTTCTCTGTAGAAAAAAAATGTTTACTTCAGTTTACATTTCTGAAGAAAATTTAAGTAAAAAAATAATTTATTTCTTACTTTCTTCATACGTTGATAGCATTTTATCATATTTTATTTTTTGTTCTTTTGATATTTCATTGTATACAATAATCAATTACATATTCGAAATATACATTTTTTGTTGTAATATTTTTTATGCTATTCACTTGTAATATTTTTCATGATGTTGAAATAAACAACATTATTATAATATCATTAATTATTAACTGGTGCGCCTTTTGAAGAAAATGAACAATAAAAGGAAACTAATCATAACTTTTTGTCAGTTTGGCAGGCATAAAAAAATTTATTCTTTAAAGATTGCCAAATTTTCTTTTTTTTTTCCCCTTTAGAAAATGTCACGCAAGTATTAAATATTAAAGTTAATCATTTTAAATATGATTTTTATAAAAAAAATTATTTATTTTCACTACTTTATTTTCGTCTTAATACTATTCAACAATTGATTTATATGACATTTGACAATTTATATCACGCGAAAAACTTAATTGAACTTTTGGTTTTTGAACAGTAAGGCATTTATATAAGTTTCTAAGAGAGTTTATATATTATGATAACTTAAATTAATTACACCATCTTGCAAAATGAAAAGAACAGAAAGCATATTTTATTGGTTGTTAATTGATTAGGCAGCTGATGTCGGCCATGAGGTTTAGAATGACTCGCCTGGACCCATTAATTGTTCCAGTGAACAAATACAGGGGAAAACCAACCATAGGCATGGATTGGGAAAATTTTATTCGTGCTTGTAATTCAACTCTTGATGGTAATGCTTTTTTCTTCTTCGGTGAATCTCTACTGAACTGTTAATCAAACAACAGCGTTTACACACGATTATCAAATAAGAATTTTAATGCTTTATCTTTTTCTTATATGTATACAATGAAGGTAACATTGTTTATATGTTCTTTGTGTACACACTTGCTCTGGCTCATTTGGATGCCACTGAATTGAGTGCCTTTTTGCTAAATTTAATATTCTTCTTCGTTTTCATTGTGTTGTAATTTTAACATGGATAAAATTATGCAAAGGTATTTTAAATACAATAATTCACATCACAATTAATGATTACTATTGGAAGTAATATTGGTTTATTTCACATTCACGTTAAGTTCTTACTTATTTTATCGAAAAATATGAATTATAATCTAATTACCAGTATATATTTTAATTGATTTTGTGAATTAATAAATCTTAAACTACCATACACACGAATAAACCTTAAAAATATTAACAATAGCTGCTTAAACATAAATTACTTCCAAAATCAGTGGAAAAAATATCCATAATACTTTTCCCCAAAATACTTAAAGTCCTAACTATGCCCCATCATTACCGGCCAATAAGCCCTCACAGCATAATCAGCAAAATATTTGAAAGAATAATTTACAACAGATTTCAAAAACATCTTGATAAACTACCCAATGTACATTTCGGACCTAAAAAAAACCTCGATACTACTAAACAACTTAAAGTATGTTAATCCAACATAGACAATGACTTTGAATTTAAATTTTTTTTAATTGTTATATTATTTTCTGGGTTTGAAGTCTTAATTATTTCCTTCGTAATTCATCATCAATGTTACTTCTTAATGTCTTCATGCTTTGAATGCGGAAAAAGGAAATTCACGCGCAGCCTTTTCTTCAAAAAATTAATTTTTTTGCAGTATAAAAACATTAATTGTGTGCTTTTTTAATTTCACTTCCTTTTATAAACTCATAACTTATTTTTCACTCTAATTTTTTTTCCTTGTGACAGAGAGAATTTTATAGTTTTTTAAATAAATTTTCCTATTTTGCTATTTCTTATTTTAATTAACTCTTATTTTCCCAATTTATTTCATTCATATTTTCCTATTTTAATAAATTTTTATTAATTAATTCTATAAATTCTCTTTTCTGTATTTATAAACTTTCATTTAGTTAAGGCTTCCCAAGAATAAATGAAATATTAATTTTGATTATTAAAGGAGCGAATATTTATATTTCAGGTCACTGTCATTGTTTTTTGATAAATTTGTTGTAGCATAACATCAAAAATACATTATAAAAATAATGAACCTAATTGATAAGTTCATCAAAATCGAAATATTTTATTCATTAATTGAACATCCGTAAAAAGAGAAAAAATTTTCTCTTATATCTTCTCGTGAATGAAAATTCTTCGCTACGTTTTATTCAAAAGTAATGTTATTTTTGAAACAGAATATAGTTATTTGGGTTTAATAATTATTAAATAAATGAATGTAAAATAAATCTTTATGTTGCTTTCATAAGTAAAATACCCGTCAAATGAAACAAGACAGCATCTGCTCTATTTTGATTTTTAAATAATGTTTGCGATACCTATCCTTAAATTAAGCACAATTAACTTGCCTGATAGTAATTGTACAGAAAGCACACGATTCGTGTACATTCGTTTGGTCTTTATATAAGTCAACTTCATTTAATTCCTTATTTTTTTCAACACATAATTGAGCAGACAACTAAAGCTCAACAATTTTTTCTTTCGTATCACTCATTGTTTATGATGTCTCTGAAACCAATTTTAATTGTAAATACCGTTTGAATTACTCATCGTGTGTCAAAAAAAATGATCGTACAATGCCATTCAAAACAAATAATGTGCCAATTGTAGCAATAATAATTAGCACAGACATCAACGAGGGGTGTTTCTTTCAAACTCATCCACCAGTAAACAAACTCTATTTTTTGGATGTTTACTATTTTTTATCTATAGACATCCACTGGTCATCATTGAAAAGATATCTATAATTCATCAGCAATTTTAGTTGAATTTGCCATGTTATGAATGTCTATCGGAAATATATGGTTACGTGAGCTGATATTGTGCTCAACTTTCCTAATTTATATTCTAATTTGCAACTTATTATTTAGGAAATGAAGAATTTAAAAAAAATATTCATAAATGTCAAGTCTTCATCTTAAAATCCGCTTAAAAATGGAAAATGTAAATACTCTGAAAACAAGTCTAAATATACTCATAAAACGGATTCGAAAATTTAGCCTAAATATAATATATATTTATAGATCATACGTAGAATATTAAACTTCTATTTATACAATTCTCAAAACTATATTCTTAAAAGTGAAGTTTTGGTGATAAATATCCTGAGATTATTAAATCAGAATGTATTAGAAAAAGACGTAAGCGAATGTTATGGTATAGTCATGAATGGAAGCATCATAATTATAAAATAGGCAGCTTTGCTAATGCCTTTGTATGCCTTTGTATTTCCTTCAATAAATAAGCTCCTTAAAGAAAGAAATTAATTTCGTTTTAAATATAATTATATATAAATGTTTTAAGTATATAAAACTTACTATACTTTTTTTTCTAATTGCTATTTATCAAAATATTGGCATCTTTCCAACAATTGCTACAATCATACCTTTGTAAAAAAATTAATTTTTCATAGTTAACACATCTTTTATTGTGTCTAATAGACAAAATTTTCCAAAGACTTTTGAAATAATCAAAATTTTTCAACAAATATCTTTAAAATGTCAAACTATAAAGAATAACATTGTAGATGACTTATTTATTTTTGAAGCAATACTGTTCATAGAAATGATAGCATTTTATTAAACATACTAATAAATTCAGAGATGTTGATATACACAAATTACATTAGTTTTATATACGTATATTTACAAACTATATGAATCATTTTAAAGGTTTTAAAAATGTTAAAATTAAATATCAGTTATTTTTTATACATCAATATTTTTTTATATGAATTCACAACTCTTATGTTTCCACATTCAGTTGCAAAATCAAAAGATTATACGTGATTAAAACTCCAACAGACGTCAAAAGAAAATTTTTTGTTAACGTAAATATTCCCCAAGCACTAAAAGTAATATTATGCTTCATTTGAATTAATTTATCGAGTAAATGAGCTTGCTCCTGTTCAACTTTGGACAGCATCAAGTGAAAAGCCAGGTCCTTTACTTTCTTTCTCAGAGTTAGATCCCTTTGATGCACCCTAGCGGCAAAAGTCACAATTACATAAAAGGATACACCACATGTCAAAGACAAAGCCAGTTTTTCTAACATATAAACTTTATCTCCGTAGTCGTTAAATCCGAAGGTTGACGCAAAGGTAGAAAACAACTCGATAAAATGCGATGCGATTAGCCAGAATGCAAATGGAGAGAATGTTTCTTCTATTTGTGTGGCTAAATCGTGAACTTCTTCATACTTTAGTATAAAAAAAGAGACAGTTTTCTTTTTTAAATACTGAAAATCATTATCTATATTATCAATGCATTCTTTCAGTAAGTTATTGATGACTAAGCACCATGATATGTAAAATAAAGTCAAAAGGGACGATACACCAATAAACAGCATTCTGCTGGATATGATGTAACACATCACACATATTACTTTATATGAAAATGTCAATGAAATTCTGAAATCAGATATTATACTAACAAAACGCGATTCAGTGATATTTCTGTACAGGAATAACATGATAGTAATTACAGTTAATACAGTCAGCCATATAAACAAAATAGTTAAAGTGCCTACATGAAGGAAACTTTTGTAGATTTTCTTATTTGTTGGATGACTATGAGCTATCTTTTCATATTTTTCAATAACACATCGCAGATGCAGTTGCTTCAAGCGCAAGGTATACCAGCTTGCCCAGACGAAAATTCGCCAAAGTATTCTTGATAAAAGAACTTTATAACAAAATGCTTGCAAACAGAAAATAAATCTTTTGACATACATAATCATAATCAAGAGACTGTTAATGGTGAACCATATCGTGAATAATATATGAAAAACCGAATAACACTTTGACGGTTTATTGCTTATCTGTAGGTTCGGATTTCCG
This sequence comes from Latrodectus elegans, assembly GCA_030067965.1. Lineage (NCBI taxonomy): Eukaryota > Metazoa > Arthropoda > Arachnida > Araneae > Theridiidae > Latrodectus > Latrodectus elegans. The sequence continues at coordinate 108,544,118 of CM057814.1, read as the reverse complement.
CAAAGATATAAAACTGTGAAAAAAATGTTGGATTTGCCTCTTCCCCAATTTGTTTTACTTGTAACCATGTTTTTTATAGTTATAGTTTTGGGGATTTTCATCATTTTAACTATCTTATAAGCAAATATATAAATTAATTATTTCAAATAGAAAAATAATATTTTTTAAATAAATTTTAACATACATAACCTAAGATGTTATTTTATAATTAAATTCAAATATTAATCTAGGTATTTGAACATTTAAACGTTCGTGGAAAATAATAAATTGGGTGAATGTAAATAATTGTTAGAATTTTCCAGCAAAACTATACAGGTTTCCAAAACATTTCATTAAAAAGTTTATGTTCCAACATTCAATTTAATTAATAGATAAATAGTTTAAGTAGACGTTGCTGTTGTTACTAATCCCAGATATTCTAGTAAAGATAGACAATATGCATAAATCCAAAAATATACAAAATGTCTAAAAACAACTAAGCATTCTGAAAGACTACAAAGCATTTCTTTTCAAAATCCAAGCAAACTCAAATACATATTGGGGTAGACCCACACTAGTGACACTCGGGGAAGATCTGTTACTGTGAATAATATAACATATTTCTTTACGATCTTAATGCTAACGCTTTTTAAAAAAATATAATTCCTGTTTACTTTAAATAATATTTTTCTCTTGAAAAAAACATGAGGATTTTAGAAAATGATATCACTTTGCTTTAACTGTAATCGTTATACATATATTATCAAAAACTCTATCTTTCTTTAGAAATCAGTTATTTTCTTTAGTGTTAATATTGATTAAGTTTAAATCTCTTAGGGAACTTCCATGGGAGCAAAAACAATTAATCATCCTACTGAGTACCGGTGTTAATGTTTACTTAAGTAACAATCGATTTAAAATTCGATCAAAATTTTTCATGCGCTTCAATACAAGTTTATGTAAGTTGCTTAAGACTTTATCTCCAAGTCATTAAAATGCATTTTACTATAGAAAAGACAAGTGTAACCTTTTAAAGTATTTTTAATTAATAGGTTTCCAAGCAATTAAAATTCATCAGTTGTGCTGAAGTGCAGTCAGGAATAAATCAATGTTTCACTTTGAGTTAATGGCATAGTGAAAATATTTTAAATCAATAAGAGTTTTTACGAAAATTGTGCTCCATTATGGCAACATATAAATTAAGGTGGCTTAAGTTTCTTTTATTTATTGATTTTATAATTATAAAACATATTAGCGAAAAATTTCTTTTTCTTGGAATTGCGTGTTTGAGTGAGAACTTTAAAAGTTCTTTTTCCTGACACAAAATCCAAAAGAGAACACCTTACACCAATATTGAGAGATCAGAAATAAATTAAAATAAAATGTCAATTATAAAAAATAGTAAAACACAAATTCGTAGTAGTCAAAAGATAGATAAATTTGTATCTTATTTAGGGATAGAAAGTGCGTGTTCGAATAATAAAACATATTGCTTTCATTTTAGAAGCTATCTACTAATTGGTGCTTAACAGTAATTGCTTTTGTTGTAACTGAATAATGAACACAAGGCTAAACTATAAATATTTAATTACTTACATACACCAGAAACAGTTTATTTGCTCAAATCCATAAAACCGTCAAAAAAAACTTATGTTATGATATTTTTGTAATTATATAAGAAAAATTTCATAGCCAAAAAATATTTCCGTTTTCTTATTTATAAATTCTTTAACATGTTTTTTATTCATTTTATTTCTTGTTCTATACTTTTCATGGACATTACTGATTATCGTCCATATTTTACAAATTATATTTATTTAATTAATATTATAATCAGTAATTTTAATATTGCAGTTGTCTGTAAGCGGAATATAAAATTTGTTGCATCATGTAATGTTTATATAAAAAAAATGCAGTACCTCATACGATTTTATAATGTATAGTGTTTCTTCTAAATATCTGATAAAAAGAAATACTGAGATTAAAAAAAGTTTATTTTGAAAGTTTATGAAAATAAGTTTTAACAAATTCTATATTTTAAAATGCTAGTTGTTACTTGCAACTAATTGCTAATTGCAAGGTAAACAAGAAAGTTCTTGCCCTTTTTAATAAAAAAAAAAAAAAAAAAAAACATTACCTACAAAACGTGTAGTCCATTTTATAAGTCCTTGAAGAATTCCCCATTGGCATCCTGCATCTTCTGTCAAAATGTTTACATTTGTGCAATTCCCTTGCGGTAAAATTCGGAGGTTTTGGATGCAAAGAAAACCGTGAAGGCTTGGCTTAAGTCTGCTTTATTGGTGAAATATTTTCCACAAAGATGATTGTCCAGAAAATAAAAGAGGTAATAATCTGATGTCTCAAGGCCAGGTAAGTAAAGAGGATGGTTCAAAGTCTCCCAATCAAGTCGTTGTATGATATTACCGGTTACCCGCGCGTCATGTGGCCTCTCGTTATGGGCCAAGAGAAGTACATCCTTGCTATTAATCCTTCTGTTACAATACCTGTTGCACACGTTCTAATTGGTGCGCATACAGGTTCACAGTGATATTTTGGACGGTTAGTAGCAGCTTATAATGAACCACTTGATCACTAGTACACCAACTTCATCACAGAGGGTCAAATATAAATACTTAAATTTATGAAACCAATGCATCGCCGTACGTTCCTTCACATGACTATAATATATTTGGCGACTTAATGAAGGAGCTGATAATCCCACTTTGAAATCGTAAAGCAATCAACAACGAACGAGCACCTTTGAAACGTCCATTCCTCTGCGTTACTGTTCGAGTTACGATTGATGAATGTGCATAGCTGACCTGCTTTTAAAATGACTGGCAGTGCGTACTAAAGGAGTGCGAGAGTGATATCCAATACCACCCCATACCATAATATCTGGTGCAGAACCAGTGTAGCGATGCATGATGCTGCTGTTTAGCATTCTCTCCCCACGATGTCTGCAGACTCGAATACTACGATCGTGGTGTTGCAGACAGAAGCGTGACTCGTCAGTAAACACAATTTCATTCCATTCTGCCTTCCACATTCTGCTTTCCTCTCAATATTAGCGGTGGAGACGTTTGTGGTTCTAACTGGTGCACTGTAGACCCACCGAGTACAACGCGTATGTCGCATGTACTCGGTGGGTCTTTGGCGACATTAAGAATCGAACACCGCCCTTCCGGATGCAAGGCCGATACTCTGAACCACTATGCTACCACGGCCCAGCCTTTTTATTTTTTACTGTTGTTGTTTATCAAAGCTTGTTTTTAATATAAATGTTTTTTATTCTTTTACAGTTAATTAAAAGTTTAGGTACACATTCAGTGGATTCATAGTGAAATGTTTGGTAAAGTTTCTGTCATATTTCTAAATGTTTGACCTTGAAAGGAAACACTAGATGACATTAACTTTTATTATACCTCATTAAGACATATTTTAAAAAGCATAAATAATGCTTGACATTAAACTTACTTTATAAATAAAAATTTTATATAACTTTTGTGGTTAATAATAATTTAGAGTTTATTAGTTACGTGTTACCTTTCCTAAGTTGGTAATAACCCTGAAAATAAAAAAAATAGTTTGAATCAAAACCACTTATTTTGACACTTTACAGCCTAATGTTTGAAGACCTTTAAATGACCACTGTGTATTATAACTTTTGGTGAATTTCTCATAGATAGTGTTGGCCGAATTCACACTTGTGGACTAGAAAGAAAACACGAAAAACTGACCAACACTCATTCCCACCAACGTGAATCAAGAACCTCCAACTATCATCCGTTATTCCTTATTCGGATACTTTTATTGGTATTTTTGCTCAAAATATCAAATATGAAACTTCCTTTTGAAGAAAATTGCAAAATATGATGTTTAAAATAATATAACTTAGGATATAATACCATCCATTCAATAAAATACATTTAATAATAAAGCATTGTTGCATGCTATGCATACGCTACAAAAATTGTCTTAATAATCATAAGGGATAGTAGCTATAAGTAGTTATGAATTTCACACAGATTTTTGTTTCTTAAAAATTTGTTTTCAAATTTTATGATAGCTGATTAAAACAAAAATTCATCATAATATTCTACGTAATAGCATTTTCATAATACAATTATTCGAAAAAAAAAAAGTTTTCTGAATACAGACATGTTCTGGTATGAAACATAAGTTAAAAGTAAGTTAAAAATTTTTATCATGAAAATCAAAAAAACAAAAAATTTGAATAACAACGATATGAACAATCATGTAAATAGTACCACAGATTATTACTGAAAAATGTTATAATGTCGTTTCAATTTCTACCATTGAATATGTTTTGATCCATTAATAAACAGTTAATTTTGAAGCATTTGAAGCTTAACATTCCCATAACACCTAATATTCTCATAAATATAAAGAAAAAATTAAAGATATATTACCTATATTTTAGAAACTGACAAAAAACTAGAATAATTGAACTGCCAATATTTCTATTATATTTATTGAGAGAATTGCAGGTATATAATTAATGCAGGTAAAATAAGGTTTTAAGTGCAGGTTTTATTCAATGCTTTTTTTTTTTTTTTTTTTTTTTTTGAAAACTGAATATTACAAAAGGAATATTATACTCTAAAGTTTCTAATACTTAAAATCATAAAAAAAATCTACACATAAGAAAAAATTAAAAATATATTACTTTATTTTTGAAACTGATAAAAAACTAGAATAATTGAACTGCCAATATTTCTATTATATTTGATGAGAGAATTGCAGGTATATAATTAATTGCAGGCAAATAATTAAGAAACTATTTTCCATTTAATAATTGAAGCTTGTTTTTGTAAGACAACATCCTGAGAAGCATTTTAAAAGCAGTTAATTTAAATTTAAAGAATTTTAAAAGCATATTTAATTTTATAGCCATTAAGAATAATACCAGTTTTAAAATAAAAATATCAAATCACTTTCTAGAATAGAATTATTTCTCAATATTTGACTACAATTCAGCAAATAGTTAATTTCTCATTTCAGTAGATTTGGAAATGAAAATTCACAACTTTTGTTTTATCATACTCAAAAAAGTCTGCTTTTTGTCTGACAACATCATGAGAAGCATTTTAAAAGCAGTTAATTTAAATTTAAAGAATTTTAAAAGCATATTTAATTTTATAGCCACCAAGAATAATACCAGTTTTAAAATAAAAATATCAAATCACATTCTAGAATAGAATTATTTCTCAATATTTGACTACAATTCAGCAAATAGTTAATTTCTCATTTCAGTAGATTTGGAAATGAAAATTCACAACTTTTGTTTTATCGTACTCAAAAAAAAAATTAAATAAATAAATAAATATAACCATTATATTTTTTAAAATAAATGCTAAAATTCTGAGAGAAAAAAGAAGCAAGAAAGAGAGTGTGACATAAGCATGTATAGTCAGGATTTCGGCAGGCCTTCGATTTTTTTTATCTGTATACTACTTTTAAATTTTGTCGTATTGCATTAAAATAGAAAAAAAGATAAACTTTAAGTAATGAAATTCAAAATTTATAAAAAAAAGTATTTAAATTATTTCTTTAAAGGAGAAAACTTATAAAAGAAAACTTTTTATCAAAGCTTTATCAGAACAAATAAAATTAGAGAAATCTATTTTTTTCCCCAAATTTTTCTAAAACTCAGCAATAACTCTGAAAAATTTTAATAGAAAGTTTAAACACAAAAATTCTTCATCTATGAAAATTTAAAAAAAATTCTTTGGTATTTTAAGATGCGGCGAATGATTAGTATAGTAACTGTTGAATTTCTCACAAATAAAGGGAAAAGTTCTATTACTCCTCTATCCGTTACTCAATATAAGTAAATTGCTAGTTTACAAGAAAATAACTTGGTAACAATCCCAAATTTAACTAGATATCATAAATCAACTGTGCTATCTACCGAGTAGTGGGTTGTAATTTACAGCTGACCCATTAGTTACATACTAGGTTACAATTGATTTAGTAGTGACTGAAAACGCGATTTTGAAATTTAACGATATGTATTATATGCAAATGACAAGAATATTTCCGGAGAGACATATTTAAAATATAATAAATATGACTTTTTAAATAAACAATAACTTACAGTTTGAAATATAAATATGTAACACAATGTACTAAACTATACTGTGTGGCATGACAACTGCGTGGGGCTAGCCTTCAATGCCCATATCTGTTTTTCTTCAGAAGGTCCTGGGCTGTGAAGCATATTTCCCAATTAGGTAGTCAGCCTAACGCGAAACCTTCACTGATTAGTTCTCAGGCACGTTTAGAACTCAATTTTACTGACCCACTGAAGAGGTGAAATGCTGAGTCGACCTTGCCCAGCCCTAGGATACTCATGCATGTTTAGAGGATACTGCGTGGGGCTAGCCTTAAATGCCCATATCTGTTTTTCTGTAGAAGGCCCTGCGCTGTGAAGCATATTTTCCAGTTAGGTGGGCAGCCTAACGCGAAACCTTCATTGTTTATTTCTCATGCATGTTTAGAATTCAATTTTACCGATCCAATGAAGAGGTGAAAGGCTGAGTCGACCTTGCCCAACCCGAGGATTGAGCTTCGGACCATTGGAGCGCTAAGTTACTGGTCTTCATATAAAGCATACTTTTTATTATAAATAAATAAAAAAAGAAGTTTTGTAGCACATATATACTACCCAATGAATTAAAATCTTTTTAAATTTTCATTTAAATGCTTGCCAGGGATGAAGTATGAAGATTTTTTTATCATATTGTTACACTTAATTAGAATTGTAGCGTAAGAAGGGTGTTAGAGTACATTTCAAGATAAATGAAATAAAACGGAAAAATGGTAATTTTTTTAACTGTTTGAAAAAGGCATTATTTTTGGTGCCCGCAGTGGTCTCATAGATCTCGAAAACAGCAAATCTCACTGGGTTCTCAAAAACAGCTGTATTAAATATTTTCCAAAATTGTAATTAGGACTCGCAGTCCTTGTCACAATCATAACTGCGATTCGAGCAGTTTTCCATGACGTGATCAATGACGTCACAGTTGAAATCTACGGTAGACAGAGTCTTTAATCTGCTTAAAATTTAAAAAAGTCGTCAATCAAAGCTGTCTTCAACAGTTTTCAACTCGAACCATGTGCATAAAGTTGGAAAGGATAGGAATGCTTACTCGGGGACTTGCGTTAGAAAACTTCTTTCTGCCGAAATGCAGAAATTTGTTTGCAGTGGATTTGTTTGCAGAGGAAAATAAGACGCTAGACATCTGAGGATTAAAAACAAGTAAAGTGAATGCTCTATATCTTATTTTGCACAGGTGGAAGACTTCAAATTTAGCAAGAACACCAAAAAGATATGAATTCACTTTGCCTAACTCGCATTGTGCAAGGATCTGGTTGGAATATCTGGATATAAAGCATGTTCTTCTGTTATGGAAAGGGTGTCTTAGTGTTCCCCGACAGCAAACAAACACCCATGAGATACCAAGATATTCTGGACAGATCAGGTGCACCCTGCAATGTTGCATTCTTACTCTGATGGCGACGGATACTTTGCTGGGAATAATTCAACGATACATCGTCCTAGAAGTGTTGGCAAGTGGATCACTAAACATTAGTCTGACTTCCAACACCTCTTCTGACCACCCCACAGTTAGAATCTCAACTTCATAGAAAATGTGCGAAATATGGTAGAAAAACGCTTATGACAGCATTCTCCTCTTGTCTGTATGATATTTTCAGGAGATATATGCATTTAGAATCAAAATGTTCCATAATATTATTCAACGCATTAGATTAAATAATTTTGAAATGAAAATCCTAAAAAATAAAACAGTTATAAATGCCGAAAAATATATTTTAAACAATTCTTATAGTTGCTTTTATATCATTTTACTTAATTATGATTGAAATTATGAACTTGGAATAATTTAAAAATATTTAATATTATATATTTCTAACGCATCAAATACACAATAAAACTGTGAACTGAATGAAATTGTTACAATTCAACCTTTCAAATAAGCAACATAAACAATACTTACCAATAAGTAAATCAGCGACAATAGTAAAAGCCGCAGAAAGAGAATAGTATAATTCTAATTTACACAAAGCAAAATAAAATTACTTTAAGGGAAGATACATATCATTCTCTTATAAAAGCAATCCAAGAAATAAATTTTATATACATATACCACACACAATAGTTTTGAATTTTAAAAGTAAAAACTATAATAATTTGTATATCAATTCATGCATTCTATTTTTAAAAACATAAGAAGAAAACATTTTGATTTATGTGATAGTGATATATATATATATATATATATATATATATATAATATATATATATATATATATATACAATGAGAGAGATTAACCTTTTTCATCATATATGATTTTTTTACTATAACGATATGTATTATTTATTATTGATATGTTTGACATGCGTTATTCAAATACAAATATATATATATATGCAAATTGACTAGACTGAATAAATGTAAAATACCTGTAAATAATAAGAAAATAAAGTACATCAAAAATGTTTAACTTACTCATTTATTTACTTCATTTTTTTAAACATTTCAAATTTTAAACTCTCTATATATTTATCATATTATAGATTTACGTAATACAATAAACAAGCTGAAAAAACATAAACAAAAAAAAAAACATTATCTTGTAAATCTCATTTGATTTACAAATTTTTAACACAATTACATGTTTCAACAGTCTGGTTTCGTTCAAAAGTGTTATTACCAAGAATATATAGAGTAATCTGGTAATTTGATAAGACCAATTGTATATATATATATCTAATTTTATATTTTGAAAGCTGAAGCCATATTATATAAATCCATTTGCAGATTTTTTGAACTTGCACACCTTTTAACATTAATAGTCTATATATAATTATATGAAAATTTAGGCACACACACGACGTCACCTCATTTTTATGAATTACATATATAAATCAAAGCTTAATATTCAATGACTCCAATAGCATAAATTCACAGAAAAATGTGAAGCCAGTAAAAATTCAGAATGTTAATTTAATATCTTTGAAAATCAGTTTCTTTCTCTCATATAACAATAAAAAAAACAAAGTTAATTTAATATAAATGCACTAAATAAACACATATGGTTTTAAAATTATGATCATTTAATTATAAAATTTGCTTACTATTTCAAGTAGTATCTTAAACAATGGATTTATGATACAATAGCTTATTGATTAAATTTATTGCTGAACATTCAGTTGTAAAATTAGAAGATTATATGTAATTATAACACCTACTGAACTGAGAAGGAAGCTTTTTGTGAAAACAAATATACCCCATGCGCTAAAATTAATTTTTTGTTTCATGCGAACCACTTTTACTAGTACATTGGCTTCTTCATCTAAGACGCCGGACAATGTCAACTGAAGGGCAAAATCTTTGACTTTTTGTCTTAGCATTCGATCATTTTCCTCGACTTTAGAGGCATAAATTACAATTAAATAAAATGACAGACCAAATAATATAGACGTTGTCACTTTCTCAATTATGTAAATAAGATCACTCCCTTCGTAAAATCCCAAGCTTACAGCAAAAGTGGCAAATAGATCAATAAAATGCGATGCAATCAGCCAAAAAGCTGTTGGAGAAAGTGCTGTTTCTATTTGAAGAGCCAAATTATGAATTGTTTGATAATTCGTTATAAATGAAAGTAACATGTTTTGATTATTCGATTCTTGGAAAGAGTAATTCATTTGATCTAAGCATTCTTTTAATAAATTACTTACAATAAGGCACCATGATACATAAAATAAAGTTATAAGTGTTGCCACACCCATGAATAACATTCTGCTTGAAAGCGTATCATACAAAATGCATATTTCTCTATATGGATATTCTATTGATACATTTATACCGAATGTTAAATCGTCAATAGTTTTAATGACATATGGATACATAAATACGATACTTGTATTTGCTACTAAAAATGTCACCCAAACTAATAAAAACGATACAAGGCATATAGTTACAAATCGTTTATAACTTTTTGATGTTTTTTGATAACTTTTTTCAATTTTCTTATACTGCAAAGTAATATTTTTAAGATGAAGTCGTTTTAAATACAGAGAATACCAACTTGACCAGATAAAAATCCGCCACAGTATTCTCGACAACAATAACTTCACGCACCAAACTTGTGAACAAGTAATTAAGTTTTTTCCACGGTTTAAAACAACCAATACAAAGGAAAGCTGAAACCATACCATAAAGAATATGTGAAAAATTGATGAACATTTTGATGGTACACTTAGTCGGAAATTTTGAATTCCAAAAAAGTATAATATCTCAGTTAGCTTATCAGATTTTTCACTTTTCCTACTAGAGACTTTTCGCATGGTGAATTGTTACTTATACAATAGCAACAAACAATTTTTTTTTCATTTGTCCATAAAATTAATATTTGTTACATTTTCATTTGGTCAATTTACCTTTTATGTGTGCTGAAAAAATTCATCTTCGAAGATAGTTTAATTCCAGTTACTCTAATTGAGATTTATTTCGTAATTTAACACAATTCACTTTAATTTCCATATGCACTTGCATTAATGATGCTAAATTAAGAAAAACTTCTTTAGGTACAAAAATTGTCATTAGTTTTTTGCCCATCTGCAGATAAAAGGTTATGATCACATTTGAGCAGGCAACAGAATATAAATCCTCTGTACCACACTTTTAAATCACAACATCAGAAATTATTTTAGAAAACTTGAATACTTTAAATCACAAAAGATAATCTCTTTCGAAAATATTTGCACCTTATACGTCAAAATTTAATTTTTGTTGTTTCATATGCTTATATTGTTTTTTAGAAAACACCGATTTGCATAAGCTATAACTGAATTTTCTTCCACAACGTTGCATATATTTCATCCATTCAAGTTCAGCTATGAATAAATTCACGCAAAAGATTGCACAGGCAATAAAAACTCATTACATATATATTCTTAAGCAATACTTATAAATTATATATTTTATATTCAATACAAAATAGAGTTGAATTTATATGTGGACACTTCCTTCTCTAAGGTATTGTTAATAATAAATAAAAGGCAAATGTTTGTTAAATGGTAAATAAGTAACTTTATGAAGCATACATATTTGATACTATATTTAACGCGTGGGGAAAGTATGTAGGCACTAAATAAAAGAAATTCATTTTTTACAGTTACCAAGGAAACTTCGAAATAATCCTAAAGATATTTGGTCAATATTTTGTCTCGTCTCTGATGCATCAATGGAAATATTTTTCTTTTACCACATGCATCCATTCAAACAAATGAAACAATTTGTTACGAAAAGTTGAACCACTTATCTATTATTCATACATGTCAAGTTTGGAGATAAGAAGTCTCCAACTCAATTGAAATTCACTTTCAATAATTTGTCGATTTTAACTCGATAAGCTTTATTGTATAGATGTCATAGTTTAAAATATGTAAAATAACGTTTTCTCTAAATCGACTTTGTTTCTCATTAATAATTCAGAGAAATGTAATTCATTTTATGTCATAAATAATTACATTTATTTCTACTGTCATGACAGTTCATTGATGAAAACTGATGTATAAGTATTCTTTCATTCTCAATGGGCATGTCCTAAAACCATAATCAGAGTTAAAACTTTCCAAAATATTGTGTACATTTTAATTAATGCTTTGTGCAGTCCTTAATTTTATTTTTCTAATTCATATTCTCAGATCATGATAATAACAAAAATAAAAATTCATAATATACAAATGTACAAAAATTCAGTTTCCAATTAGGATAATCAAAAGATCTAATGAAAGAGAGAAAATTTGTAATGACAAAAAAAGTAAGAGTCTATTCAACTCTGTAAACTGAGTTCGCTAATATTTCATATCAGGAGTGAAATAAAATATAAAAAAGTATACGCACATTTGATCTTACTCACGAACTGATGGTATGCTAAAGATGTAGGAATGTTCTTTTGGGACAACCATTTCGCCAATTTCACTAACAGTTAATTAATTGCAAACTGTTATATCTATTTGATAAAGTTTTTCGGCCCAAAAATAATTTACTTCTCTGACAAGAATGACCAACTTTAAAAATTAATTTCATGAAAAAAATATATATATTTCTTTACCTTTCTTTCTTAACACGCCCCATTAGTATGTGCAATAATTATTATGTATGATAATTAGCAGTCATTCTTTTACATGTTCTACATAATAGATAGTGCAAAAACATTTTTTTACCAATTTTCATTCAATAATCATTATAAGATCATTGGACCACTTGGATTAAAAAAATTTTATTGTATTATTTAAGTGAAATTCTTTTTTGAATTAGAAAATCTCCGAACTCAAATCTTTAAAATGAGCTCACACTTTTGTAATTCTGTATTATGTGAAAGCTCTATCAACAAAATATTTCTACATATTGGTATATTATGAAAAATCGAATCCATTTCGGTGATTGGAAACATTTTTAATATGATCTCACTCTATTGATAGAATATTTCATTCAAGAATAAACAACAGATACAATAATAAATTTAATATTAAATAACTCACAAATTAAGCTTTCATTTCCTTACCTTGAAGTTTCGAACTTTTATAGAATTACCGAAATTAAATATATAAAAAAATGAAGTATGAAATAAAAATTGTATAAGAATTGATTTTAAAAATTTACACTACTCCATTGTTTTCTTTATTATGTCACTATGTAATTGTTTTACTTTTGCAATTGTTAAATAATTGAGGGAGAAGTAATAAATAATAATCGTGGAAAAATAATTTAAGTGGTACTTGAAAATTTTAGTTCAATAAAATTTGTGTCTTGAGTAAATACTGCATTCATTACATATAGTTCCCTTTTGAAAATACGTTTACTTGGGAATTATTAATAGTGATTGCAAAGGTAACTTTTAATGAGCATTGTGTGTCATGTGGAAATTAAAAAAGGCAATAGTTGAATTGGCCAGAGTAAATTTAATTCCTGATAAGTAAATAGTCTTTTTATAGCCATTTAACGAACTAACAAGATTTTAAAGTTTAACAATCCTTATTGTCACTCTGAATTTATTAAAGGGATTTACCATGATTAGAAAAGCTTTATTTTGATTAGCAATTTAAATTTTAATCAAATGAAATGCAATTCTGAATAATTCAAAAATAATTTATGTATTAATATATATGATATCCTTTACCATAAATTAAAAAAAAATTAGTTGGTTCGTTTTTGCAGCATAATAATAAGCCGATGAAATCATCAACAATATTAGCATTAATTCTATCATGTTGAATATATTTTGTAATTTTAATTTCAGAATAAAATCTTAAGCATCTTGAATATTTGTAAAAGCTGTAGCAGTAACTTTGAGCAGTAAAGTTTTAATTTTTTTGCTTTTGTGTTCTCTCTTTCTCCTCAATGATTGTTTAGTTCTCAGTTTCATTATTTTGGTAATATTATATGTTTCTTTCTATTTTAGTCACTCTATACGCGCATCTCACAAGAGAAGATCCTACGAACTGTTAAACCGAAGATCAGAGCACTAACCATTCGGCTGCCAGCTCGGTCGTCGTCTCCAAGAATGAAAGGCTTGAGCGCGTAGTTATGAGTAATCCGAAGAAGACCTGTCGCTTATATATTGACAATAAGTTGGCTTTTCCCATTTTTAAAGTGTTCAACAGGGGCACCGGAATGCTCCTCCCTCCCCAATTGAGAGGTCATGAATATTCAAGAGTGCACAACCTTTGTGGACTTTTAAAATGTTTTAAGGAATAATTTATTCTGAATGCTATGAATAAATAGTTACTGATTAAAAACCTATAACAGGGATAATAATAATAAATGCAAAAGCATATAAATTTAAAAACATTTTATTTCTTGTATTAATATTTACAAGTTACTTAAGTAAGAAATAACTTTGAATGAAGAATAAAAATTTGAAAATATTTGCATGTATTTTTCATTAGATTGGATTTTTCTTAAAAAGAGTCTTGTAATTTATCTTCACAAGCTGATCTGATATTGTTTTTACATGTCATCACAAGCCTTTAAGCATAGATTACTTCATCAAACTCTATCAGCAATGCATGCATTGTTTGCCAAAGAAAATAATCTCTCACTTGATGCTAATGTCTCAAGTAAGTAGAAGACATACATAAGAGTCTTGATCAGACTGGGAGCTGCTGTGTGAAAATTTAAGCACGTAATAACTGAAATATAATGTGAAACCATTAAAATTATTTAGTTTTTTTTTTTTTTTTTTTTTTTTTTTTAATAAAGTAATATATTACATTAAATTTAAGAAATCAAAATTTATTTTCATTTCAAAATAATTCTAGTTTTCTGAAAGTAACGTTTTTAAACTAACTTAATAAATTAATTCATTAGTTAAAGATAGAATTTCCTCGATATTTACTTTTTTTAAAAATTTATTAAAAAAAGTATAATTTATTGAAATTGTGATTTTAAAATTGTTTAGCCTGTCAGTTATTTGTTTCTAAGACAATATAGAACTTAACATAAATTATAATATGACGATGATATTCAACTGACAATAATTGACCCACGTTTTCCATTTGTCTAGCCAGCCTACGCTAGCTGTAAAGCCTGTATCACATTCTTTAAATTCTTTTTGGAAATATTACACCTCTTCATTTAAACTAGGCATCCCAAAAGGCACCTTTTTTATCTCTAAATTGCACTAACTAAGTTCAAATGTATAAGCCCTTATTTCATAGTTTTCCTGTCTTTTAAGTCAACTTTGGAAATTTCTAAAAAAGCACCATTTTGGGGATTTTAATCTGTTTTGCTTCCATTTACCAACATTGTGACGACCAACGCCTTAGTCAAAAGTGTCCTTCTGTAATGTTTCCCTTTTATTCAATCTTTTTAATGGGTTATGCTTATTTTGCATTATTAAAACAATATTATACCTTTCTTAAGTTATTTTGTTTTACTACCCGTGATCTCGATTGTTAATAAGACTGCAATAAAACTCAACACACTCAAAAACTTGTTGCGTACGAACACTGCACACTAAACCCTGTAAAACAGTAGTTTTCTATGCGAAAACGTACGAGCGACTGATGGAAATGTGTGGGCAATTCCCATGTTAACTGTACAATCAGCAAGACCCTGGTATCACGGAGACTAGATGTCGCGCTCAATCTATCGGAATACTATTTGTCAACGATTTTTTTGCTGCATTAATTAATTAAAAAAATGTAAATGCCGCTGATACGGCGGATAACCAAGACTTTATTGTATATCTAATTTTGAAAGCAGAAAAATATTCATGTTCACATTTATCACTTAAATCGAATGTGTGTATTACAAGAACTGAACTTTAAAAAATTTTTCTATGGGTCAAAACAAGTTTTTTTTTTTTTTTTTTTTTTTTTTTTAATTTTTATTCATTAGAATTGAGGAAGACTAATATAAAGAATTTGTAATTTTTATTAAATTTTTTCTGTTATATGAAAAGCATAATTAAATTAATAAAATTTTAAGCAGTATATAAGAATATTCCTCATATAAATATTTCATCGCATAATTGAAAATATTCGGAAAATTTTTTTCGTTAAAATTATTTTACTATAAAAGTTATGTTTATTTTAACAATGATTTTATACAAGTGTTTCTTGTATAAAACACTTAAATGTATTTCTTAAAAGATATTTTTTAAGTATTTCTCTTAAGAATCAAATAAAATAATATTTCTGAACTTACTTGTTCTACAACAGTGTTAATTTATGCGAAAGAATTTATTTGTGTACGTTTATCGTACTTAAATTTTTATCGAAGGGTTTCACTGTTATTTTATTCATACTCCTGATGAAAAATGAAATAATCTAATTCAAAGTTGTTAGAAGATAAAGCTACATAAAAATATTGAAAAACATTTTCATCTCGACAATTATCCAGCAGTATACTAGTTGACATTGAAAGAGAGGAAAAAAAAGAAAGATAAAATAAAGCTTTTTCTTTTATGTAAATACTGTAACACGATTCCCAATCGTCAAAATATTCGATAACATTCGATAGCAATGCCATCGAAAACACTCACTTATACTGCTGAGAACAGGAGAAATCTCATCTCTCCAGGACTCTTAATTAATAAATTTTTAAACATGATACGACACTCACTTACATTGATAAATATATAGGAACAAAATATATACATAGTTATAAGAACAAGTACATATCTTCATATAAAATTTCTATCCTGCAATCATATAATACTGTAGTGTAACGAAATTTAAATGCAATTATATAATAGTAGAGCACAGAAATTAATTTTTAACAAATTGTTTTTTCTATTACTAGTTACAAAAATGATTTAATCTATAATTTCTTAAAAGAAATTACAATTTTATAATCAAACCAAGATATAGTAAATCAGTTTCGAAAACAAAATGCATACACTTTTTCTTGATTATTATAAGCAACGAGAAATTTCTTAGTTATAAAAATATTTGTATATAATTCTTAATAACTTATTCGCGTTCATTTCTTAATAATTCAAGTAAAAATAACTTTATATAATTTTTAGAAATGCATGTTTATTTTTAAAAATATTTTTTAAAAAATACTTTCTTTCACATTGGTATACTTTATACTAATATCATCTGTGTTTATTTTCATTTTACATTAAAGAAGAGAAAAATTTACAAAATGTATGTTTATAGTGAAAATATTTAGAAAAATGCAAATATATCTGAAATATAAAAGAAACATTGATTGGGAAATATTTAAATTATAAAATTAAGTAATTTTTAATCAAACATGATTAATATAAGTTGATTTTGTGCAAAAAGCCTATAATATAAAATACATAATCTTTACATATTAAATATTTTTAATTAAGCTTTAAGTAATTTGCTTTATAACAAATTATTGTATTAAAAGAAGTGATTTAATTTCATCTCTAAGAAAATTTAAAAAAAAAAATGCATAATATACTGATAAAATAAGCACCTCATTTTAACAGAAAAATATCAATTCATTCCCCTTTCATTACACAATATAGACGAGCAATTAAAAATATTGATAAACTTGAGTAATAGTTAATATTTAAAGTTTAACTTATGTAAGTGCATTTATAAATATGAAATATAAAAACAATTTCTATGAAAACTGTTTCATTAAATATTTTAAAATATTTTTATGACCTTTAACAATTTTTCGATTTATAAAAAATTTTAATAGATTGAATAGTAAGAGCATGATAATAAGAGCAAAAAATTTCAGTTAATAATAAACATTTCTTATCATAACAGAATTTTTTAATTTTTAAAATATCGATAAAGAAACTAAGAAAAATAAATTAGAATTTCAAAGGAGGTAGTGAAACTACTGACTTAAAAAATGAAGCACTTAATAATCACTAATATGAACTGATATTAGAACGCTAGTTATTGTCGAAAAAAATTATATATTAGAATCAACATCTTAATTATAGCTATATACATATAAACAAATGTTCCGCACATACAAAATCAATTTCAATGTTTAATCAAGCTTAAAATTCCTTTAGAAATAATATGCTTTAATAATTTTATTAAATGATAATTGATGTTATATATTTTTTGCAAATATTGATATATCAAATAACTCTAAATTGCAATATAGATTAATAATAGATTACTAAAACACCAATAACATTTAAGAGAATTAAGAAATTTTGCTTACCTTTGAAATGTTATTCCATGCAATTAGACACTTCCGCTTCGAAAAGAAGACAACTGAGGACAAAAAACGTGACGGTTGCTTATATGTTTTCTATATGTTCCAATAGACCTTTTCAATTCGAATAGACCTTTCCAGACCCATGGAAACAGAATGCATGTATAGAAATGTTTTTTTAACAGAAATGTATTCCCATATGCAGTTTTAATTTTTTTCTTCATTTCAATATGCAAGTGATTAATATTAATTCATCAAGGGTTACTATGCACATTTCTCAAGATGAGTTGTAATTCACGTATATTTTTAATTTCCCTATAGAAAGTATGCAGAAAATTTCGCCCTCAAAGATCCGATGACATAATATGCAAGCATCTAATTTTTTGCACCATCTGTGTAGTTACATTTACAATGAACGACATTGAAAATGCAACAGCAAGAAAGAGTGGCCAGAAAATTATCAAATTTCAGGATAGACGCACTACTGAGTTATGCAAATGATGTGAAGTGCCCAGCTCTCCAGCACATGTAGCATAAGATACAAGGTGAATAACTGACAAAGTGGGCAACATTCGCACCGTTACTGCTGCTTGGAAAATAATCGTTGAAAGACTGTTCTTGTCGTAAAGGACACCTGTAATTGTAAAAAATACCTGATCATCGGCATCAAGGAGTCAGCAGACAGACGAATTTATAAGAGGAATAGTGGTCGGACTGAAAAGGCAGATTGGTCTTTATGACAAATCGCAGCTGGCAGATACCTGGACACGACTACAGTAGACCGGCTGAGGTGAAGATGCTTCCCTCTTCGCCACAGCCGGTGGTGATGGAAGAAATGGTGAAGATGGAAAGAATTGAGAAACGTTTGAGGGGTACCGGTGCAGCCAGAAAGACGTCAGCATGTGTGAATAGAAGCGTCTGACGGGAGGCAATGGTGGCCCCGAAAAGCACGTCCAGTAAAATTCTGCACCATATGACAGACATCCTTGATGTTCCTATATCGAGCAGAACCATTTGTCATCAATTGGTTGCTAGTGATCAGTGCTCATGGCGTTTGTTGAGAAGACTGCCATTTACTCCACAGAATAAACACCAATGACTGGAAAGGTGCCAGTTTAGAGCAATGTGGACAACGGAGTAGCACAGGATCGTCTTTTCAGATTAATCATGCTTTGATTTCTTCAGTGATAGTCGCCACGTATGAGTGTGGCGTCAACGTGGAGACAGGTCAAATTCTGCAGCAATTGTGCAACGCGCCACCGCACGACATTGCAGCATCATGGTTTGGGACGCTATTATGTACGATTCCAGGTCACCACCAGTTCACATTCACGGCACTGTTACAGTTCAATGTAACGTGGTTGATGTGCTGTGGACGTTGACACTCCCCAACCTACCAATGCCTTTTATCAGGATAACGCCTAATTGCACATTGCTCGCATCAGTCAACATGCCCTGCAAAGTGTACAATTGCTTTCCTGGTCATATGCGATGTCTCTCACCAATTGAACACGTTTGGGAATTGATTGAAAGCCATATGCATACCCTGCCACGGCCTCCTTCAGAAAACGCAGTTTTGCAAAGGATTGACAGAGAATGGAGAGCCATTTCTCAGAACATTTACCGTGCTATCTTTGACTCTCTGCCTTGATGTGTTGCTTCGTGTATCGCCGTCCACGGTGGTCCTACATCCCTGACCTGACCCTGGTTTTGCTTTGTATTATGCATATCATTTCGAAATACGGATCACGAATTTTTCGTTGCTGTCTCTCTCTGCGTACCGAGTTTTGTCACTCTCTGGAAACTCCTTCTTGGTTTTGCGTTTTCATTGTCCTGCAGTGCATATATTTCATAAGAACTTTTCTTATCAATTCACATGCTAAAAATAAAACTGCTCGAAATAATAAAACAAAGGAATAAAATAAATAACGATAATATTATTTTAATATATGAATTACGCTCTTTTTCTTGTTCAACTACATTGCGGCCACTTAATTACTGTTTGAACTTCTTTCTTAATGGTAAAATCTTTTTTCCCTAATTCTATATCTTTGCAATTTAATTAGTCCTCATTTGAAAAAAGCTACCATATGTAGACAAACAAATCAAATTTCAAAAATATTACATAAATTTTTTTGATTTATTTAAACAAATTTAAAATCAGTTTATTTATAGGTACATAAGTGTAAGCTGGGATGAAACCAAAACCTTCCTTGGGACAAAACAAAACATATTAATCAGGGACATGTAATAAAAAACAGAGGTAGACAACAGACGGCTCTTTGAAGGATTATTTGTGGCCCTCGATAAATGTACGCGAGTTCTCTTTTCCTTTTTCTGTTTTTATATTTCAAAAAATATTATCGTTCCGTATGTGTTACTAAATGCCTTTTTAATTACTGACAACAAATATGAAAGATTAAATGTAACGTTGTACCAAATTTCACTGCCGTCCAAGTTCAGAATGATAAGACTAATCGAAAACTGCACTAACGAACATAAACAGTGAAGCAATCGTACGTAATCGACCAACTCCAGACCGATTGTGATTTTGTAAGCTTTCAATGCAACGGACAGTTGACATTGTACTCTGGAGGAAACAATTTGTATAACTCTTGCTACGGATATATTTTGTAATCTGGAATTTTTTGGTAAGTTAAATACAATTTATTTCATAGTATGTAACACTTATTATTAGTGTTTTAATAACACAAAACTTGCATTTTCTAAATTTATTTATTTATTTCCAATTCATTTAAAAATATGATGACCGAAAACGAAAATAAAAAAAGAAAATACGAGCAAGAAAATAAAAGTTTTAATAATGAATTGAGAAAGAATTTCTTTTTTTAATTTTTTTTTATTGACAATAACTGAAAAACATTATGTGTTGTTTGTAATTCTACAGTCAAAATTATAAAGCTAGCAATTTATGTCGGCACTATAAAACCAATCATCCTCAGTTTTCTAATCAGTGTCCACCAAATTCCAAATTAAGATCAGAAAAACTTGCTTCTATAAAATCAAGTTTATATAAACAGCAATCAATTTCGATTCCCCTTAGCAATCAAGCTAATAATGTGGCTGAAGTCAGTTTTGTTAGATCCTTACTCGTGCAAAACAAAACTAAAGTCAGTTTTGTTTTGCTCGAACAGTTCAGTATTGCTCGTACAAAATGCCCGCATTAGGATAGCCTGAATGTATAGGAAGAGTTTATTAATAAAAACTTATAAGATGTACTTAAAGTTTATATAAGATCTTTGATTCGAATAATGCAGCAATGTACAAAATTGTTTCGTAAATTCCCATCTCGCGACGCACATACTGCAATTAACACATTTCTTGAATGTAATTTAAAAAATGATTTGAAGAACTGTGATGAATTCAATTTTGCCCTTGATGAATCAAATGATATCACAGATTTTCCGCAATTGGCAGTTTTCATACGTTTTGTTTCCCCTGACTTCGTTGTTAAAGAATTATTAGATTTAGTATCACTTCAAGAGTCAGACCGCGGTATAGATGTCAAAAATACATTAGATATCATAGTGGAAACTTTTAAATGGTCCTCTTAATAACCTTGTAAGAGTTGCAAATGATGGCGCTCTGGCAATAATCGGTAAAAAAAAAAAAAATAAAAAAAAAAAACTGGTCTCATTGGATTTTTAAGAGATAGTTTTCAAATTCCACAATTCATACCGATTCACTGCATGATTCACTGAGAGCAACTCGTTACAAAATATTTAAATTTTCCTAATGTCATGAAAACAGTGTTACACATTAAAAATTACTTTCACACTAATGCAAAAAATTGTTGACAATTCAAAATTTCCTGGAAGAATTAGAGAATGAAGAACTTTTTGTTACATTAATTTCTTTTGCATTGTTAGATGATTATGTAGCTACAACGTATTGAATCAATATGTACATTTGTTTCATTCAATAATTATATTTCTAAAAGAAAAGGAAATAATTTATTCTGAGTTAAACGATAACGCGTGGTTACAAGATTTAATGTTTTAGACTGATGTCTTGGAATATTTGCGAACACTGACTTTACATTTGCAGGGGAAAAATAAAATAATATGTAACTTCTTTCAGAGTATATTTAGTTTTCAAACTAAATTACAAAATTTTTAAGAAACATTAAAAATAAATCTTAAAATAAAAATTTAGTTATTTTCCACAACTTAAAAACATTTTTAAAAAATATTATTTAAATATTTATTATTATAAAAATATTTATTAAATAAGAAAAACTCAACGAGTATATAGAAAAAACTAGAAGGATTATTGACGGAACTCAAAATAGACTTCAAGACTTTAAACATTTTAAATCGTCTTTTGATTTTTTTTTCTGGATCAATTTGAAATTAATCTAATTCACGGTAATTTTTTTTTTCATTTCCAATATAAATATGATTTAAAAAGCATCTGGAGAGTAAGAATTAATACAGATACAAAAAGATCAAGGCCTACAATTAAAATATAAGTCGATGCTGATAACTGGATTTCGGTAATTTGTGCCAGAATCGAAGTATCCTGAAGTAAAAAATGCTGTATGTGCTTGTTGAATTATTTCAATATTTGGAACCCCGTACTCATGTGAATAATTTTATTCAACTTTAAAAAACATGAAATCCAAACACTGATCTATATGAACAGGTCAATATCTCAAAAAATTACTGAGAAGTGCTGTCATCAATTATTCACCAATTTTTAAAGAATTATCAAGAGAAGTAAAATAAATATTTAGTTTTAATATTTAAATTCAATACACATATTTTGTACTTTTATTTATATGTTTTTAATAAATATAATTTCTGCAAAAAAAAATTTTTTTAAGTTTTTTTTTTTTTTTTTTGTATACCTATAAAATAAATATTTAATTGCAGCTCATGAAAAATTTCAAAATCTTAGAGCTTGGCCGTTACTGTAATAAAACGAGATCCACTCCAAGTTGGCATCTTCTTTTAAATCATAGCGTTTTTTATATGCATATATGATTAATGAATAATTTTTACTATTTCTGAGAACTATTGAGAGAACTACAAGAATTTTATGAACAATAGGTTTTAAAATTGTAGATTAAAATAATATTCCAAAATCCAAGCCGGGAAACAAAATTTGGATTTCAGATTTATCCTAAATACAATACAACTCAACTTCCACAAGTGGCATTTTATCCATATTTACAGTTCACGTGGAAAGCGGTGAGTTTTGGAAAGAAACTAAAGGTTTGTTATTTAGTAAACAAGTATTTTTATTATATATAATTTAAAAAGATTATAAATTTTTACCATTAATTCTTTTTCTTGATTCTAGCCATGGGTCGAGTTATTAGAAGTCAACGTAAAGGTGCTGGTAGTGTCTTCAAAAGTCACACAAAGCATAGAAAAGGTGCACCTAAATTAAGAGCTGTAGATTTTGCAGAAAGACATGGATATATTAAAGGAATTGTTAAGGTACATTTTTACTCTTGGTTTATATTCTTTAATTATTTGAAGAAGTTGTGCTAAGTAATTAAAATTTCCGTAACTCAATTTATTGCAACATTGCATTAAAGTCACTGAAATGCTTAATCATGTGCATTAAATTACATTATTGCCCTAGATAACGTTTGATCAATTAATTATGCTCAAATTTTATGCTAAATATTTATATTGCGAATGATAGTACATAAAGTGTGTGATTAGGCTTAGTGCATGAAGCATGGTCTTTATGTGTATTCTTACTTTGAAATATGTTGAAAACAAAGACTTCCATCACAAATTACGTCAAAAACACATTTTAAGTACTTAGATTACTTTAAATACTGCCAAATTAAAATTCTAAGGGTATCTTCGGAGTGCTAATATTTCTTCTACCCCTACCCTTGTTCTGAAGAACAGTATTTTAAGAAAACTTTTGATACTTAAGTGTATGATAAACTAGACACAAATCATTCTTAAATGTTTATAAATAAATACTTATCTTTATAATTAACATCTAATATGGCTTAAAATTAATGAGAAACCAAGTGGCACCCTAACATATGGGTCACCCGAAATCTTAATTTTAATAGTGGTGTTGAAATACAAATAATTTAATGAGAAATAAAGGCTTCTATATTTTAATTTGTTCAATGAGAAATATGTAGTTTAATATGCAATGTGTTATGTGTAATAGTGATTACTTGTATTGCATTCTTTTACATCTTATTCTTGTGTAGTTAACTATTAAATATGTTTAATATAATTTTGAATCAATTTCACGGTCTTGAATTAGTATACAGAGTAATATAATATCAACCATGTATGGGAAAACTGTAAAAGTTTGTAATTAAATATGTTTCAGGAGATCAATTAATGTGATTTTCAATAAAAAAAAAAAAACTCACTACAAAATCAATTTAGTATAACTGATTTTTTTTAAATCAAGTTCACATTATTAAATTTTATCTTACTAGAAGAACTTTAGAATCTAGAGTGATTTTTAAAATGGGATTCTAGAAACTACCAACATTTGAAAAAAAATAATAACTGTGATGTTTCTCAATCCTATCTTTATTTGTCCTCAAGAAGGCTTTCAAAATTTCTTGAAAAGCAACTTTTTAGTGTATGTATATATAAATATATTTATTAGGAAACTGGGAAAATTATTTAAATGAATTATTGGTGTATGGATTTTAATAAGATGAATTTAATAGAATTCAAATTTTATTTATTCATATTGTGGCAGCTTGGGTGGCTTTTGTGCTTTAAGATAAATTACATGATCAAAAAATCTTGAAATATTTTTTAAAATATAATTAAATAATGATTCATCATATGATGAAAGCTTAATCCTAGTATCTGTAAGGTGATTGATTTGATGACTGTGAGTCTGATTGTATATTTATGTATTGTCATTTTGAGCTCAATTTTTATATTATGAAAGGCTCACGTCTGCTGATAAATATTAATCACTTCAATTTCGCTGTTAGGAGACATTTTTGAAAACCATTCCAAACAAGTTACATAAACTAGGATTTTACCATGGTAAAAATTATAAAATTTCAATTAATTCTATTTGAATTTATCTTGCGAAAATGTATGTGACTGGATTTCAGGAGCTATCTGATAATATAAAGTAAAAGTAATCCATTTAAACTACTATTAAACAAATTTGTAATAGGAAGTAAAATAAATTTTGTTATTTTTAACCTTGTGTGGCGTGATATATTATAATTAGAAACAATAATAACGTGTACATTTTAAAATGTTAATATGATCTTGAATCACAGGAAGAAAAAAATTTTATTTCATAAGAATTTGTGTTTTGTAAAAGAGAATCTTAAGGTTAATTTCCAAAAAAAAAAAAAAAAAAATTAATGCATGTTTGATGCTAAAGAGTGCTAAAAAGATGAAATAATGTGTTTGATATATTTTGGTGATGTTGTCGAACATGTGTAAAACTAAAATTAAGCATAAAAATATTGCACCAAAACTTATGTAATGAATTTCTTTTGATTTCAATTATATACAAAATGTTGAATGGAATTCTGAAATCCACATCTTTTATTTCTAATGGGATTTTTACTATTAGACTTCATAAGTTTACTTAAATTAAAATCATTTTGGTAAATTCAGTTAAATGTGGATGTTATCAGTGTTATCCCCCCTTTGTTGGCTATCCATGCTTCAGCTATTCTTTAAATTTCAGTTATAAAACAAACATAAATTCATTATTTAATTTCTATTTAATAAAAATAAGGAAAACAATGATATATTGAAATTAAACTTATTAACATTTTATCTACTAAGATTCACTCCTCAGTGCTACTAATTATTGGGTTAGTAATTTGTTTTAAACTATAGAGAGAAGGTTGTCTGATTAGTCTTTGTGCACTAAACATGAGGGTTAAACAACAAATAAACCAAATCTCTGTGCTACTGTTTTTCATAGGGCTTGTGATTAGCTGTATCATAGAAGGAAAGGTACATACTCTGCAATCTAAAAAATAACAAAAATCTAAAAGTAATAAAAAAGTGTTAGAAATTAAATGGCAGAGAATCATCTAAGTCTGTCAGATATAATCATACAAAAGATGAATAGCTCCTATTATACACAATATGGAAAAATATACACTTTATAAAATAAAATCAAATAAGAAAAAAAACAATCTCATCAAAATTATATGACTTTATTAAGGCTTTTGCTGCTCTAGAAACATCCCTTTTGCCAATTACCTGAAATAAGTGAATCTCTGCAAAAACTGTTAAATGTCATTTTCTTGTATTCTAAAGCCATGGGAATAAAAAAGTAAAATTTTAAGTGTTGGTACATTGTTTGGCTTAATTTCTCATTTTTTTGCTGAATGTCTTACAATTATCTCGTCATCTTAAACTATGTCATTTTGCATAGCATCTTATTTTAAAATCCTAATTGCTCTTTAATTCAAACTTTGAATATCATGCTCCATTTTTATTTCAAATATTAAAATTTTGATTAGTATAATTACTTTCTACTGAAATATTAGAAAACTAATAACAGGAACAATTTTTTACAAAAATTACATTATTGCAAATCAAAATTGCTATTCCTATTTGGTCAATAATACCATCAACTTTTATAATTATGTGTTAATTAATTAAATATGAAAATTTTACAAATACACTGTATGTAACAATTTCAAGTAAATATTTACTATGCAAATTCAGATTTTTATTATTAAGGTAGTAGCACCAACTTTGAAACATCTGAGTATACTCAATCTAGTGCAGGAGAATATATGGCAATAGAGCTAAATCAGGGACATAAATAACTAAAGTGCACATAGAAAAATTATGTGCAATTAGATAAAGCATATATAATTTATTTATAAAGAGAATTTAATTTTGAATGTTTGTAATTTTAAAATGTGACATACACTGTGCAAAAGACTTGTTAATCATAGTTTAATGTTCAGTGCTAAAGCACATACACACAATTTATAGAGTTCAGGCAAGGTAGTCATATGAGAGCTAAGCTCTATACTTTAAAATGGTCCTTATTTAGAGACCAAAAGCTGAAGCAAAATTGAATAGAAAAATTTTTTCTCATTGATAAGGCTTATCAAAAACATATTTGATAAAGTTGACCAATTACATCAGCATTAAAGTTTCCCATAGATGAAAATTTGGAGTAATTCTTCTAATAATCTGTACTTTTGATATATTGTTTTATTATAAAATAACATTTTTTTTCTTTTTTTACTGTTTTAACATAGGCAGATATATACCCAGAAAGCATTTTTCTTGAATATAAAAAAACTTTACTTCCTATTCAAAATACTTATAAGAATTTCACTTTGGAGCAAATTCTTGGTCATGAAAATTATCTTTTTCAAATTAAGTTAATTAAGTGTTAAAAAATGGGTTAGTATTAAATCATTACTACTTTTTCCTAGGAAATTATCCATGACCCTGGCCGTGGTGCACCTTTAGCTGTTGTAGTATTTAGAGATCCATACAGATATAAACAGAAAAAGGAATTATTTATTGCAGCTGAAGGAATGTACACAGGACAGTTCATCTATTGTGGAAAAAAAGGTCTGTAATCTAACACTTAATTCTCCTTATGTTAATCCAGATTACTGCGTAAAATATCTTATTGTATGTAATTAATGTTTGGTTTTTACAATGTTGCATTTTAATCTTTTAAATTATTTCTGTTTATAAGAAATTAATATCAATATCAATGAATCACTTATAGCTGTCTTGCAAGTTGGTAATGTTTTACCTGTTGGTGGAATGCCAGAAGGAACAATTATA
Source organism: Latrodectus elegans (assembly GCA_030067965.1). NCBI lineage: Eukaryota > Metazoa > Arthropoda > Arachnida > Araneae > Theridiidae > Latrodectus > Latrodectus elegans. The sequence goes on along the minus strand of CM057814.1, from coordinate 108,516,640 downwards.
TGCAATCTTGAAGAAAAATCTGGAGATCGAGGTCGTTTAGCTAGAGGTTCTGGAAATTATGCAACTGTCATTTCTCACAATCCAGATGCAAAAAAAACTAGAGTAAAACTCCCATCTGGTGCTAAAAAGGTTTTACCATCATCTAATAGAGCTATGGTTGGTAAGTGTTAAGTATATATATAAATATATTTCTTGTAATATAAACTTCATAATTAAATTCACATTAAAAACTCTTATTATTTTAAGGAATTGTTGCTGGTGGTGGACGTATTGATAAACCAATTCTTAAAGCTGGACGTGCATATCACAAATACAAAGCAAAACGAAATTCATGGCCTAAAGTTAGAGGTGTAGCTATGAATGTGAGTATATATATATATATATTTTTTTTAAGTTACAAATTTGATTTGTTATTAGTTAACTTAGATAAGTAACAATGTTGTGTTAGTATGTTGTAGTTGTTTTGTCATATGTTTTAAATCATCCTTTGAAATTTTAAAGTGTTTCTTCTGACTACTTTCTTTTTGTTCTAAAATCAAATTTATCTTTAAAATTATTAGAATTGGAATTCACTGTTAAATAATTAAAATGGCCAGGGGTCTGTTATTTAAAATCATCATTTGATGTTTGCAGAAAAGTATATTTTTCAAATATGTATATACTTTCCTGAAAATAGAAAAAACACATTGATTTATCATTTTATAATCAAAAAATTCTTCATATTATAGTAAAAATTTTGAGATCAAAACTTATATTTTTACTAGTTTTTGATTTCAATATTGTGATGAGGTCTGTTTTAGGATTTGCTATTTATGATCATCTCTATGCATGTGTTAACACAAATCTAAATGGTTAATATTTCTCCCAATTATAATCTTTTTAGGCATTTTTTAGTGAAATTAATTTAAAAATATATTATCCCATTAAACTCTTAAATTATAATAAATAAGGATCTTGCATAATATTTCATAATTGGTTAATATACAATTTTCATATTTAAAAAATTATTTAATTAAACTTAGTCTAGTTTTATTTCTTCCAAACTGGCACTTTAAATAGATCTCTTACTTTCAGTATTTAATGTTGATTTTTGTAGTGATAAAAAATATAAAAAAATTTCATCAAACTAACTTTTTTATTATTGAATAATAAAGCAAATCTCCTTCCTCTTATTCTAAAACAGCTGTATAGGTTCTGGTGTAATTAGCCCTCGTGTGTAAAAAATGGCTGAGTAATAAGCTAAAACAGTTGTAATATTTTAGAATCAAAAAATGTATTTGTATTTTTCCTTATTGAAATATAAAAAGGTGTTATTTTGTTGGAAATGTTAAATGCATTTGATGTTGCATTACCGATTTTAGTTTTCCTGTTAATCTCATCCGTTGTCAATATTTTATTTCAACTTATTAAATGCTTAAGTACTTTATATTAATTTTAAAAAATTTTATTGCTAAATTGTGTCCTTTTTTCAAATAAAATTATTTTTTAAAAAAAAATGTAAATTCATACCAAATTTTCATAGTAAAAATTATAGTTTTATCAAAATACTAAGAATATTTATACAATATAGTATTTAAAGGCTTATATTTTTCTTTATAGCCTGTTGAACATCCACACGGTGGTGGTAACCATCAACACATTGGTAAAGCTTCTACTGTTAGAAGAGATGCTTCTGCTGGTCGTAAAGTACGTATTTTTATATCTTTTAGTACGCTTTTTTTTTACTGGACAATTTTTGAATAACCTGTTAACTTTTACACATCATGCATAAAATTAACACAATAACTAGTTTTGGGCTTTTACTGATAGCATAGAATGTTTTTAACTTTTTGTTAACAACACACAGAAAATATTGATATTTTTAAAAGTTTAATATTTTTTCTTTAACATCCTGTGTTTATGCTATGTGGCCTTGTTTCTATTCTTTTTGTGAGAAAAGGGGAATGTTAAAATGATTAGTCTATAATATGTCTTGTTCACCTTTAAGTCATGATGTATTTCCTTTCATCACTGTTCGTTCAACACTTTTCAATTTATCTACTGTACTTGGATAAGAGAATTAACTCTGGAACATTTTTGGATAAGAGCAAGTATTTCTTCTGCATTGTTACTGGCATGGCTGTTATATTTGAACAGTAATAGTAAATTTAATAAAATTGCATTTTCAGTAATTTTAAAAGTAGTCTTTAATTTTTATGTATGTAAGCATAATCTTAATGAAATTAGATTTGCTCATTGTGTAGAACTGTGGAGGATTTAACATTAGATAAGACAAATATAATTGAATTTTTATAAACTTCATATTTTTGTGTGTGATGAGAGTAAGGACAGATTCGATTGTTATCCAATATCCAAGGTATTTTTTCAATCCACAAATCTATTAAAATATACTTGTTCTCGTTTCCAAGTTTAATGGGTGATGCAATTGAGAGAATTCAAACTGCTTTACTTCGAAAAGAATTTAAACAGTTAAAATACTTTATGAGCAATGCATTCTATTTAGTATAAATAATGCAATAATACAAGGAAAGGGGGGGAAATGTGATTACTTATTTAAGAATAAAGCTAGGAAATTTAGTTCCTATTGGTTGCTCTTATTGTTTAATAAATCTTGCCCCTGAAAAAAGTATCGCTAGCTTGCAAATTAAAGTTGATGAGGTCATGTAATAGCTATTAGTGGCTCAGAATCCACTTTAAACCATAGGTTCCTTATCCTATTAGCTCTCTTGTACAAAAAGTTACCATTGAATGACAAGCCAAGGCATTTATTATTTGGTAAAGATATTTGAAGTGCGTAGATTATCACATTATTTTAAAAGAAAAAAAGTTTTCTGATGTCCAGAAATATTACAATACTTGTGATTTAAAAGCATTTCTTTCAAATCAAGACCTTATATTTGCAATTGGCAGTTGTGTGTATACTGGATAATGTCAAATTTTCGAATGTGAGGTACTTTATTCAAATGTTTCAATTTTTGCTGGCAATTAAAGATGGTAAATCCAAATATATAGCAATGAGTGAGTGATAATCTTTTTTTTTTTTTCATTATTATTCAATACAGGCTTTAAAAACTGTCTGAAATTAGTCAAATTAGATAATGGACAATAGTTTACAAATATGACTGCTAAATTCAAATTCATGTCATCTTTGTTAGTGGTACCTATAGCAATGCAGAATGGGAAATTTTATCTTATTGGAAAGGATCAAAATGAATTTATAAACTTGGTTCCTTATAATGGAAAGTAAATCTCTAAATTCATTTTGATTGCTTATTGTGAAATATGTAACTTGTGGGAAACTTGGGCTAGCCCTGTCTGCTTCTGAGGTACATGAGCCAGTACGACCTGCACTCTTATCTGGAACTGTTGTGGGAGTGATAAGCTATAATTGTTGCTGACATGTTATATTAGCCATTACATTTAAGTGAGCAGTGCTTGTTGAAATTATTTTTACTTGAGTTAAGATTATATTTTTAAGTTAGGGAATTAAAATTAAATATTTTTTAATTATAATAAATAATACTATTGAGATGTTAGAAGTTAAATTTATTTTTCAAGAGCTTGAAAATATGAATTTAATTTTAATATTTTTTCCATAAGGAACTTAATGCTTCTTAATTCATTAAAAAGGTCCTTGATAGGAATTCCTTTAAATATGTTTTTGATTTCATTCATTAATTGGATGAGTTCTACAAATTCTCCTAAATTCCATGAAAGAGCAGTCGAAGGAGTTTGTTGTTCTATAGTGGAAGTAGTAACATTGGCATAAGAGATGCCTAGTCTCACATGGTTGTTAAAATAATTGGAATTAATGTTAACTTTGCTTTAGGTTTTGGAAATCAGGGGCAGCTGTTAAAACTTGTCAGGTGCCATATTTTGTTGTGTAGGCTCTCTATGGCTGATGGCTTTTATTATGAGCAAAACTTTTTTAAGCTTTAAGAAAGCATTTATTACAACATTAAACTTTTCCAGTATTTAAAATCTTATAAATAAATTTAGTCAAAACAGTTTTATAGTTTTTTATTATTTGATTTAAAAACTATTATAAATACTTAACCTAAAAGTTAACAATCATTTGAAATTGAATTAAGAAAATATATTTCCTGGGTGCGCATATTTTTAAATGGCAAAAGTTATACTTTTTTAAAAGTATGTGGATATGCATGTCTTTTATTTACTTACTTAATACTTTTTTCATGTGTTTTTGTAAGAATCTACCCAATTGATAATCCTCCTTTAAAATTATACAATTAAGATGGATTTTTAATTTCATTTTTTCAACAGTTTATAAGCCTTTGGAAAGCAATTCATTAAAAAGAATTTGTCAGCTTAAATGCAAAGAAAAAATCAATTTTTGTGAAATTGTCATTTTTGACAGCTTAATTTTTTAGTTGGTACAGGATCTCGTATATATTACGAGTATAATTTTGAAAGAAATATTTAAAGAAAATTGCTTACTGTTTTGCTGTATTTGTTTGGGTATTCATAATAGATTCAAAGGTGACTTTTTATGACTAGTAATTTATAAAAAATATTACATTGTTGCATGAAATGACATCCGGATTCTCTCCTATAATTTGAAATTACTCAAAATGCTATATATTTTTCAGTTTTTCATAATTTTGCTTTAGTAACTTTTAGTTAATGTTAAAAAAAACTGAAATATTAATTTAAAAACAGTTGCATAGAATCGTACTATCTTGTATGAATTAAATTCACTGTACATCCTGAAGAAAGTATCTAAGCATAGACCGCATCTTTGAAGCATTAAGCACATGTTATTTGGGAATGATGCAGTTATACATTTTGTTGCAAATTAATTTGAAATCAATTATTTCATAACAGCAGAATGTTAGAAAAATGTTGGTGACCAACTGAAGTAGAATTATTTATATAAAATTTGAAACTTTTTCCTAACTAATATAGATATGCTGGAATCATTTAATGCATTAATAAAGCCACCTTTCTTTCTTCTTTTTTTTTTTTTAATTTATATTACTTAGGTAGTATGTTATTCATTTGTAAATGACTAATTTTTTTTAAGTAATTTATCTACTAATGCTAAAATTAATTTTATTTGATCAGTTCTTAATCTATTATATTTTTCTTGAATAATATTTAAATGTACATTTAAACCAATATATTCTTATTTTAGGTTGGTCTTATTGCTGCTCGTCGTACCGGTCGTATTCGTGGTGGAAAAACATCTGTTACTGGAAAAGATGATTAGACTATTAAAAATTTAATAAAAAAACTTTGAAAGATTTGGTTGTCTTCATTGCGTGTAATGTATTTGAACGTATAAATTATTATAGCTGTTAAATATTACTGATTCTTTTAGCATACTGACAATTTTACAATACATGCATTTTTCCTGGCTCATTATTTGCACATTAATATTTTGTGACTGTCATTAAATGCTGAAAGCATATAACAATTTGATTGTTTCTTAGAATTTATATATATATATATATATATATGACATTAATTTTTCCCTACTGCATATAAAAAACAAGACTGTAATACCAGCAAGACACTAATATTTAATTTATTAATAAGATACATAACTGCCAACTAGTAAGCTTAGATCTTGTATAATGTAAAAATAGTTTAAGTGTCAACAGCCTACTTTATCTAATTATCAATGTGCCTGACTGCAGATAGGGAATTCCTGGGTTTAAATCATGGTTCAGGTATGTATGTACTTTCTATTTGTCCTTTTCTTGTATAAAATGTTTGTGAATGGTTGCCTAAACTATAAAAAGATACCTATGCCATGTGCGTACTGAGAAAGTCAAGGCTCAGCACCAAATTATGGTTCAGTGGGAAATGTGGAACAGTGCACCCTGTATTGCCAGCCTAACTGGCACAAGACAACAATTGAAAGTATCAATCCTAACCTAAATGTACATTTCTTCCATTTATTCAAGTGATTTATTTCCACTGTCTGTTTAGTTTGATTCAATATTTGTTGTTTATTAAATAATTGTAGGGTAATAAGTACTTATGAAATATTAAAGTAAATAATACTGAATCTGTTAAAAATGTCCAATTGTCCTTCATTATTGAAGCTGTGCTACCATTTGGATTATTAGTTTATCAGACTTGGTTCAACAATTCCTGGGTTTGAATTACACTTTGTTCTTCAATATTTCTTATGGTTCCAGATTTCATGAAAGTTTTTTTTTAACTTGTCATGAAATTTCTTATTAGTATGTAAACATTCTCTTAAAATTTTTTTCATTTAATAACAGTTGTTGAAAATAAAAGAAAGCCTAATAATTTAATAAAATGTTTTAGCTATTAGATATAAATTACGCTTTTAAAGGATAAACGTTCCCCTTATGTCTTAAGGTATTTTTATAAAATATTTTTGTGAAATATTTAAAGTACTCTGATTTTTTCCCCCACTATATTTGTGTTATAGAAGAAATTCACTTTTAGAAGAAAAGAAATTCACTTTTACCTTCATGTCATCTGTTTAACCCTAGAGAAAGCTGGAACGACAAGATTGAAAGTCACTTAAATTATGTGTCTGGGATAAGTCTGAGGGGATTAAATTTCTGGTCTTGACATGAAACAAATAATAGAGCTGAAGTATAACCTTCATGTACAGAGTATCTGGACCTTGCACCAGAAAACTCAACCACCAACCATCATGTACGGAGTCCTATATTTGTCTAAAATTTTACAACTGAAAAGTGTTGACCTCCATTTCTGAAATGGAATTTTACATCTAGTTACAGCGAAAAAATACAATTATCTAGAAAGATTTTATAGCAATCTTAAACTCTTGCTGTTCTAGAAAAAAAAAAATACTAAACTAGAACATTTCAGCTTCTTAATACTTAGCAAAGTTTGAATTCACTTTCTTGGAATTTGCTTATGAAAAATTGCTATTTCAGTATATGTGTATCAAAAAAAAATTTTCTCTGATCAGACACCGCAAAATTTAAATCGTCCTTGCCTGGAATCGGTGTTTCTCATCCTTTTAGTATTCACGGCCCAATTTTCATCATCCCCCCCTTCCCACCCACCGCATACAATAAAATATATACGTTAATGTATTTTGGCGCTAAACCTATTCTATGACCTTAATTTTAAACTTTACAAATTACCAAGAATGAGGAAATTGACATTTTGCAACACCGACCCTCAGCATTGAAAAAACAGAATCCTATACCTTTTTATTGCTCTTGCGTCCCACCATGTCGGGCATTCTCACGGTTTTGCGAGCAATTTCTATTCGTCTGGTCAGCTTAAAAAGTTAGGAGCGTGAGCAGATGTGACTAAATGTTTTCTCATAGGGAGAAGGAGAAAGTTCTATGACGCCAATTTCAATTCCAGATAATCTCATTCGAGTCGATCCTTCTATCGCTATTGAATCTATTCTGATTGTGTATGTTAAATAGTTAAATGATAGACACGCATCAACAAGTTCACAGACGAGCATAGTCCAAAAATAAAATCGAGAAAATATTATCAAAAATACTTAAATTTTGGGTACACTAGTACCGAAATAAATGAAGAAAGGCCCCTGTGTATCATTTGCTCAAAAATGTAGGCGGCAAACAGCATGAAACCTAATAAACGCTTCATAGTGAGTACGTAAACAAACCCAGAGAATTCTTCGAATTAAAATCATATGAAAAGCAAAAATCATTGTTTTAAAACGTTGTCTGAGAATCAAAAAGCTTTAATTGCCTATTACAAAATACCTCTTGCCTTCATGTAAAAAGCCTCACCATTGGTGAAGAGCTTATTTTGCCAGCCACAATTGCGATTGTAGAAATCATGTTTGGAGATAATTTTTCAAAACACTTGCAGTCTCAAATGGTACTGTTGCCCGTCGAACTGCTGTTGTAGCTGAAGATATAGTGTCCTTTTGTCGAAGTTGCGTTACAAACATAGAATGGAGGAATTGCGTCAGAATATACACTAAATGTGCTCGTTCTATGTCCAGAAGATTCCAAAGTATTCAAGCACTTGTGAAACAAAAATCGCCTCAGTGAGTCTGGATACATTGCAAAATCCGCAGAGAATCTTTGGCTTCCAAAAAAAAATGAGTCCTGGTTTGAATATTATGTTAACTACAGTTGTAACCGCAGTAAATTATATAAAAATGAGACCCCTGATATCAAGAATATTTTCTGCACTTTGTAAAGACATGGATGCGGTACATTCAGCGTTACTATTTTATTGCGAGGCAAAATAGTTATCACGAGGTAAATTTTGCAACGTGTTTATGAATTAAGAGAAGAAATTCCTTTTTCCTAGAAGAGGAAAACAGACCGGAATCTGAGAATTTCCGCGATGTTTATTTGTGATGAAATTGAGCTACATGTGTGGTCGACATATTCGAGAAATTAAATAATTTAAATCTTCAACTGCAAGGAGCAAATACACATATATTGGATACGAATGATAAAGTTAATGCTTTTTGTAGGAAATTGGAGTTTTGGAGCAGAAATTTAAAACAAGAAAACTTAACAATATTTTCAAATTTGAATGATTGTATTAAAACTTAGAAGGCTGAAGAACAATATGTAAAAGTTGTTTTTGTAACCACTGAAAATCATATAGCAATGCAGCAAAGAATTTTAAAAAGTACTTTCTTGTTGACGACAAACTGATATCAAGTTACAAGTGGATGAGTGATCCATTTCAAAACACTCCCAAAGGACTCTCAACTGAAGAGGAAGAAACCTTCATAAACTTCACGGCAAGAGGCGAAACCAAAAGACAATTGAGTAATAAATAACTCTTCGAATTTAGAGCAGGAGTGGATGATGAGTTTTCTGCACTAAAAAAATGGGCATTTCGCATTCTACTACCGTTTTCAACATCTTACCTTTGTGAAACGGGATTTTCTGCGGTGGCTTCTTTGAAGACAAAATATAGAAAATGAACGGCGAATGTCTATTTCTAATATTAAACTCTCCTTCGAAAAGCTTTGCTCTGGAAGACAAGCCCTAGGATGTCACTAATATTTATAAAATTTGTTTTTAATTTAATAAGTTAATTTTAAATGTGTCGAAATGTATTTTGTTTTGTATGCGTGTGTGTTCTTTCCTTTCAGTCACTTAATCAATTTTTTTTTTAATAACATTTTCTCTTGGATATGCTCCCCATTAGTGTGCTTGCGCCCCATAGGATGAGAATCACTGCCGTAAATTATTTTATGATGTAATTTTAAACATCCCAGATTCTGCACCGCGATTCTCATTACAAAAAGTACTGCTGCAGCATTAGGTGTCCCAAGTTCATACCAATCAATGCACAAACCTTATTTCGATTGTATTCGAGAGATATTGCGATTCTATTATACCCTCGATTGTATCTGGAGGATGACCTTCCTGGCCATCCTCCTAATATAATTCCTCGTCTGAAGAGTAAGCTCAAATGTAATCACTACACAGGTTTGCCCAAGAATCAACATCTCGTCCGACAAAAAATGAAGTATACAAAAATTTTTGTAATACCATATTCACGAGTTAAGTACATGTTTTCCTATGTTTACTAAAAAAATATTAAATTGTCTACACAGTATTCAGGAATCGTCAACATGAGCAAAATAGTTTACGTTTTTATGTTTCCCTTATGAGCGAAATTTGACTGTGAATCGTCCAGGGAAGTGAGCAAAATTGTAATATTATTGCTTAGAACGATACTACACATACACAGGATTTGTAGTCTGATATTCATATGTGAAAACAAGGTATTTGTGAAGTGAATTCATAATATTTCGATAATTTTTGCATTGTTGACTGTTATTCACAGTGTATTTCCATATCACACTTTAGAGTTTAAAATATTTTCAGATTTTATATGCTCATAGTTGATTATACTTCGATTTGATAATTTGTGATGAAAATAATATAGTGTAAAAAATATTAGTGTTTAATAGCTCTGAATGGAGGCAGCACAAGTAGACTTCACATTTATAAGCAAAATTTGATACAAATTTGTTAACGCAGAAAAGAAATCCAATTGTGCGATGAATATACTAATTTAAAAGCAGTTTCTTTAAGCCCAAGCCATCAGATATTTTAGATTATTTTGAAAATGCAAAAAATATTTTTGGTGAAATTATAAGTGAAATGACATAATTACCACCATTTCGAGTGATTTGCATTTCAATTGAATTAAGAAAATGTATTGGTGCCAGAGGTTTTAAAAATCTACCAGCTTCAATTAACATTGTAATAACTGTTAGAAACTACAGTAACGATTTTCACAATTCTTCGAAACGCCAGTTAATACTATTAAAAGTAAAGCTTGAAAATTTTCGACTTACATTTGATGATTAGACAAGTGTAAGAAATAGGCATTGTTTAAACACATATTCATTAAATGTTTTCTTTGTAATCAACTGCGTCGCCAAAAAAAAAAAAAAAAACAAAAAATTCAATATTTTATTTTCCTGAATTAAATAAGTTGTAATAATATTTACAGTGAAGTAAACAATATGTTTGAAATGTGTGTTGTTGGAAACCAGAATAATATAAAATCATGGAAATATTTTATGAACTCTTTGATATATACGTAAAATAATAATGTAGATATAGATTTTAGATAAACTCATAAGATGCGTTATTAATAAAATTAACTAGAAATTTATTTTCCTTAACCCCTTGACTGACTTTGACGAGTCTGACTCGTCATTGATTTCCTGGGCCATCACAGACTTTGACGAGTCAGACTCGTCAAGCGCTTCTTTCGGCGGACGCCGTGCAAGTTACAATTAGATTACATAGTTGCTTCACTCGTTCGACGATTCTCATTTAAAAAAGCACACTGAAAGTAAGAGTTCAGTTTAGCAGAAGTCTCGCACGGTGAATGTTATACTAGCCAATATTTGAGTTTAGTAAAGATTATAAATAATCCCCGTAACATGTATAAGCCGGATGCATTATATGAAAGTGGGGATGATGGTGTAAATTGATGGTGTAGTTCAATTAAGCGAAATTAAATAGTTTTTTTTTTGTCGCATCAAATTCCATTTAATTCGTCAGTCAAGGGGTTAAAATTCAAATAAAACATGCGTAAATTTAAATAAAATAAAAACTGCTTTTCCACATAAAAATAATAAAGTATACTTTAACACAATTTTGAGATTTTGGTTGTACAAGGATATATATATATCATCGAAATTTTTTTCAAAATTCTGAAATATATTTTAATATATATTAAAATTCTCTATCAGTATATAAGATTTAATTTAGTAATAAGTATTTAATTAATATGCATAAAATAATATAAAAATAAATTATATATTATACTTAATGTATAAAAATATAATATAAACATGAGTATAAATAAATTGATTATTTTTTTACAGGATTTTTTATTCATATTTATAGCGCTTACTCCAAAATAAAACAAAACCGAAAACATTACGATCAGTGCTTAATTTAAAGTGATATACACTTGTTTCTTCGAAAAATCAGAATCTTTTTAAGTATATATACACACTGCTGGCCATCCAAATTGCAACACTAAGAAAGGCAAGAGATATCACAACGAAATTTATTTTATAGACTTATGAAGAATATGAAGAAACATTGGACATAGAATATGAGACATAGAAACATTATAGAATATGAAGAAACATTGGACAATGTTGAGACCAAGTATCAAATGATTAAATTTATAGACTTCTTTTACGTGTGATTCTTGCCAAAATCAGTAGCCACCTTTGTTGTAGATCACTGCTCGGCATTGACTGAAAAAAACTTTGGATGTGTTCTTGGGGTAATGCAAACCAAGCAGCTTCTACACGTTGCCAAAGTTGATCTGGTGTGGCAGCTGGGGATGTAATCTAGATCAACCATGGACCACATATTTTCTATAGTCAAAAGGTCTTGCCAGAGAAGCAATTCAAACTGGCGATTGATGAAGAAACATTGGACAATGCATGCCATGTATAATCGCGCATTGTCCTGTTGAAATAGGGCTTTGGGCAAGCCCTGATGATTAGGAGGGTTAACTGGCTCCAACACTTCGGAGGTTTAGTGCTGGCTGTTTAAAGTACTCGCAATGCATACTAGAGGAGTGCAAGAGTAATATCCAATAACGCCACATACCAAAATACCCGGTGCTGGACCAGTGTAGCGATACATAACACACCTGTTTATCATCCTCTATCCACGATGTCTCCAGACTCGAATGCGACAATCGTGCTGTTGCAGATAAAAGTGTGACTCGTCAGTAAACACAATTTCATTCCATTGTGCCGTCCACATCCTACTTTCATCATACCATTATCGGCGAAGACGTTTGTGGTTCTGCGTTAAGGGTAGACAAAGCAATGGACGTCTCGCGAACAGACTACTGAGCTGTAAATGGCGTCGAATAGTACTCGCTTGCTTGTTATCAGGTAACGTAGTGCACTGTGGTGGATGTGATTGAAGTCGTCATTCTGTTGTACCCTCTTGCATCTAACGATCACATAATCGCAATACAGTTGTTTGACTTCGTCCAACATGACTACCGATTTCTCTAAAAGATAATCCACAATCTCTGCAGGCCACTATCCTTTATCTGTCGAACTCGTATACATGATCAAAAATGATCGCTGTTTCTTACACGGCATAATTGATAATTAAAAAAAAAAAAAAAAAAAAAAAAAAAACTAGAAAAACACGATTGATAAAGTTATAATCGTCGAAATCTTCAAGCCTTAAATAGCTCTTTGAAGTGGGGCAACAGGCCCGCGTGATGTGCATCTGGACTAAAATTCTAATCATTTACATATCTTACCTCTCCTAATGCATGTTGTAAATTTCATATCATTTGCATGTTTCCTTCAGTCTGTTTGCATTTACGGTGGCAAGCAATGTTCATTTATATAAAAATACAATTTGTATCTATTTATATTTTTGGTACACAAAATTTTAGCTGCTTTTTCGCTTATTAAAATGATAAACTTATATTTATTAATATTGTATATTTATCTTCTATGATATATTTAGTGTGTTATATTATATATCTGTTTCACTAAATTTAAACTAAATTAAAGGAATCGAATAAGTTATTTATTTATTGTAACTTTTTTAACAAAATTCTAAATTTATGGGTATACCCGCGTTTTACATATGCAAAGTCAATTGCTGGCCTAAAAAAACGAGTGTCAGGGAAATTCTAAGTGCTTTCTAAACTTTCAACATCTTCGTAGCAGCCTTTATATTAAAGTCCAACTGTTAGCCATGATGAGGATCACATCTGTGCTAAAGATAGGTAATTCAAGAGAGATTACTTTTTGCAATAGCAATCTCTGATAATTACTGAAAATTAAAATTTTGAGTGGAAAAATTTTCATTATTTTAAAGTCAAGCGTCATTTTTCCAATCTTAATTGTTTACCAAGAAAAAAATTTATTTTCTTGCTTCTAAGAATAGCTTTAAGAAACTTTTCAACAGTAATATATTATATTAAAATACTAATCAAATCTATAATTAGTGAGTACAGGCCCTCATATTAATAATAAATGATTACAATGGAGCTAATTCTTAAAAATGCAGATTACTCAAACTCAGTTAGAATTTTATGCTTTTGATATACTTAAATTAATTTACGATTTTGTTGTTTTTGAGTACCTGCAAGTTGTTGCTTCGAGTAATGCAGCAATATGCTCAGACATAACTGATGATAGAACAGTTTTCACCATTTTTCACAATTATCATTTTCGGCAACTATATTTGGGTGAGCTGTTTTTTGTTTTTAAAATTTATTTCTGTTACAGCAGGTAATTTAATGCAACTATTATATAAGAAATATGTAAACACCAATAGAAGCAACTTCCTAGGATTTAAAATTACATGATATCCAATACAATTTTTACTCATGATAAAACGATACTTCAAACTCTCTTCCCTGATGCTCATTTTAAAATGAAGTATTATTTTATTATCTCATTTAACATGGCCATGAAAATGTTATTGACGTTATAAATTTGAAAAACGAAATAAAAACATGCTTTTTTGCAGATTTAAAGTTTATTCTAGAATAAATTAATTTTTAGCTTTTTTTTTTTTTTTTTTTGAATGAAAGTTACACTGTGTTGAATCCAATGAAATGATAGTTAGTTCAGAATTTATATTGTTATTTAGGTACAACGCAAATATATTGCTTATAGATTCAATATTAAAATAAAAATTGAGGCAAATCTTTTTGAATCAGTGAGATTAAAGCCATCAAGGTATGAATATTGTTAATTCAATGTGTGTGTGTGAGACAGACTTTATTAATTCAAAATTTCATTACACTAACTAAATTTGAGCTCATGACTTATGAGGAAAGATGATCAGATTTGAAGATAAAATCAATGCATTTACTATGATAAGAAATCGTATCCAGCTAATATTCAAAATAATGAATGAATTATGGAAGAAATATGCATAATTACACTTATGCATTCTAAGGAATTTGATATATATATGAATTTCAATACTGTTAGTTTCAACAGTATCTTATTGTTATGTTTTGATGAATTTAACAAAGGTTCCAATTGTATTTATGTTCTATATTTGAAGCAGTTAAGAAATTTTACATACTTTTTTTTTATATAAAATAATAATATCTTAAATTTAACATATGTTTTTTTTTAAAATTTTTTCTTTTAAATTTTTTTTTAATTACCATAAGCAAATTGTGAAATTTTCCATTATATCCATTCCTATGATTATAAAGAAATAGCATGTTTCTTATGGGAAAACCAAAATAATATAACGTAGATATGATTGATTTTATTGGCTCACAATTTTATTTTAAATACCAATCAATTTTTTTTTTTTTTGCAAAAATTGACTAAAAAGTGATAAATAATGGTAAACAAGCTAATTTGGTGCGGATTTTGTCTGTTAAAAAGAACATTGAAATATTATGGTCTCAAATCACCTTAAAAAAAAAAAAAAAAAAAAAAAAAAAAAAAAAAAGCCGAATACTGTAAAATTTAATTTTGTTTCATTGAAAAAAAAATACTCCTACATTGCATTTAGAAAATCGATCACTGACTAGATTTCTAAACAGTTTCTGCCTCAAATAAACATTGGCGTTTGAATATAAATTTTGTTTATAAGTTATAATTATTTATTTGTGAAATGTAAATATAAAATGTTTGTATAATTTTTTAATAGTTTCTAAAAATGTAAATTTTTTTATACAATCCACGATGGAATATACAAATGGAATATTTAAGATTATAATTTAAGATTTATTTTTCTTTCTCGTACAGGCGATTTCATATTGGGGTATAATGAAAAATTACCGCAAATTGCCTATCAGGATAAACAATTTGTTGATAACATAAACTACTTAATTTTCATTAATTTAAAATAAGATATTTTTATATAATAATTTTTTTTTATCAATTTTTCTGTTACCATACATTAAGTGTTCACAATGGATGTTTCTTTTTAAGGTACTTTACTGATTTCAAACAATACATTAATACAGCGGATAATTTTGAATTAATAATAGAACATGCTAAAAACTCAGCAGGCCAAATTCTGAATCAATTTGGTGACGATGAAATGTTGATACGATGACGTACATACTAGGGGTCCCAAAACAGAATTTTCTGCATAATTCTCATAGGTCAACAAATCTATTATTATAATAAAAATTCTGGTTACCACAAGATAAGCAAGAATATCCCCTCCCCCCCCGCAAAAAAAACTTCACATCAGGATTTGGCATGCTGGATATACGGCATCTGTGTTTCTCTTTATTTTCCATTTTCCTGTATGAGTGAATAATTGATTTTTTTCTTTTTTTTTTTCTGTTGTCTCATTATTTTTATAATAAATTTATCGAACATAGAAAAAGTGTTTAACGAAGCAAGATGGCTTATGCTTAATTTATCAAAATCAATGACAAAAATGAAATGATAAATTATTACAAAATCTGGAGGTTTACCAAGTGGTCTGTTAATTAGTGAAACAGTTATTTCTTTACAGAAAACTGTATTGAAAACTCTAATATAGGATGATAAAAGATATCTTCTTTGTATGCATCTATAATGTTAAGGCTACGAAAGTTATCATTACTGGTAATCCTGGCTATGAAGAATTTATTAGTAGCATTCGGGGTTTAATTTCAAAGCTTATTTCTCCAAGTGAGGTCCAAGATTAGATATTCTTATGTTCCTGTGAAGTAATGTGTAAATTTATCATAATCTGTATAAAACTGTGTATGTTATTCTGCCTAGAAATCTTTAAATTTATTGAATAAGAATCTCACACTCATTTGGTAAATTACATTTGAATTTATACACATAAATAAATGTATAACAAATATATTTGCATTTTGCTTAAGATTCATTTGGAGATAAAATATCAAGATTCTGAATCAGGATCAAATTGCCCTGGCAGAACCGATATCGATCTATCTTTTCTACCTGTGAGTTACCTGTTTCACTAATTAACAGACCATAAAAGTGAGACAGATGTAAGGTTTTGATTAATAATGTATAGCCTATGATTACTCTTTAACTAAATAATGGAAAACATTACTTCTTATAGTTTTTTTCGTTGAAGTTTGATTTAAAAGAAACTATAAATTTCTGTAATTCAAATAAGATGAAATTTTAAAGTAGTGCTCAGCATGGTATTTTTACTTGAAATATTTAACCGTAAAAATCTCGTCTGCTCATGTTGAAATCTGAACGCGGGGTTTAGTTTGTGTAAATATTTCCTCATTTGGGAAATAAATAAATTAAAATGATCATAATGGTTGATTTTAATTAAAATAGACCGTCTAAAATTTTTATTACAAATAAACAACATATTTGATATAAATGAGGTTATTATAGCTGAAAATTTTCCATAAACTATAAATTATCTGTAGTAATTTTTTTTCAAGGATGGACCAATTAACTATATGACATTTGTTTTGAATTTATAAATTTATTCCAACGCTATTCTTATATATAAATTTATTATTATTTTTTGTATTGAGCTTTCATAAGGAGTAATGTCTTGTCTAATAGGAGCGGCAAATGTTAAAAGTAATTAACTATTTTTGATTTATTAATTCTATTAAATGCATAGATTACAGTAGGATACGAAAAATTTAAGAAAAAATGCTTTTCATTAACTTTAAAGATTTATAAATTTAATTTATTTAGTTTTAATTTTTTTATGTGCATTTCATAAAAATTACTTAAAAATAAATTTTTATTTAGATAATATAAGCTTTGATTTCTATTCCATTTTATTAAATGTGATCTATTGATTGCTTATCGGAATTTTTTTTTTAATACTTATAGAAAATAAATTTCTCAATAAGATATTTCTGTCGCAGAAGTATGTTTACAGCTTATATCTTGTTTGTGTATTGAACATTTTTGTAAATTTATCTTTTTTCATATATAGTAATTATGTTAAATTTTATAGTGTTCTACTTGATTTTATTGTCTTTGCAGTAAAATAACAAAGAATGTAAAAAAGTGGTTAAAAATAGCTAAATAAAAGGGAACCAACCTATTTCCTGAATTTGACTAATTGCATATTATATTAAGCTTTTTGCAATTAAAACATTGTGAAAGATGTTAACAATTTTAACTTACTAATGATCTTGGGATCATTTTGATAAGCCATGAAAATCAAATACCATTTTTAATGCCTATCTGATCTTTCTGCCTTTTTCCTATCTGGAATTTATTTTGAACATATTCATGTTTATGTAGCCTTGCAGTTAATAATATTTAGCATTTCTTAATTTTATTTATTAGTCAAATTCTCTAAAACTGTTAAATTATCAATGCATTTAAAAATAGTTGAATATACACATTTTTTTTTATTTCTAAACATACGTTTTTCTTACAGTTTTTGGAAAAGCTTTCCATGCATTAGCACGCATTGCTGATGATTTGTATATAGAAGCTCTTCCTACTGAGGTAAATAATAATTTCTGTTGTGTTGTTAATTTCATAATATTTTTATGAATAGTACAAGCAAATAACTGATAATAGCAGATATTTATGTAGAAAATAAATTTTGCACTTAAAAATTCTGTATTGCACTTTTTCTTAAAATAATGCAATATTTTAAGAAAAAGTTTAAGTGATGTGGAAATTTTAGAATGAAATGCATTTATCATTATAGTGATTACTTACAAACAATCAGTTATAGTATTTCTTTGATGTCAGAAATAAAATAGTTCATCACTTTGCATTACTCCACATTCTGTCAATAGATTGCGTGTGACACTTAGTGTCTGGATGAGTGAAATTATGTGAATGATTTACCATGAATAGTTTATATTCAGCAGCTTCCAAATCAAAGGATTTACAAATATCTTAATGGAAAAATATCTAATTAATGTATATTTCATGAAAATATTGTGTGTTTAAAACTATGCATAAAAATTTAAATTAAAGTTGTAAAATAACTTATCAAATGTAAAGTAATGCAATGATAGTAAATAACCTTCTAATTTTTCATTCCTTATTAAATTTATTTTATATTTTGGAATAAGATTCAGAATCTGAAATAAAAATTTCATTATTATATTTTATAGAAAACAGATTTAAATCTTTCTATTTTAATGAGATTATTGGATTTTATTATATAGACATTGAAAAGACTCTTATTTGTTTACTTATTATATTTCAGATTTAAGTTCCTATTTATTTTACCTTAACCAAAAATTTTAATCTCTTTGTTTCTCTTGAGTACATCAAGTAATTATAGAGTAACAAACTAAATCAGATTGAAATTCTAAACTGGAAATAGCGTCTTAGACTTTGCACTCCACATAAGACATTTTCTCAGAGAAGAATGACACTTCATTTTGTAGCTGCCAAACTCACTTGAAAACACATCCTTCACTAAGATGCTTTATTCTTGTGTAATGCAGTATATCAGAGTATTCAAATAACAGGGACTGATGACAATCTTGATATTGTCTGTGAGTAAGACCATAAAATGGAATAGTATTTACTAGCTCCTTGATAGCATCAAGTATGGGTTTCATTTTCAGTACAGATTTACACAGAACATCTTGATGTATAACACTAAGTATAAAGACAACATAGTTCCTGAGATAGTTTTAATTGAGGAGCCCAAGAAATAGATTTTTTTACTGTCATATTTGTTGTTCTATTGGTCATAATATTACATATATATATTTATTATAAGGACTTTCAAAGGTAATATTGTATGAATAATACAAACAATTGCTATTCTATAGTTTTATCACCCCTATTTTGAATTCACCATGATATTATATGTCCGCAATTTTCCCATATGCAATCAATAGAATATGTGCGAAAAGAAAAAGCTGCCAGCTGGAGCTTAAAGTACCCATTCTGCTACACGTGAGGTCTAATTCACTTATGTTGATTTCCAATTAGAAAGAGACAACACTTGCTGGCACCAGTTTGCAGCTACAATTAGCAAAGAATAGCTATAATTTGCGAATTATAGCTTCTATAATTAGCAGCTATAATTCGCTTTTAATACTTTACCGATTGAAAGCTATGTGCTAGCTATTTCTATCAGTTTGTTGTGTAGAATAAAAAAAATAAGAAAAGTGAAAAAATTATCATCAGTACTTAGAGACAAAAGGAAGAAAAAGTAATATTTAAACAAAGTAGAACAGGAAACAGATGTAGAATATATTATATATTTTTTTGCTTAGACCGACAAATTAAAATTCTATCAATAGATCGGAGAGGATCTTCTGGTGAGCTACAGTTTACCCATCTTTGTTCTAAACTATAAAAAGTTTTTATTACCATATTTTATTCAAACAAAAGTGGTTGTATTTATAGTGCAGAACAAATGATTAAAGTTTTGTCTTATTTTCTCACAAGTCATTTATGGGCATACAGGTATATTGAGTATATTTTATAAAAAGATTACTATAGGATATATTCCTTGGAAATGGATACTTGTTAAAAATTTTTTTAGCTAAAAATCTTGATTTATTATATGCGCATAATTTTGCTTTTAATTTAAAATAAAATTTTGTAATGTATCCTGTGTTATTACTTTTGGATTAAATGCTCAACAATATGATGATGTCTTATAATATATTATGGTGTATAAATTTTTTCTGGAAAACAAACTTTTTTATATTCAAACCCCTCTTCTAGTTAGTATTTTATTTTTATGAGCTTTGGTTCAAAAATTATCACTGGAGGGTATTCTTTTTCCAATTCTATATCCTAGATATTATCTATGTAAACTATTGTGTTATCTGAAGGACAACTAAATGTTTAAAAATAATTACATTTTAGATGTTTTTTTTAAGGAATATTATCCATCTGTGATGATGTCTATATGTGATTAATTTTTCATTAGTTGGAATTTTTCTTTATTGTCATATTTTCTTGCAATTGATTGTTATATATATAAATAGTTTAGGTATTAGTTTGTTGATGGAGAGATTTATTGACTATATTATCATACCATAGTTAGTTTACAAATTTATCTTTAGATATACAAATTTATATTTAGAAAGAATTATAATTTGTTCCACTTAGTATCCAATTTATAGAATTTAATAATTGAATTTGATTTTTTTGTTGATTTATTTACTTGAATTAGTTGGTTTATATTTTTTACAGATTGAGAAATGTAGTAAACACAATAATATAGATAATTAAAGAGCATAGTGAATATATTTTATTCTTTTGCTGTCATGAACATTTTAATGTCAGTCTTTTATTCTTTCAATAACATTTATGATAGTAAATGAATAAAACCTGTGAAACATAAACATAAAAAGATGTGAGAATTATTTATGTAGTTAATTAATAATTTATCCTCAAGATATATGAGGAGAATATAACTGCCAAATTCTGTATGAAAGGAGAGAATTTTTTTTAACAGATATGACCTTTCTTTATTTTATAAATCAGTTTTAATTTTATAAGATTTTTTACATATCTTATTACTTTTATTTTCATATTATTAGTAATTATAGGAATCATAAGTGATCCTCACTTGAATTCTGCAAATCAAATATTCCTCATCTAGTTTTATTTAAATATCTTCTTGTTTTTAAATTAATTCTATATGCTTTACCAAGTAGTGAAATAAAAATTAAGTAACTTATTTTATTTTCTTCTTTAGATAATATTTCATACGGTAAATTCTTCAAAATCTGCTTATGCATGTTTTACCTTTAAACAAGATTTCTTTATTTCTTACAAAGAGGAGTCTGTTGAAAAGAGAAAGGTTCTGTTGAAAGTTAGTGAAAAATTTTATTAAATTATCTAAATTTTGTAATTATTAGTTATGGAGTGAAAACCTATAATTTTTTAAATTTTGTTTTTGTAGTCATGTTTGATGGCTTTTCGCTCTCTTCCAAACTTGGAAAAAATGGTGGATAAATGTTTATTTGATATTTCAAGTGCTGCAGATTATTTACTTCTAAAATTTTTTGGCAAGCATGGTAATTATAAAATCAATATAGAAACCAAATTTTGAATTTATATTTTCTTATTTAAAATATAGATATCTCATTTACACAGTAATTCCATTTATAATGAGCAGTTTTTTCAGCAATGAATATATTATTTTTCTGCAAAATTAGGCATTGTTTACTTTGTTGTTGTTGTTTCTTATCCCTGTAACTCATGGATCTGGTTTAGCATTCTCATGAATGCTAAACCAGGTCCATGAGTTCATTCATCCTGAAGACATCCAGAACTAAAAGGGGGTATTGAACCAGGACTTGCCTGGTAAGGTTTATGCAGAAGAGCACCTAATACAGATTTTGAAATGTTTAATGCCTCCAACAAAAGTCATGATGACAAGTGACCATTAATGAAATGGGTAACAGCAGTTTGATCTCGTCTATTGTTGCCTTGAATTAAGAAGCCTCCAGGGTACCTACTCTGATACCACAGTTGTACCACTGCCAAAATAGTGTTTACTATAGTTTCTGCTATTAAAATACTGTTTTTTTTAATAACGTTTGGCTCTTGGGTGACTAACCCTTTGCCACAACAAGGCTAGAAACTGCTACTCATTTATTGTTCCAAATCGTCACCTGTGAGCCAAGTCATAGAGGCCAGTAGCATTACCGGTGTCATACTACCACAAACCAGTTTATAGGATGGGCCACATTTATTCATTATCTCAAAAGAAAGGACAAATAAACACAGATAGAAAGAAACATCAATGTCCGAACGGAAATTCGATCCCAGGACCTAGTAGCCTAGGTGTCAGGAATGTTAACGTTATTAAGGTACTGAAAAATTTAATTTGTAATCATAATCAAATATTGTAACTAATATTACCTTAGTTTATAAACCTTTTGTATGGTAGATTTAATTTATGATTAGAAATTATAGTTAATTCTTAATATTGTTTTTTCCATTCACAATTAGTACTTCTTTACTTTAATTATTTTCATTAAATAAATATTAACAGTCTGAAACATAAACCATATAAAGCATTACTATTAAGTATATATTTGTAAAATTTATTTTCCATTTGGATTATTAAATTATAGGAATAGATTAAATTTTTTTACTTATAAATTTAAGGAAAAATTACTAATGATTTAATTTGCTGAGTTTTGTGATTTTTCACTGGAAAAGATTAGTTAATTATCAAAATATGGTTTGACTTTATACTTGCATTTAAAATAGAAATGTCTTAAATGTATTTAAAAAAAAATTTATTTATATTATGTAATAAAATTTTTTACCCAATACAAAAAGTTAATATAATGCATATAATAAATTTAATTTCATCATGGCAATTATTAATATATATATATATATATATATATATATATATATATATATATATATATATATATATATATATGTATACCCTTTTAGAAACATACCATATAACATATAATAATAAACTTTTTTACTCGGATAAAATATTTAGCTTACTTTAATATTTGTATTAAATTTCAAACAAAAATATTTTCCTCATTGAATTGATTTCGTTTTTTTTCTTAATAATTAATTTAAACAAATGTTATTTTGTCTATAGAATTTATTTGATAAACTGAATATATTTGCTCTACTCTAATTAGCTGAATAAATCCATACAAAACATAAAATCAATATTTTCTAATCTCTTTTTTATTATCATATCTTGATTTATTTTTCTATTTTGCTTACAGGCATGGTTAAAGTATACCAACTGAATTTTGTTGAAAATGAAACAGTTCAAGGATCTTTTCCTTCTTCTGGGTTATTGTGTCAGCTAAATGCTTCATCACGGTATATACATTTCCAAACTATGATATTTAGCTTTTGATATCTTTTTATTTATTTATTTTTTTTTTGCTGCACTTGTGTTAAAAAAATTCTGAAGTATGAAATCCATAATCTAGAGTTTGAATTTTAAAGCAAACTATACATTGAAAATATAGATATTTTTATTTTCTGAATATATTTATTTAGATAGAAAAGGAAAACATAATATATAAAGTCCAAATGATTTAAATATGTTCTATGGATGAAATGTATATGGAGAAATCTTTATTATAGATCATAAAATTTATCAATATATTTATTTAGATAGAAAAGGAAAACATAATGTATAAAGTTCAAATGATTTAAATATGTTCTATGGATGAAATGTATATGGAGAAATCTTTATTATAGATCATAAAATTTATTTTATTACTTCAAACTTGTCTTATTTCTATTGCCTGATACTAACTCATTAAATAAAAAATGAAACTAAAAATCTGGAATGAAGATTTAAAAGTAAAATGCTAAATATTTGCAAATTATTAAAAAACTGAAATTTTCAAAAACTAAGAAAATGAATATATTCCTGAATGTTGTTACTTTAGATATTGCATTTTATTTTCTCCATTACATTTTTATTGTTCGTTTTTTTTAGTCTGGTGGTAATTAGTTATGAAATAACATTTTTGTTATTTTAAGTTTAATTTATAGAAGTTTAGCCTTTAATACCTTCAGTGACAGGCTGGCAGCCAAATGCTTAGCACTTTTGCCTAAAGTTTAACAGTTTAAGGGTTTGAATCCCACTTAGGCATGGATGTTTATTGTCATTTGCTACTTTAAACCAGTAACAAATGACATTAAAGTGTCATTTGTCACTTTAAACTATATATTTATGCATGGTTTAAAGTAGATTCTCAGTCTAAATAGTTCTTGTGTGCAAAAAATAACCATTGAGTGTTAAACAATGTGTGAATCATGCTTGTTTAGTCCCAAGCATGATTCACACATAGTTTTATTGATTCAATAATCCCTTCATTGAATCAATAAAACTATGTGTGAATCATGCTTGGGACTAAACATTGGATATTTCATGTTAGGCTGACCACCTAATTGGGGCATATGCTTCGTACCCCAGGGCTCTCAGTTATGAAAACAGTTATGTGTACTGTAAGCCTTGTTCCCATGAGGGCTATTGTGCTACTTAGATGCAAATTTTTATCAGAGTAATCTAGAGAATAATTTAAAAGCCATCATATTTAACTTTAAAATTTAATAAAGACAAAGAAAGATCTCATTTATCCACATCTTATTTTATGACCAAAATGATGTGGATAAATAAAAATTCTTTTAATGAAAAAAAAAATATTTTTGCAAAATGTAATTTTAATAAAAATTGTTTTAAAGCAAATAATGATGATAAAATTATTATATAGTTTATTGAAATATTTAATTTTTGCTAAATCAATACATAATTTGTTGCTAAAATAAACTGTAGACCTAAAAGCTTTTTAATTTATGAAATTGTACATAATTTTTTAGAAATGATTTTGTACATTTTGTCTACTATTTTTGAATTATAGGATTTTCCGTAAAATGTAGGATCTTCTGTAAAATTAATTTTTTTAAATATTTAGTTTTACTATTATAGCAAATGGTTTTTAAAAATATTAATTTTATCTACTCAGCCTTTTTGGACATAAACTTTATAAAACAAAAGTGAAATTTGATATACTAGCACAACTTATTATCCTGATAAAGATTACACTTAAAGAAGGTAAAGTGCATGGTGAAATTGTGGAACGACTTTCCTGAAGTCTTCTATACAGATAAAGGTTTTACAAAAAGGCAGCGCTCTGTCATGGTTACTGTTCAATTTGGCAATCAGAGTCTCTTGTCTCACAGAAAGAGGAACCATCTACCAGAAAAATTTACAAACCTTGGCGTTTGCTAATAATATCTCCTTGATTACTAGTTCCAGAAAATTTATTGCAGAATCTTTCAATATATTATCTATTGAGGCTGGTAAATTAGGACTAAAAATAGATGAAGATAAAACAAAATTCATGGAAACTTCACAAATATATGTATTTTTTAACTGTTTAAAGTGAAAAACTACATCTTTGAAACAATGTCACAATCCAAATATCTAGGAATTACCAGTAAAAATGGTTTGATCGTAGAGACAAGCAGCAGCTCACCATGTCAAATAAATACTATTATGACCTCAAAAACCATCTAAACTCTCAATTTCTGAGTTTAAAAACAAAAATTAACATCCATATAATATCCAACACTAATTCAACCAATCCTGCTTTATGGGTGTGAATGCTTGGCAATTACTAAATTACATGAAAATAAATTACTAACTTTTGAATCAAAAATCTTTGGTGCAGTCCATGTGAATAATTACTGGATCCTTGTATAATTTTGAAATATATCAAAAGTACAAGCAACCTGATGTTGTTAAAGTCATGAAATGCTATAGACTACAACAACTTGGGCATTTGTTCCGATCTGACAATACAAACCCAGTAAAAAAGGTCACTTTTCCTAATCTCATAAGAACAGAAGACGAGGAAGATTACCAATTAAGTGGCTTGATTAGTGGAAAAGGACTTTAATCTGATAAATATAGGAAACTGAGGAGCCTCACATTTGATAGGACCTGATGGCTACAACTATTATGGAGGGCCTGGGCTTGTAACATGCTGTCATGCCTCATATGCAAGAAGAATATTGTTTTTTGTAATAAAGATTTTTTAATATAAAATTGAATTTGCAAAAAAATGCAGTGAATTTGTAAAAATTAATTCTTAGTTGTTTATTCATGCGTGGTGTTTAAATTAAATAATTAAGGATAATTATTATGATGTTAAATTTTGCAATGTATCAATTAAAAACATTAAACATAAGTTTGAAACTACTTAGTAATATTAATTTTTCAATATTTTTCTGTAAACATTATATGTATTGAAAACAACTTATAAAATCTTTTTTGTAAAAATTTGTAATTTAAATTTATTTTAGGGAAAAAAAGTTATTATAAATATACATTAACTAAGTGGTAAAGATTATGCACCCACAATTTATCTTTCAATGATTTAAAAGTTCAATTAAATGAAGTGCCATTTAATATGCATTGTACTCTAGTTTCAGAATAAAAAATTGTACAATACTTACGTAATCTGCTGCATATACTATATAAGGTTTACAAATATAATTATAATCACAACATACATAATATTCGTTTTGCATTTTGTATATGTCTTGCTGTGAACTCATTTATCATATACTTTTAATAACTTTTTAAATGAAGTTTGTTTTATGAGTTTTCTATAATATTATGTCTTATTTTAGATTACTTCAGGATAGTATCCAAAATTTTAGTTCATCTGTTGAAGAAATAACTTTAACTGTTTGTTTGAATAAAGTTTTATTAAGAAATTATGTTGATGATGAACCAGGTATATTGATTACTCCATTTTAATTAGTTCTGATTACTACTTTTATTAATTTTAATAAAATTTATATAATAAATTTTATATATTATTTATAGCTTGAAAAGACTTTTCTAGCTAATTATCCTTTGCTAAATGAGAATGTTCCTCTAAAAGTGGGAATTAAAAAATTTTTTTACCATAGAAAGATATTTAAATTAATCCAGATTTATTGGTATTATTTCATAAGCAGTTTTGGATTTTTATTTTTATCTTTATCAATGTTATTGATTAGAATTTCCATATAATGAGGAATTTTTTTACACTATTATTTTTATAAATTATATAATAAACAAAAATTATAAATAAAATTATATGCATTAAATGTAGTATGGTATTATAACTAGGTTTTTCAAACTAAAATTTCAAGTTTGTTTGAAACCAAAAAATTTTAAATAAGGGAAGATTCTTTCCAATTTTTTGCTTGCGCATCTATCAAAATAGATGTAAAGTATTTTTCATGGTTTTCAGCTTTTTGAAAACTTAAATACTGCTTATTAGCTTTACTAAGTCTCCCAGAAAACTAACTATTAACATTATCAACATTTCTCAATTATTTGGTTACCTACAGTGTAATATCACATTATTTAATTTAATATAAAATTAATAAAATTTACTATTAAATTAAGTATTTTTATGTTACTTTTAAATTTTAAATTAAATTTTCTTTTAGTGTATTGTAAGCCAAGTCAGTAATTTTTGCCCATGTATCGTATTTATATGATTTAAAATGAAAAAATGCAAATTTTATTTTGAGTTTGTTCAGACCATTAAATTCATGTCTCAAACAAAGTAAACATCTTAGTTAAAATAATACTGCTGTTCATTTGTGTAATAAAAGGAAAATTTTTCATAAATAATTGAGTTCTTTAAATTTTAAACATTCATTATTTTTTCACAGAACCCAACAAAGTTGTTCATACCGAATTAACATTAGAATCAGAAGAATTTGATCTTTTTGAAGTAGAGCAAGAAACTAAAATCACTTTTTGCCTTAAAGAACTTAAAGTGAGATAAGAGTTTATTCTTTTTTTCAGTGCATTTCTTAGTGAAATTTTAATTGCTCCATAAAATGTTTGATAATGTATATAATTGCTCAGTAAATATATATGAATTTATATCAATAATATATTGCTCAATAATATATATGAACTATTAATTTGCAAACTTTCTTTTAGAAAAATAATTTTAAATAATTTACTTGTGTAGCACTTATCTGGTTTAATAGGAACAAAGAAATAAGTTCCTTAAATAGCTCAAAATAATTTATTACAATTAAGGGTACAATTTGAGCACAACACAGATACATATACTACAAATAAAACAAAATTACATCTAAACACATAAAGTTAAAGGGAATAGGGTAAACATGAGAGTCATATGGATATACGTCTCATTCCTACGGTTGCTGGAGAGGGACTCACTTCCTTGGTGATGACGTCATGGGTGGTGCTGAAGATATGGGGCGCTACAGACTCCCCCTCTGGCTCGCCCGACGTCCCGGCAAGGGAGACAGGATTGAGGTTAAGGTTGAGGTTGTCTACGTGGTCTTCTCTACTTTTCAATGGATACACTGGCCCTTTATCTCTAGAGGATTGTTGATAAGGCTTCAACATACTGGTATGGTAAGTGCATTACTTGATCAGGGCAGCAGGATCTGCAACATCATATGTATTTGGGGATTTATTCGTTAATATAATATAAGGTCCTTCACGCTTGGGCATGAATTTTTTACTTGTTTTGGTTTTGGACTTGCTCACGGGATGTAAAGTGATCCAAACTTTATCACCTGGTTGATAATAAAACGGTCTGTGCTTCTTGTCAAAGTACTCCTTTCTAGCATCTTGCTTTTGCTCTATACGTTCTCTAATTATGGGTGTAAATCGTGCAAATTCTTTTTAAGTAAGGTGTTATCTCTGCGAAGTTATCGTTATCAATGACAGCTCTAATATCATGATTGACATCGTCTGTGGTTCGAAGTTCTCTTCCGAACTGAAGGTAAGCTGCCGTATGACCTGTAGAATCACATTTTGCGGTGTTTAAAGCAAAACGTATCATGGGTAGTTTGTCCTCCCAAGTATCATGTGAGTCACCAACTAGAATTGCTAATTTGGGTTTTAGATCTCGATTTCTACGTTCAGCAGGATTTGCATAAGGAGACTCACATTCCTCAATTATTCCTTCTGTTAGTAAGGAATCTAGCTCTTTCTTCAACAACTCTTTCTTTGCAGGCGTCATTCTATATGGTGGTTCAGCAACAGGTAGGCTATTTCCAGTCTGTATTCTATGTTCAATAAAAGGAGTAGGCTCTCCCCCTGGCTTGAAGTTATTTTCAAATTCTTCCAGCAATGAATTTAATTTGTTTCGTTGTTCTCTTGTCAAATGTTTTCCTTCATCATTCCTCAATTTCACGGAATTAGAGGTTTCTGAAATTTCAGCAGGCATATCAGGAGAAGTTAATTTCTGCGACATTATTACTTTTGCAGTACTTCACGGTTTCGGATGGTTCACGATAAAATGGGTAATGTCTGTGTGGATATTCACTAAAATGCCAAGTGCCATTCTGGATGTTAAGCACAATTCCAGCAGCCTGAGAAAGTCAGTGCCAAGCAATGTTCTATTGCCTCTAGCGTTTGGTAATGCAATAAATTTCATACGAACTTTCTTTCCCTCTACATTAAGATTTACGACTGTAGACAAAGCTGGGACATTTCTTTCTTTTCCATCAGCAAGTACCATTGTAATATTCTTCTTTGAAATTTGAAACCTTTCTTTTTCAATAAACTATAAAATTTCTCTCCGCAATGGAATTTGATGCACCGGTGTCGGCACAAAAAGCTGCTTTTTCACCACAAACAGTTAAAAAAATTGAGCTGGACAATGAATCTGAAGATTGTGCGGTATACAACTTTACACCATTAACAATTGTTTTAGCCTCTTTCTTTTAATTTGTTGCACTTTGGACACTTAGACTGAATAAACCAGGATTACCACATCCATAGCAATGAACAGAAAATCTTCTTTCTGGCTTGTCTTTAGTAAATTTTGGACTTTCATAATTGGAATATTTAATTTTGTCATTTTCCTAGAAATAGGAAGCTTATAGTTTCTCTCTGAAGCAGATTTAACATAGTCTTTGAAGTTTGGCTTCTTAGCAAAGATAGGTGAATTTTTCTTCATTCCCAGTCTTACATTTTCATAACTGTCAAGCTTTTCTGCAAGTTCTAAAGGATCATTCAGCTCTGACCATTGATCAACAAAATGTTCTCTAACCTCTGGAGGTGTTCTTTTCTTTAACTGGTCAGCTATAATTAAGTCTTGCAATTTCTCAAAAGTGACGATATTTAATTCTTTTACCCATCCTTCAGAAATACGATTTAATTTCAAAATAGAAGTCTTTCCATGTTACTTCTGCACTTTTTCTATGTTGCGAGAACATCTGCCGAAACTTATCTGAAGTAAGTCTAAAACGCTTCAAGAGCATCTCTTTCGCCTTTGAGTAGTCTTTAACGCCCTCTTCATTTTCTCTAGCAATTAATTGATTTATTTCAATTTGGCAATGAGCCTATCAAATCGGCATCCAATTCATCTCAGGTATATTCACTAATTTTAATTGACGCTCAAATACTGTCAGATAAAGTCCGATTTCATCTTTATTGGGATTAAATTTTGGGAGAATTCGATTCAGATCCCAGTTTGTTTTCTCTGTTTCACTGGATGGATCTGTGGAGGAAAGTACCTTCTGAGCTTCCACTTGAAGTTTTAAGCGCTATGCAACTCATACGCTCTCTCTTTTTCAATGCATAGTTCTTTTTCTTTTGGCAATTCTTTCAGCATTCAGCTTGTTTTTCTTTTTCAAGCGTTTCCTCTATTATATTAGTTAGCATATTTTTCACCAACTCTTCATCATAATCTTTGATTTGGTTATGATATCTTTCAGTTGAATTACTTTCAGATCATCTGCTACCCCTAGCCCCATTTCTGTAGCGAGGTTTCTCAGATCCTCCTTTTTCCCTTTTCCAAGGAATGACATTTTTGCAAGTGTTTTTATTTTAGTTAAAACGAAATTTAAACAACATCAGTCTTAAGTACCAGATTATGTTAAAATATAAATCTTTTATAACTCTAAATATATATGAAATGTAACTTATTACTATTTATTCAAACATTAATTGCAAATAAAATGAACTCTTTAATTATTGTAAATAAACCTGAAATATTCATATGATATTCACCATAATAAAATAATCAAATCAAATAAACCTGAAATAATCATATAATATTCACCATTATAAAATAATCAAATCAATTTTATTATATTAATCTTACTAAATTTATAAAGATTCGCTCTTATTTTATATTTCAATTCAAACAAAACCGAAACAAAACATTTCAAAATTCTATCATGAAACTTTTTTATTTTCTTTCATTTAAAATTCTATACTATCGTTTTACAATTACCAATAATCACTTAATGTACCTTTGTTTATAAATTATATTTTATCAATACTTCAATTCCAACATTCAATAAATCAAAATATATTAATAAAGATAACTTAATCATATGCATTCAAAGAATATTTTATATATAAATAACAAAATTTTCTATTAAATTTTTATTTCTTTAAATTTCCTCAATTTCCTAAAATATCAATTCTGATTCCTTTTACCAAAATATTAATAATATATTATTTTGTTATCTTAATATATAACCTTAAATATACATGAAAAAAACAATATATTTTCATTCTTTATTCAATGAAACCACTTACTAAAAGATTAAAACACAAAATTTCCAAACAGAAAGTGAATGAGGAAAAAATAAAATAAAAATAAGCATTAATATATACTGAACTCTCATAGCATTCATAGATATTGAGCTGCTAGACAGAGAGGCATTTATGAAAACAATAACAACGGTCGTTTGCGGCGCCTTGTTTCGTGTTTTAAATCAAAACAAAAGTATCATCACATGAAAACGACAGTCATCAGACATTTAAATTCTGTTAGCTACTCAATTTTAAAACACTATCTCACCGTAAAGATTGTTATCTTCAAATATTCAGAATTAAGAAATATAATATATAAGAAATATATAATATTCAAAAAGTAACAAATATTTTACTTATTGTTCATAATTTTCTTAAAATATAATTCACGACACATACTATAATACTTCAAATATAATAATAAAATAAATGTTTCTTTTTAACTCAATATTCTACTAAATTTTAAGCATTTAATAAGATATGAAACATATCTACCAAATCAAACAAATAACTATACTACTTAAGTATTAATACTGTTCTAAATTCAAGAACATAAAATAACACTTTTATCAGAAACACAACAACTTATAAAGAAACTTTTTATACAGTTTTATATTCATAACTGCTTAAACATTAACACTCATTAATTACTTCCTTAATTGTAATTCTTCACAATTAATTAGGAAATATTAGAAATATAAAACAGTAACAAAACTTATCTCGAATTCGCAAATCAAAACTGGATAATCCAAATGAAGGAGACACTCCACTCCAGTTGAACAACAAAAGACACTCCAATCTCGGATGAGATTATATTTTGCATTAATCCATAACACACAACACATCAGGAGGTAACCTGTAAAATTTTGAGTTCCCCTCCAACAACAAGATTTAATTCTGGGTAGAATTTTTAACAGCGAAAAGAAACTCTAACTCGGGCCCCACGTTGGGTGCCATTATTTTATATTGTAGCACTTATCTGGTTTAATAGGAACAAAGAAATAAGTTCCTTAAATAGCTCAAAATAATTTATTACAATTAAGGGTACAATTTGAGCACAACACAGATACATATATACTACAAATAAAAACAAAATTACATCTAAACACATAAAGTTAAAGGGAATAGGGTAAACATGAGAGTCATATGGATATACGTCTCATTCCTACGGTTGCTGGAGAGGGACTCACTTCCTTGGTGATGACGTCATGGGTGGTGCTGAAGATATGGGGCGCTACACTTGTTATTATGTTGAATTAAGATGTTTGAAAAAGAAAAATTGTGCTATGTATTTATGCTATAATTTAAGCATTAATTAACTGATCTTTTAGCTACTTAAGTGAAGCCATCCTTTACAATTTTAATAATTTACTATTTTTTTGGTAATGTAAATGATATTTAACTGTGGTAACGCTGCTGAAAAATGAGAATTTTGTTCATTTAGTTTGGTCATCAAATTTAGCCAATCAAATTCCTGATATATTGTACCGAGCTTTGGGGTTTGTGTGGATTGAAAGTTGAATAAAGCAACCACTCATTGAACACAAGACTTTTATTTGTAAAAATTCCACTAGAAATACCAGCTGTAATAATCACAATTATACAGCTACAATTCGTCAGATACAATAAGTAACAGCTTCCAATCACAGGTCTCAAACACCTCAGACAGAGAACAGCTTCTCTAAACTAGCAGTCACGACTAATCGTCTTCACAAAACTGACTATTTTTACAAAACTCCCTAACTATGTTGGGCTGCAGTATTTATACCTAACTTGGCGGGGAAATCTACTAATTTCGCCAAGGTTCTGGAAGCTTCTAGGCTATTTCGCTGAATATTGGTCCTAGAGCTTAGGTGATAGATGTTTCCAGAAGTATCTATTTCTCGTCAAAACATTGCCAAGTCACCAAATCATTAGAAAACCTGCTTTTAACGTATAACATGTCTAAATACCGCAATTTTTTCCCAAAATGTGAGTATTTCTGATCTGTCTGAGATATTTTAAGACATATACAATAATTATTTAATTTTGCAACAATATCAGTGGTATATGAAATTCAATGTGAGTTACACATATTATGTTTGTAATATATGTTACATAAGAAAACTGCATTTCCAGCAAATTCTGTAAAAAATTACATTATACTATTTCAACATCATTAATCTTTGATATTACAATAAATACATTTATATTTTTAGGCTGCATTAAATTTTTGTGAAGGATTCAATGTTCCCATTATAATTAAATGTCAAGCTGGGGGAAAGTAAGTTTCTGTAAAATTTCTTAAAGAATTGAAT
This sequence comes from Latrodectus elegans, assembly GCA_030067965.1. Classification (NCBI taxonomy): domain Eukaryota; kingdom Metazoa; phylum Arthropoda; class Arachnida; order Araneae; family Theridiidae; genus Latrodectus; species Latrodectus elegans. Next base: position 108,482,901 of record CM057814.1, on the reverse strand, counting down.
TTGAAATACTTTCTAAATATTTTTTACTTTTTTACAGGCCAGTAACATTTAGTATTGATGGGCTTAGAGGAGTTGATGTTCAGTTTGTCTTAGCTACTTTAGCAGATCGTGATACTCAACTAGTATCTTCTAGTGGATCAATATTAAGAGCATCAGTTGCTCAAACTTCTTCACAAAGAATTGACAGGTATTTCTGTTTTTAATAATTGTTCTTAGTAAATGTATAACAATAGTACTTAAATAAAGTTTGAAGGCTTGAACATTCTTAATTTATTTGTTGGTGTATATATTTAATTTTATGTATTTATGTTTAAAAATAAATTTTTTACGAATAAAAATGATAATTGTTAAATGAAAAATAACTATGCAAAAATTTTGAATAAAATATTTTAAGGGTTCTGAAATTTACTTTTATATTTGTTTCATGTTTATTTTTGCAAAACGATAACAATAAAACATAAAAAATGATTGCCCCTTTAATTCAAATTTTTCACCTTTGTAAGCTAATTTATTATGGGAGAAGTATTGATATTTTTATGTGTTAAATTTTAAGATAAAATCAAAATTTAAAAATAATTAACCAATTTTATAGTTTTAAGTAGACAGTAAAAAAAATCAGCTAATTAAAGCCAAATATACAAATGTGATTATTTTGTGTTTTAACTAAAATGGACAACTTTCTTTGAGTACCTGGCAAACCATTTTATTTTAATCAGATATAGTTTCATTATATAGACCGAAAAAATTCTATCCTTCCAAATAGATTTTTTTTAAGTTAAAAAAAGTTTAGAGTGATCTCCTGTATTTATTCAAAATTTTCCTCAAATATTTCTTAATAATGTGAACACAATTTTTCTTTTTTCTATACTTGTATTTTGCTTTGAAATTAGTAAAATAAAATAAAAAAAATCATATGATAAAATTGTATATTATGCTTAGATAAAATTTTTATATTTTTTATATTAATATTGTTTTACATATAAAATTCAATGTTTTTATCTGGACTATTTCATAGAATAGTTTAAAATTCTTATGTTCCTTTTATTTAGATTATATATGTTAACTGTGTCTAAATAGAGATAATTATTTCTAAATATCTGTAATAAAACTTTTTGCTAAGCAATTTCAATTTAAATCAGTTTTTATTTAGCTAAAAGTGTTTTTCAGCTGTTGTAGCTGCTATTTTTTTAACAGTTGACTATATTGTTATTAATAGAATAGAAAAAAAAAGATACATGCATTTTAGAATGATACTGATTTTATATTACTCACATTTTTTAACGATGTCTTCATAACTGATTTATAATTTGAAATAGTTAAAACTTAAGTCATGTTGTGTCTGAATAATGTCAGTGCTAATTTTAGAGTTTAGGTGTGTATATATATACAATAAAAATATTTTTAACTTTTTATTTAAAAGTTAAAATGTTTTTTTATATTGACATGTAATTTTTGAAATTATAAACTCACAACTTCATATTATTTGACATTAATTTTGTTTGATTTTAGAGTCTCTACTATAAATGAAAATCACATAGTCAGCAGTTATTCTTCGAATAAATCTGATAGCAATACTATGCCAAATTCATTTACTTTAATTAGTGATAAACCAAAATTGGCTATATGTTTAAGTGATGAGGAAGATGATGATCTGGCTTCTTCAATAAGTTTGTGTCAAGCTGTAGCTGAAGATGTAGATAATGATTTGATTCCTTCCACTCCACCTCATAAAAAAGTAAGCAGACTTAATTTAATAAAATGTATTAAACTTATGTTTAAAATGTTAAGTTCTTATATATTTCACATTTTTGCATAAAATCTAAATTTTTTACAGAATATCAAATTTATATGTCACATTATAATTAGTATTAATTTTTACAATATTTATAAACTTAAAGCTTTATATATATCTTTAGCTTTAATATTTTTTATACTTAAAAAACAATAGAATTAAACATAACTTTTAGTATTAAACATAGCTCCAATTTCTAAAAGTTAGAAAAATATAGTTTTTGACTCTGAAAAAGGTAGAATAGCTACTGTAGTTAATGATTCATTTAAATAAAAAAATATTTTAATTAACTATAAATCCAGGCTTCTAACTGAATTTTTGTTACTGATAGAGTTTAAGAAATTGTAACATAATTATTTAGTTATTTCATTTCAATAGAAATGGTATAATTTATTTTTAAAGTTTTATTAAATTTTGATGATTTGTACAAATAAATCTCGTATCATTATTTTCAGTAAAGCCAAAATTTGTAAGTCTATGCATGTAGACAATCCATAAAATGTGTTAAAAAACTATCAGATTAAATATAAATTTATTTTAATATTTAATCTGATAATCTTACAAGCTATTAAATATTGGCTTTCTTTATTTTTAATTGCAAAAATTTTGAATATATAACTTCTAATAGTAGATTTTTTTATATTTTCTGTCAGAAGGAAATTGGAAAAAAAATCTTTATATATATATATATATATTGTTGGAGAACTCAAGCCATAAAATTAAAGTTCTATATAAGAAGTCTTAATTTGATAGAGTAGAATTCCAACTTAATAAATAAGATAATTTCAATTTGAATAATTTCTTGTGCTTATTTAATGTTAAATATTTCAAGGAAGGCACTAGCAGTCTTGAAAACAAAAATATGGCATATTGTTTGCAGTTAATAATCAAGTTTTATTGGAAGATCACAAATGATATTCTAACTGTAGAACATGTGAAATATTCTTCCCATATTATTAATCAATACCATCACCAACTCTGGGCTGAACTGGCTGATAAATGGACTGCATATTGATCTCTAGTTTAACTATTTATAATTTTGATCCATACTTCTACTGAGAATGTTTATAGTTTGAAATATACATCAAACAATGTCCTGGTTGAATCAGTCTTCACATGCATAAAGTGACTAGAATGGTAAACAAATCTACAATCCACAGACCACCTACTCCGTGTTATGAAAAGGTAATGAGAAATTCTTCATTAACACCGAAAATCTTTTTTGAAATCCAGATAAGAAAACAACCATAAAAATTATTGTGAGTTATCAAATGGGCTCAATTTGAAAAGATAGTTTGTGGATGCTTCTATAGTTAATAAACAGTGAATACCTTTGAAAGTTAAGGTTCTGGCTTACTCAGTCCATACAAAGCAAAACTTTAAGAATTATAAAGTAGTTTTTTAACTTACACTGCATGTATTTCAGAGTATGCTCTCTTTCCTGTATGGTTTACTTTATTACTGTAGGGATGTGATTTCATTAATATAAATGATGTTGAGACGATTACAAGCTAGTTAACTATGTCTTACCATGAGGAATTGAACTTTTGGCACACAGAGAATAATAAAAAGCCATGTTTCATGGTGTATTATCCAGCTAATCAAGCATTCTTATGTTCCTGCGTAAAATTCTGGACCAATTTTCGAATTTGATTAGAGGATATATAGAACTGTAATGTCAAATGTTTCCATGTGAATGGAACATTAGGAGGTAGTGTTGCTCATGTCCATAGTATACATTAAGTTATACGTGCCTTATTGGTTAGTGCTAACTGAATAACAGCAATATTATTACATCTCACTTAAACCATATTAGTTTAGTCAATCTATTTAACTATCCCCTTTGTTCTTCTGGGTAGACAATAGATTTTGATCATCTTTCGACATGTACTCATTTGAAGGACTACCATTTTAAAATTAACAAAAGTATTAACACACCTGATTCATATGTTGCTTCATGTTGAGAGCTATCGTCTCTTGATTGTTTTTCGATGTACGAGTGGAAAGGGACTATCCTATTATGTGATATTTCTATATATGACTGCTTTTAAAAAAAATAAGCTTTTAGTGTTATTGTTGTAAAAAAGCTCACCCAGAACATCAGTTTAAAAGGGTGCTTTACAATCTGTTGGATATGATCTAGGTGCAGAACTTCACCTGCATGTCATCACATATAAGCTCATTTGTTAATGTGATTCATCATCATTCATCTCTAAAAATTACCTTCCTTTAGTTGATAATAGTTCATGATCGATATGGCTAATGCTTAACGTTTTTCCCCGATTATTTCCCGAGTTAGAAATTGCTTTTCTTCAGTTTTGTTTCCATACACCCAATTTATAGAAATCTTTTCTGCACAAGTAATGTACTTACTTCCATGCCATAATCAAATTAATCCCGTTCAATGTATCTGTACTCATCTTTCTTCAATTTATTTTGCTATTTCTTATTAGAATTTTATCGGTTCTTGGAGTAGCATTCCATTTGCATGCGTTTTTCTTGCAGAAGATGACCTAATATCTTCAAATGTTCTTAGAATTTTAGATACAGCAGTTGGTGGAAGCAAATCATAAATAATTAATCTATTACATTCATAGAAATGTGTTCATTAAGAGTAATTACTTTAGAATGCTTCCTCAGAGAGTATGCATCTTTAAAGTAGTAAAATTAATGCATGTTATACAAATGAAAAATTATAACCATTTAAGCTGCCATACTGAAAAGCTCACAACTGAAACTAGTGAAGTAAATTATAGTTAAGATTAATCTGTCATACTAGCCATGGTTGGTGGTCATCGTTCTCATTATTGAAAGGACTTAAGCAAAGATCTGTTGTGTTTACTATAAACAGCTGCGACAAATTAAATAAGTTATGATCCCAATGCCCTCCAAACAGAAATAATACTTCTGGGGGTGAAAAATCGAGTATTGGTAGTCTTTTGCTTCTAAATTAAAAGAATCTTCACCTTATTGGTAGAGACCAAGTTAAGGCTAGGTATAGGGAAGAATGTTAGTACACTATGAAAATATAACTTTCTTGAGATGGTACTTGATTACCACTGTTGTTCGAATCAATTCATATTAGAAAAACATTTGTGCCACTTAATTCGAATAGTATAGTGTTTATAAAAATTTCTTATCTTATTCAATACAATAAGAATATATCTCAGACAGTGAACTTCTTTTTTGCTTTTATAAGTGAGTGTACAATTAGTAATATTTTATCAAAATTTTCTTAAGAGCCTTTTTTTTATTTATTATTCATTAAAAGCAACAGCATAACCTGATTAAATAAATGCATATTTTATTTTCATAATACTCAGAAAAATCTGATATTGATAAAAATTCTAAATATTTTTTAATGGTGGTAAAATCTCTTAGTTTAGCCTCAATGATAATTTAAATTATGAAAATCTGTAATACTTATGTAGGCCAATTCTGGGTTTCTTCTGCTTCTAAATTATGAGAACCAATCCATTATAGAGTTGAGATGGCCTTAATTACACCTTTATGCCAAATGATGGAACTTAATAGCGCCAGAGCTTGTCATTTGAAATAAAAAATATAATAGGAAACCTATTAAAGCATTAAATGAGACTCACTCTGATCTAATTCTAGGACAATGTTTTTCAGGGCATAAGTTCTAGGTTTGACCAAAAAACTGTTGAACAATAGGAAAAGAAGGCAGCGTTTCTGCCTTCTATTTATATTGGGGTAAGAGTTTTTTTTTTGGTTTCCTTCCTGCCTTGCAACAGGAGTACTCTATGAGAAGTCATAGATATCAATTTTTTTTACATCAGCCATTGGCAACTACAGCAATAACCCTTAATTTTTGATAGTGTTTGTACATTAAAAAATGCTTTTTCTTTTTAGGTAATTAATGTCTTAGAAAAAATATTTTAATTTAAAATCTTTACAAATACAAATATTTTAATAATTAAAAATAAAATTTCAATTAGAAATTTCTGCTTTAAGTACCTGAAAACTATGTTTTAAAATTTTATTTGGTGTGTTTGAGGCTAAAAAAATATTTTTATTTATTCAGTTTAGATCATTATTTTTGGGTTTGTCTCAAGCAACTTGCACATCTTTGGCACCAGAACCAGATGAGGTCCTTGTTGTAAATAGTGATGATGATATGTAAATCTCCGAGCATATTTTATTATATTTTTAAATAAGTTTTATATTGAAATTTGTAAATATTGTAAAATATTCACTGTATTCATCATCTGCCTTTTTCATCATTTACTCCAAAAGAAATTTTTTTATAAACTTCTGCTTTCATTTTTTTAATGTATAAACTTAAATGCATACTAAAAACCTGTGTTTTACTACATTAAACTATTAATTCAAATGACCCTTATTGGTAAAGTATAGTTTTATTATAGTATAGTTTCAAATTATCTTTTTTGCTTAAAGTAGAACTAATGTTCTACTTTAAGCAGAAAATTTTAATTAACATAAATAAACAATGTTTTGCCTCAGAAAAACTATTTCCATAGTTCAGTTTAAAAAAATAAATTATATCCATTTACACTTTTTTAAAAAATTTATACCCAAGATTATTAACATAAACAACATTAAATTACTGAATCTGCAAAGTTCCAAATTTGAAATCTTGTACTAGGTTATAGTAAAAAAATAATTTCAGATAGTTTGAGTTATATGCCCTTTATACAGCTTAACTGGTTTAATATGCTAATGTGATTAAAATTTTTATGAATGTAACATTCATTTTTAACTAATCAAATTTTAATAAGTATACTTTTTTCTCAGGTAAAATTAACAAGATCTTAATTACGAAATTTAAAAAAAATATTGAACTATTATTATATGATAATAAGACATTGACAGGTTTTTCTTTTTGAAATAAATTTCTCTTCAAATCTATCTAATTTTAGTTTTTAATGTCAAGTTTTTATATAAAAAAGTTAAACATTAATAATATGCCGCTATTTTTGTATCAAAATTCAAAATCCTCATTTATAATGAAATTAAGGATTATTCACTAAACCAAAAATAGTCATTAGCAATATCTTTATGAACAAGGAAAACAAAATAAAAGAAAACATTTGTTACATTAATATTTTTAGAAATACTAGAAAAAATTAAAGCCTTTTTTCATATATTTTAAAATAAAATATAAATAGAATTAGCTTGAAACAAAGTTACATATTTAAAAGAGCTATAAATTGGAGTCACATTAATTTAGTTATAGAAATTTTATAAAGTATTCATCCAGTTATGTTAAATTTATTAATTGATTAGAATAAGGAAAATATTCCTTTTAGCTATTTTGTGTTGTTTCCTAAATGATTAAATAAAATATTTATTGTTTTTATTCTTGTCTTGTGAAATTTCATATTTTTTAGATTATCATGCAAATCAAGTTATTCACAAGATTATATATTTAAAAAGTATTGTAGACTGTCTGTCTATATACAAAGAATTGTTTTATTAAAAAATGTGAAGAATTTGTTATGTAAAATGAAATTAACATCATCAGCCAAGACTTTAAAAAGAAACTACAGAAAGTGTTCCATATTTACAAGTTCCATCAGTTTGACAATTAAGTAAAATAACTACTTTAAGATAACTGCTACGGAATTTGAATATATTTTATAAATGTTTTCTACCTAACATCTTAATTTTTCTTTCAATTAGCATAATTTACCTGCTGAAACAAAATATGAATTTATTTAGAAGCAATATACATTGAATTATTAATTCATGATATTTTAAGCACAGTGATTTGAAAAATTAAACATGAATCTTATCCCATCTTTTAAAAAAACATCAGTCTAAATAATACATTAAATTTAATTTTTGTCTCATATATGCTGTTTAGTTCAAGGCTTCTCCAGATACTGTGTATAAAATTATAGAAAAAAAATATGAATAGAAATTCAAAGCTGTAACAAACAGATTTACAAATGCTTATTACAAATAATTTATTAATCAACAATAACACCTTTAATAAATAAATTACAGTCATTGCTCAGTTAGAAAATGCACACACCAGATTGTCAGCCATCATCCTTAAAAAATAACAATCTATATAATTAAAGAATAGATATTTTGGAAAAATATTATCTAGAATCAAGTATGCATAGCCAAAATATAGAAGGCAAAATAATTTTTTTACATACAATTAATACCAATTTTGCAGAGATGCCAACCATTTTTAAATAAATACTTTTTTGCTATCTTTAATGTATACAACAGCACAAATGTTTGAATAAGACTATAAATGATTAAAAATATTTCCATTTAAATTAACACATGTATAGAACATTACATGTGAAATAAATTTGTGGCTTGTAAGTTTAGTGAAAGTTGGGTATATATATATATATATATGAATCCAGTTAAAATACTGAATATTTTAAGAAAATAAGTCAATGTAAAGCATACTTCAGGATCAAAAAACGTTTCCCAAACTGCATTAAATATGAATTATCCCTCTCTAGTACTATAGAAATTTTTATACAACGTTGCACAAAAGCATGCAAATTCAATATAATTATAAATGCATTTTTGAAGAGAATTTTTAAAAAATATTTAAGATTCATACTAAGAATTAGCTTCATCTTGAAAATAATTATTAAGAAAACTTTGTAATTAAGACAATAAAAACAAAATATTAACATTTTTTGGTAAGAAATTGCATTAATATGCAAGCTTTTTTTTTTTAAAAAAAATTTTTTTTAAAGCCTATTTAATTAATTTTTTTAATTATTCTTATAAGAATAAGAATTTTATTATTTCATATTTCTATCATCCAAGCTGAAGAAAATAAAAAATTGTTTAAAGTCAATTGTGTAAAAGTTTTACCGCAGACTTTGAAGCAAAACCTAGTTTTAAAAATTTTAAGATACTTTCAGTTTACCAATATGTTAACTTTCGAATTTAATGTAAAATTCTCCATCACAATCTCTATTACTACTTTTAAATTAATGATTTTTTTTTTAAAAATTGCTTTTTGATTATCCTGGAAATTTTTCATTCATGACATAAAAAATATTCATAACATTTACAAGTGTTTTTAATATGCAAAAGTGTGCAAATAGTTGAAGTAATATGAAATAAAGTGGGTAAATAATAATAAACCTTTTAAATAAGTTAGCATCTCTACATTTTTAACATTAAATTATGCCAATAATTCAAAACTAATGTAAATTAAATAATACACCAGTTAAATACAAATATTTTAGTTTATTTGTTCCATTAAAAGTTAATAAAATGTGACAATTTAATATTTGTAAAATTAAACTTTGAGCTTGTAACCTGAGTATAATAATGCAATTTCAAATAAATATTGCACACATTTAGCTCAGAATAAAAATATTCTCTTGGTCCCTTATGCTCCATACTTTTTCACTAGTGCTTAGACAAATTCTAGTAACAAAAATAACAACTGATTAAAAAGAAAACTAACATACAACAAAACAATTAGTACAAAATTTAGATTTTTCAGGAATAAATTGTGAATATTAATGATACCTATCATTCCCATTAAACTATATGTATTTATCAAAATATTAAAATAAATCACTGGAAAAAAATAGATGAAAAAATTTGATAGTTTGAAATAAATATTTTCACATTGAGATAGATGTAAGGCAATATTTCTACATAAAATTTGATTATTAATAATTTATACATCTTTATGAACTACAAAATGTAAGTAATGAAGAAATCATAAGCTGAAGTGAAAATAAAATGCAATAGATAAACAGAAAGTGACTTTTAAATTGCTTTAAATATTCCACAAAACTTTAAAATGTTATATCATTATTTATAAGCCTTTAAATGTATGAATAAATTTAGAAAAATTCATGACTGTTTTCACTTAGGAAAATGTTTATGGAAATTGAGATTCTATTATAAACTTCTATTTTAAGAAATGATACCTAGTATAATAGCTAAAAAATTTTTTATCTTTTGACAAATTTTAAAATTTATCAACAAAATAGGTTTTTTTTTCCTCTCAAAGAATATACATTTTATTTAAATGGATGATTCTAACAAATCACAAAATAAATACATTATAATAACACATTATAAAAATAATCAAATTCTTAACGAATAAAAATTATTCTTCATAAGAAGAGATATTTTATTAATATTGAATAATTAAAAACAATTCTTACAGCAGTAAATGAGAACTTTAAGTAGAAATAAGCAAACAAGTGACCAAAAACATAGAACAGATTATTAAGTAACCATATTATTTAAATGAGTGATTTTTAAAATTTTTTTACTACTATTGCAAATGTGTTTAAATCAAAATGTGTATTACAAATTTAAAATAAATATTTTAGTATACAGCACATGAAACTTATTACTTGAACATATGAATCTATTTTTCCTCCACGATTTTTATTAACATTCTAAGTAATAAAAAATGCTTAGTTTAATAAAAAAAAAGGTTCTCATTTATTATGTATAAAAATTTGCGATATTATTGTCATGAATAAATGTTGTTAAAAAATATTTAAAATAATATGTTCCATAAAATAAATTTAGAGAACAGACATTTTAATAGAAAATACAATGATCTTACAACAATAAATACTGAAAATGCTAAAAAATGAGTTATAATACAGAAAATTGATGAATAACAAAATGCTTGCAATAATTACAATTTCAAAACTATAAGTTAAAATGAATAAAACATTAAAATGTTATTTAAACTTATGGATCTGATGAAAAAGCACACAAAACAAAAAAGTTGAACCTTTTTCTTATTTACCTAATATACTAGGTCATTTTCTAAAATCTGACGTTCTAATTTCAGCTTAAAGTCATTTCCAATTTACTTCCCTAAATATATATATATATTTTTTTTTTAAAAAAGAAAAAAGTTTATTCTTAGAAAAACAGTAATATCATCCAGGGTCAGAACAACTACTGTGAGCAACAACGGCTGGTATTGATTCTGTTTTTTCACCAAGTAAGTTAGTCACAGCTGCCAGAAGTACTGTTATATCATCTGGTTTACCTCCTGAAACAAAATAAAATATTAAAACCAACATAACTTAGTTTATTTTTAAACATAATTTAAACAATGAATAACGATTTATTTTTGAAATAAGATACTAAGGCTTTATAGAAATATTAAGATAATTTTATTTAACCTTTTTTCTCGATAAATTTACTTTAAATTTAAGCAAAAATTTAATTCAAATTAGAGAAACATAAAGTCTTATAAAATATTCTTTTAAAATTATATTTAAATAAAAATGAAATTTACAAAAATGTTCTTTCTCAATAACTGAATAGATGATTAGCAAATTCCTACCAATTGCCTATAGTAACATAAAATTTTCATTTGTACAGTTCAAACACTTTTTAATAAATATTTCCCAGATTCCAAAGTTAGTTAACTATACTTCTGCCTCACCGGAGTACCTTTAGCACTTCTTGAATAGTTAATACTAATGAATTAAAAATTAACATCCACTCTCAAGAATAAAAAAATTACATAGAAAGAAGATAGTTAAAAATTTAAAGTAAATAGTTAATAAAAATGCTAAAATATTACATAAGAGATATTCTGTAATTTGTTCTTCAAACATTTGAAACATTGAGAATATTTTTAAAATGCATAAAAATATTTTTTAAAGGTAATTAGAAAAAGAAATAAAATTATGCTTTATTAAAAATAATTTTATATTAATTTGTTATTGCTAATTCATATCCTATTTATTAGCCATTAGGCTAAATTAGATCCATGAAACCATGGACTGATAAAAAAATCTAAAAACAAGAAATCAAGCAAGTCCTAAGCAAGACAGTAGATGATCAGGAGTAAAATAAGTGATATTGCCTTTTTCATTTTTTTTTCTTTGATGGAATCTAAGACATTTCAAGTGCCCAATTATGAGTTTCGATAAAGCTGCCAGCTGTACTTAACTACCCTTAAAAATGACAGCACCTCCTGGTTTTTTGCTAATTTATTATTTAACAATCAGGAAAACACCAAGATGAAACAGTGATAAATTGACTTTTAAGCAAATCTCCAAAAAAATCAGGCACTACATGTTAAGGCCATTAAAGTTTCTTCCTTTGCCAAGGTATCCACTGGTAATTTTATAGATATACATGCTTTAAACATTAAATACATGTTTTGAATTATGTATGCATGTTTCTTTTCCTAATAAAAAATTTATGTACTTCTTTATATTAAGCAACACACATAGAAAGAGTCCTAAATTACAACGACAAGATTATTTAACAACAAATTTTTAAATTAATAGAAAACTTATTCAGAAATTAAAGTAAAATATATACATAACACAGATGTCAAATTTTATACAATATAAATTGTTATTGTTAAAGATATTGCAATAAGAATGCAAATCATTTTTATTTTATGACTTAAAAAATTTTAAGTCATAAAATAAAAATACAACCAAAAAATTATACATAAGTATGAGAATATCTTTTAAAGAAATTTTTATGATGTTTACTTATTGTTAAGGTTTTTTTTTCTAAAATGTGATAGTTATTTATAATTTTTCAGTATTTAATCCTGAAATGAAAAATCTATGATAAAAAATTATTACCTAATACATTGATACCATTTTCTCTTGCTTTTTTGGAAAAAGGTGAGAGATAATTAGCATCAAAAGCTAAGCGATGTGCTTGAAATGCTAAAGTATTTACCATTTTTTGCATATTTTCTAGATTATGGTCCTAAATAAATAAACAAAAGTAATTAAACATACACATTTTTAACTTAAGAAAATTGCTTGTTTTAAATATATATATACATGTTTACACACACAGGTGCATAAACACAAAAAAGCATTTTAATCTTTAAATAAATGGTAAATAATATTGAGCATTTATTATTAATAAAGATAAATCAAGATCATTTGACCATAAAATATTACTCTAAGTTTTGATAGATGGTTCACAATGACCGATTCAGGAAGATTGTCAAAAAGTCCATCAGTGGCTAAAAGTATTAGATCGCCTTCTTCTACAGGCAAAGATGAGGTATCTGCAGTATCAGGACTATGAGAATAAAGAAAAACAAATAAGATAATAAGTCTTTAAGAAATGAATAATGAACTATATTAAAATTTTATATGTTAAAAGTAGTATCAGTTTAACCAAATAAAAACTGATATTTAAATTTTATGATTAGAAAAATGAATTAACTAAAACTTTTTCAATGACATATTATTCTTTATGATCATATTATGAAAAATGGGATAATTTTGAACTACAGCAATGTTTTAGAGAAACTAACAAACTTTTTCTCCCCATTAATGAAAGTCATGAGATCATAGTTCTTTATGTACAGCCCAATCCAGTTGAAAATTAATCTCCATGTAAGATAGATTAAATACATGTATGTCCATATTATAGACATGAAAACCAAGTAAGGAATATAATTTTTAAAAAGTTTGAAAAAAAGGAGCAGATTATTGATGAAGTGGCTATATAATATAGAATAACATGACAACAGTAAGTTAAAACGTAAAAACTAAAGCAGCTTTGGCAGGAAAGAGATTACAAACTTATTTAGAAAGGGAACAAACTTACTTAATCTTTTATACCACTTTTATCAGAAGTTAATACTTTCAAGATCAAATTTAAAAAATGTAATTTCAATGTTTCCCATAACATTCAACTACAATACTCAAACAAAGAAACTTCAGTTTTCCATCTTTAATTTCAAAGAGTTGAAATTAATAATTCAAATTATAAAATATACACTTATTTCTAAATATAAACTCAAATATTTTAAATTACAAATTAAACTAACAGAAAGTGCGAGTTTCAAGTTTACAATTTTGAAGTAACAAATCACAATTTAAACTTTCAAAATCAACCCTTAAAAAATAATATCAAATGAAAAAGTCGAGCAGTGCATCCCATAATGAAAACCTAGATGGCACATGAAACAAAATCAACCATTATCTAACTTTAATACAAACAAAATAATAGAATGCAAAGTTTGTTAAAACTACAAGGTTTGTTTGTCATCCAAAGGTAATTTTTGCACACAAGGGCAAAATTGATTGGGGCCTATGGTTTAAAATCGATACCAAACCATTATAAGCATCCAAGACCACTATGGGATTCAAATCTACAAGTTATTGAATCAAAGGCAAGGAAGCTTACTATTTGGTAACAAGCTCAGAATTGAAACTGCAAGTGAATTCTTTGCACTTTATAAATTGTCAAGCAAGTGCAATTAACACAATCTGTCAAATTAAAGAATTCACTATGGCATTGTAATTTATTGATTAGGCATCATAATGGAGGAAATCCAAATAGAATCAAACAAACCAATAAGCAAGCAAAACAAAATAATTTATAAATATATATATATATATATATTATATTATATATATATATATATATAATATTATATTATATATATATGTATATAATATATATATATATATATATATATATATATATATATATATATATAAAATATAATATATATATATAATATAATATAAATAAATATATATATATATATATAAACAAGCCAGTTTGTTTACATTTGAGGAATTCAATATTTGTTCCTTCAATAGTAAAAACTCAGTTTTGATTCAAATGTTATTGTTTTTAATACAAATACAGGTAAATTAAAGAAAAATATATATAACTTTGAGCAAATAAGAAAATAAATACCTGTCACTGAGTACTTGGCCAGTGATATTTGCAGGTGCTAATGATAATTGAAAAGGTGTGTTGAAATAATGTTGTTGTTCTTCAGATCTATGCACTATTTGACCATTCCTCATGACTAAAAATCCACTATCCCCTATATTGGCAGTATATAACATTTGATCTGTTCTATTCAATACAACTACACAGGCAGTACTACTTCCTAAAATAAAAAATTACAAGAAAAATATTATTCCCTATAAATAGAAAAATTTACATATGCATTTAAAATCCAATCTTGTATTATTTTATACTTATTGAAAATATAAAGATACATTTATCATCTACGAAAATAGAAAGTCATGAATATATGGCTATTCATTCTACAAATGAAATATTTTTTTGATGAAATATGAGCAGACTATAAAAATCAAACACTTATGCTTTTAAAATAATCTAAAATTTCTTATTAGAGTTTATAAAAATAAAATAAAAATTTAATAAGTTCATAATGTTTTCTTCACTTAATCTAATAATCATTGGTTTTGAGATTGTATTTAAATTTGTTTGATAATTGATTATAATTTAATCCTGTTTTTGACACTTCACACATAGGAAAATCATTACCATTTTTAAATATATTTTGCTTTAAATTCATTTTAAGAAATCCGATAAACTAAACATTCATATTACAAGAGAAATAATTTTTAATATAAAATGATTAGCAATTATGGTACTAAATCTTAATTTAATTTATACTGTGGTTGAGAACATTTATTCAAAGCATATAAATTATTAAATTCCTAACAAAAATATATTTATAATTTTTCATTAATTTCAAACTATTTACCAAGTAAGCATTTCAGTTCAGAAAAGTTAGTACATAATTTTGATATTTTTCTTGATTTCTAAATATTTCAGCTTAAATTGAAAATAGTTTAAAAAAATCATTTATTTGAGACAGTTTAGTTTCTTCATAATTCATTGTAATATCAAATAGGTTTCTTACACTTCTGAAAATGGTCATTAAAATATTTTCACCCGTGAGTATGAGATTTGTCAGCTTCAATATTATATGCAAACAATTAACAAATAAAATTATATTGATTTATTACAAATGTGTTATGCAAGTAAAAATATTACTTGTTATAAATGTAAAATTACCCATTTTCAAAAAGATTTTATTTATTTATTATTTTTTTTGAGAATATTTAAAGTTTTTGATCGGTTAGAAACTTAACAACCTTGCCCTGATAATTAAAAAAATTTAAAAACTAATGTTTGATGTTTAAATATTATGAATAGATAATGATTTTTGTGATATGCAGAATAAGTTTCAAAAGTTAGAATTATTAAATTTAGTTTGTCACCAAGTCATTTTTTTGCAAATGGGGGGACCAACAGTTTAAAGTGGATTCTGAACCAAAGGCCAGAGTTCTAACCATTTGGTTATAAGTTCAGCATAGAAAAAATGTTTTATTTTTTAAACTATTCTTTGAATTGTTATTATTTTTTATTTATAAATTAGAAATCAATTTTATTTTTGTACTTTA
Organism: Latrodectus elegans; assembly: GCA_030067965.1. Classification (NCBI taxonomy): domain Eukaryota; kingdom Metazoa; phylum Arthropoda; class Arachnida; order Araneae; family Theridiidae; genus Latrodectus; species Latrodectus elegans. The sequence continues at coordinate 108,466,917 of CM057814.1, read as the reverse complement.
TAAATTTCTCCAATTTCATAAGTTTAACAAAACTTTTTTGATAATACTGATGATAAATATGTGACACACTGAAAAATTTTAATGGTATTTAAAATGTTTAGCAAAAATAATTATTTAAGTAAAAAAATTTAATATTTTAAAAACAAGAAAATTACTTTGTTCTTAATTGAGAAGTTATTTAAAAAACAAAATCCATTGTAATTTAGAGAAACTTTCTTAAAACATATAATAAAGAGAGAGAAAAAATTTAGCAATAACAAATAACTTAAGACAGCAATTTAATGAATTTTAAGAATAAATAAAAAATTAAAATACATATTAAAGAATAAATATAAAAATTTAAATTAACAGTAAATTGTTTTCAAATATTTATTTTAATACTAATAAGGATGTTCAATTTTTTTTTATATTCATTAATACATCATTAATGTATATGTATTTAAGATTGAAAATGCAGAAATTTAACCCCTTGACTGACTTTGATGAGTCTGACTCGTCAAGCGCTTCTTTCGGCGGACGCCGTGCAAGTTACAATTAGATTACATAGTTGCTTCACTCGTTCGACGATTCTCATTTAAAAAAGCACACTGAAAGTAAGAGTTCAGTTTAGCAGAAGTCTCGCACGGTGAATGTTATACTAGCCAATATTTGAGTTTAGTAAAGATTATAAATAATCCCCGTAACATGTATAAGCCGGATGCATTATATGAAAGTGAGGATGATGGTGTAAATTGATGGTGTAGTTCAATTAAGCGAAATTAAATAGTTTTTTTTTGTCGCATCAAATTCCATTTAATTCGTCAGTCAAGGGGTTAAGAAGGAAACTACTTTTATATGAAATATGATAGTACAAGTATTTTTTTTATCATTTTTAATAATTTATTAAATTTAAATTTCATTTTTTTAAAAATTCAAATATATTAGACATTTTAAGAAGCAAATAAACACAAAAATTACCAGATTTAAAAAAATAAATCTTTAATCAATCAATAAGTAACATTCCTTTATTTACACATAAAAGTTTATGGTTGATACACAAGTTTCTTATATCCTATACACAGATAAGAAAAAAATTATAATTCTTTTATGTCATGGTTAAATTGTCTTAGAATGAATAATCTGTTAAGCAAATAAAATATTTATGATAGCTAAAAAACTATTAAAAAATTGAAAACTGCATTATGGATCTATCATTTATTAATAAGAAAAAAACATGCTTAAATCTGATATGCTTAAGTTAAAAATTTCAATCATATACTTATTTATGTACTTAGGTTCAAGAAGTTTTCCAATTTAAAGCTGGGCAAAATATCTTGTTTTATAATAGTTTGAATTCATATCTAATATAAATTCAGTAATTTATGTATTGGAAAAAAAAATTAATAAAATATTTTTTTGCTCTCTCTCTATATATATATATTGTCTAATGCATCTGAAAGCCATTAATAATTTTATTTAAAGACTAGATGCCACTGCAGGTGATCATATGTGTCAAAAAAGCATACCATGTTAGAATATGTTTGCATGATGAAATTTATTGTGTTTGTTATTAACCATTAAAACATTTAGTTAGTAATTTGTTTTATTTGATTACAATTTAAGCTTGTGAGTGAAGTGGCTGCAAAATTTGAGTTTTAGTATTTGTATTTGTATGCATCAAAAGAGAAATTATTGATTGTGAAGAACCAATTTTCCTTTTTTTTTAAAAAAAAATTCTCCAAAATACTTATTATAAGTATTTTTACTTCATTATTTAATTAAAATTGCTGTTGTCTGTAATAATTTATTGAGTATTGTGTAAAATGTTTGGCACATATTTAGGTTAAATGTAAATCGTAACATTTAAGCTAGAGTATTTTTTATTTTTTTTTATTATAAAAATGTATTTTATTTACATTATTGATTTAGCTTTATCGTGAGATTCTCTCAGAGGCTAGATTCATTTTCACTGATGTCTTTTTAAGGTGGGTGCCACTGCCCAGTTAATTAAAACTATTGTAAAAATGCAATTTACTTATGTTATAGATTTAGTTTTTTGTCCTATTCAATGCAGCTGTAGATTGTGAGGTTATTTTTAAAGGTGGGTGCTACTACTCAGTTAAATAACATTAAATTTTTACTAAAAATGCTTTTTATTCATGCTATAGAGCAGGCTTTTTTGTCCAGTTGTCACCCATTGTAGACTGCATCTTTATGAAATTAGTTTCTAGTTATTAGCATTTTAATACTTCTATATGATATATAATCTAAGATATATAATCTCTATATGATATACTTCTATATAATCTAAGTCATTATAATGACATTAGAAATTTAAAATAGCAAACAATTTTTCAAAGTTCATCAATACTTGTTGTTTAGACATTGTACACTGTCAGATAATTTAAGTTAGTGAGACAATGGTGCAGTGCTTGGGGCGAAAATTGGAAATCATGTCAAACTCACCATAATTTCAAGCCTCAATTTCTTAATTAACTGTATATACAAATAATCATATTTTATATTTAATATGCATTTTAGTGTCAATAACTATAACTATTGAATAGCTTGACATTAAGAAAAATGAAAAAATATTTATAGATATAATTAAATTCTAAGGAGGCTCAGCTTTTAATCTCCCATTACACGGATTTTTTAAATTAAAATCTATAAATTGAATAATTTAATTAATTTTGATTTTGATCAATTTGAAACTATTTTGATATTTTACTTAAACTTTTACAATTTTTGCTGATTTAAGGCCAACTAATCACAAGAAAATATAGAAAATCATGTCAGTATATACTGATTTTGTTTTTGAGTATATTGGTTCATAAATTTTTATGAAAAAACCTTCTCATAAGATACTTAAATTTTAAATTTCAGTTTAAAAAACAAAGAATTATCTGTTGAAAAGAGTAATTAAAAAATTACTAAAAAAATAAAGAACAAATAAAACACGTAAATATATATTTAAATATTAATACAATGATTAGTTAAAATGCAAAGATTTATTAAATTATAAAAATACATGAAAAGGTTTATACCTATAATCTGATCTTTATGTTCTTTTAATTCATAATAGCTAGCAGCTATAAGATGACCAGGATTTCTAGGATTAAATCTTCCTGATGTCACTAATCTTTCACATGTTTCCATCAAACTATAAGAAAATCGGGATGGATCAATGCCATAATTACGCCATCCTCCAACACCATCTGCTACACCTAAGTAGTAAAAATATTTCATTTAATAATAGAATACTTTAAAACATTATTTTAACTAATTATTGTTAAACAAATATAAAATTTTTTTAGAAACATTAAATTTTTTTTACAACACACACATATGTATTAAATTATCCCTCAAAATTATTATGAACTTATTGAATAATCTAGTCCCTATCATAATACTGAATTTAAGATTAAAACTGAAGTCTTTTTAAACTATTATTAATAAATAGTAAATTACCTCATATGAGAAATTAATTAAAATGTCAATAACACATGAATTTCAATTTTTGATTTAATAATGTTTTAATGTCATAAAATATGAATAAGCTTTCTATGCTAAAAACAAGGGGCCATGGTAGCCTAGTGGTTAGGGTATTGGCCATTCATTTGGAAATGTGGGGTTTGATTTCTGATGCCGCCAAAGAGCCACCAAGTACATGCGATATATGTGCTCGTTAAATCTGTGGAATCGAAAATCCTGTGGTCGGTTGTTGAGTAGGTACCATGGGAGCAATGGTCTGGAGAAATTTACTTCCCCTTCATATCAATGCCAAAATTAAATTAGTAGATCCCCTGGTGCTGCCATCTATCAGGAGGATTTGAAGAGCAAAAGTCGTACTTTCACCTCATGGTGCTCTGATTAAATGAAAGATGCCCCAACTGATTTGAATTCGTATAGCCAAGGCATAGCGAGCTTGGCTAGTCCAAGTGTCGTTAGTAACAACAACAATAACATTAAAAACAGCTCAAGAAAATAATTTTTGCAATGGATGCTAAATTTTACAATGCTAATTAAATTATTAATTGTTGAAAAAATCCTATATTGCTTACTAAATAACGAATAAATATTGTACACAAATTTTTAGAATATTTATTTTTTACACAATGTAGAAGCTTACATTGTGAAAACAATGCCAATAACTTTAAATTTAGAGGATTAATACGCAAAGTAGTTTATAATCACATTTGGGATCCTTATCCATAAGTACATTAGACATCTGAAACAAATTAACATAAACTGATTTTATAATTATTGCTTTAAAAAAATTTTTTTTACACATGAGGATTAATTTAATCAAAAATTTAAAATGAATTCCAAACTAAGCTAAAACAGAAGTCAAATCAATGAAGTGAAAAGATCACTTCGCTGACATTCATATTTAAATTTTATAAGAAGTTAAAATGTTAGATTTATCAAAAGATATTGAAATAAGGGAAAACTTCAGAAGAGCTAGTTATTTTATAAATCATTGAATGAAAATTAATTAAATCCTTCTATCTGGCAGAGGTTTAATAAGCTAAACATCCAGATTACAAAGGAATATATTATTTCATGTGAAGTTACATATACATTAGTCATCTGACAAGTGAAGAATTTGATTAGTCATTGTAATCACTGAATCTTACAAGATGTTATTAGTTTCATAATGTGAAAATTTATTTTGAAGTGATAATTGGTCTCGACTTGAAGTTTTATTTGATGATTGAGTTTTCCTGGCTATAAATGAATAAATGGTATTTTAGAACATAATACTGTTCTATATTGGAATGAAAAATTCAGTTCTTAGAATATTTATCAAGTTTTTTAATAAAAAAATCTTTTAATGTTTTAATTTAATAACACATGCACATCTTAAATATCAGTATTACTAATTTTTAACTAACATTATATATTACTTATTTTAATTTAGGTCATATTTCTGCTAGAAAATACTTTATTAGCTAATTCAATCAAGTATGTGAATGTGATTAGTATATTCTCAAAACTTAATTAGGCTCATTCCACAGTCATGTATGTGACAATCATAGGATATATACATATACAATTATGGTATTTCTAGACATAAATGTAGTAAATAAGGTGAAAATATATTTAACTGAAGTAAAATATGAAGTGACAATACATAATAATAAATAATAGATATTCTTGTGTTTTCTTTTAAGTTTAAAAAACAAACAAATATGTATGATCATGTATGCGACAAAATATGGAAGTTGGATCACACTTGCAATGCTTCTTATTTAAAATTCTGTGAATCATATGGGTCAAATTTAGTGAGATTTGTAAAAATAATTATTGAAGTAGTACCAAAGAAATATACATAAGCACAATTCATTTAAAATTGTATTTTGATGGATAAATTTAAGAAAACTCTGTGTATCATGTATGTGACAGGTAGTCATGTATGTGACATAGTATGAACTAACATGTCTTTATTGCTTCTTTTTACATTATTGGGTAAGGAAATACAACAACTCCATGATTATTAATTGTTGGTACAGGCAGTTTTTAAGGATATCATATTTCTGGATATATGCTACATCATTTTCTTGATATATAAAATTAGTTTCAGTTTGTTTTTTCAAGAAAACAACACTAAGATCAAAGTTTTCAATTGCTGATACTTGAGCAACATATGGTTTCCATGATTTTTGCCCCATACTTTTACAAGCAAAAATGTGCCTGTTATTATATTGGCATTCTGTTCATAAACAGATGTTGATTGAAGTGATAGTGTGCTTTCACAATCATGGAAATGTCTCCATAACAAACTTGCTGTATTGGGGTATCTATTGACTGGGCATTAGCAAATAAATATATGTGCTTATTTTTGGTAATTTATTACATGGGCCTTTTTATTTCGACACCTCTTTTTGCAAGATCCACATAATCTGAAACTGATCAATTTCATGTTGCATTACAGAAATGACTTTTACATTTGGCATTACTTTTGCTGCCACTGCTGCAAAACTATCAGCATTTTGCACAACAGCTCGTCTACCCATGACCTCTGCATACACACGAGACTTTGCACTACCACCCCACCATCTACTACACCTTTTCCATGAGAAGTTGCTGAATACTTCCATTCAATTGATGAAAATCTTTCCTCGGTGCTTGATAAAATATGAATGAAGTAACATATGAACTTATTTTTAAATTCATTTGATGGACCATCACTCCATACTATCAACTTAGGTTTTATAGATTGAACACAATGTTCTCAAGGAGTTTGGTTATAAAAGCAGAAACAGTCTGTTTCGACTTATCTTTAGTATCGGATACAATTAGATAACACTTAGTTTTCATTTTTTCAAAAACTGCAGCTGTAAATAAAGTCACACTTTGTCTGCTCCAAAGTGCTGACTGTATTTCCCCCCTTGCCATTCACATGAATAATTCATATGGCAAAATCAACTTGTAACACAACTGTATCTTTTGCTGAATATCAGACTGGAATGCTGCAGCTTGAATTCTTTTACATGGACATGTTGCTGAAAATTCTTGAGAGTTTGATTGTATCAATTCTGTTAGTTCTCCTTTGCATCCTTCATGAGTTTTTATATAACGTAGGCTTTCTGACATTACCCATTCATGCCACTGAACAGTTGTAGAATCCTTTATTTCCCTTTCTTCCAGAAATTCATTAAGCAGTTGTCCACTACTACACTTAACACAGTTCATTTTCCAACAGTCAAAATTTAAAACTGAATTGCACAAGACTTTCTCCCAAAAGTCATTGCTAAATATAATCCTTAGTCCCTATAGTAAGAAAATGAAATTTTCATTAATTTTACACTTGCATGGGTCACAAGTAGTAGCTTTCATAAGCAGAACATTCTGTGGTCTAATACTACAAAATGTTGAATATCCAATGTATAAACCTGGATTTTCTTCTTTGAACAAAGCATATGCCTCCTTCAAATGCATTGTAAGAAAATATTTCTGAACCCTTTTGAATGCCATTCTCCCATATAGTCATTTCATCATTCATACCTGGAGCAGTATATACAATGTCAGGGCCAAATAAAATGCTACTACCAATGCTTTATCTTGATTACTGTTAATGTCAGTGAGTTTGTTTTCCATGGTTTGTGTAATTTTAAACCCACTCTATCTACCAGATTACTGACAACTGCCAATTGTTTACTAGGTGATTTTTGGTATTGCTTTTAAGCTTCTTTCTTTACAGCTTTGCCAAGACTTTGTGGTGTTCTGTAAGGTGAAGTTTGGGAGATAGAGGCAGAAGTCATTTTTAGATAAACCAGAAATACTTTGATCCTTTTTGAGAGCTCTACATTTCCTTTGTCTTTCTCTGGCTTCCTCAGTTTGTCTCTTTTCTCTTTCTTGGTCATACTTATAGCCTTTCTTTTCCTTATCATTTTCTGTCTTTCCTTTTCTTTCTCTTTAAAACTGGTATCATTCCTTTTTCACATAATATCTTCTCTGATTTTCAGCTTTTCTTGCTCTCTGATCAGTGTTCATCTTCTGATATTGTTTCAATGCAGACTAAATTTGATGTTTGCAGATTGTAATGTGAATTTCAGTACATAAACAACATGTGCTTTGAACAAGACTAGTATTGCCACCTGGATTTAGAATATTTGAAAGTACTGATCAGTATAGAAAACAGCCATCTAGTGAGAAAAATTACAAACACTAACATACTAACACTGTCACAAACCTGATCACTTGATTTTGTCACAGAAACCTGACCATTGGTTTTGTCACAAACCCTGACCAGTGTCTAGTCGACTATTACGTGGACTTAAATTAAAGGTGTTGAGGGCTTGAGATAGAGTAAAGTGATTTACTTTTGCAAATAAAATATGGATTTTGTAAAGTAAAAATGCAGTCTGTAAAAACTTTTCATGTCTTAGTCATGTATGTGACTACTAAATATGATCTGGATATTTTATGTCTAAAAAATAATTAAAAACACAATTTCTGATTTGATGAGGTGCATTTTGATTAAAAATAAATTAATAATCAGTAATAAATACAAAATAGATTTTTTAAACCAAATATTGATGAGTTAATTAGAACAAACTTTTGTCATACCTTAAAGGTAAGATTTCAAAATATTTGCAGGGTATTTAAAATGCACTGTATTATTAAAACCAAGCATCTGACTTAAAAATAAAGTTAAGTATGAGAAAGATCACACTTTTTTCAGTATAAAAGAAGTATTTGCTACCTTAATCTTTAAAAAAATTTTTTTCTCCCCTGGTTTCAAATTCTGTGGAATGACCCATTATCTTTATAGGTTTAATTACGAGTCCTCAATTCTTTTTTTTACATTATATTTTTTCTAGGAATATTCTTCAAATATATTATCATTTTCAAAAGATTTTTAATTTAAAAATTTGGATTACTATGATTCTTTCTTTCATAAGGAAACAATGATTTGCAAATTTGTTCTTTTCTACAGATGATATATTTATAAAAAATGTTATAATTAATTTACGATGAAACAACAGCCTTAGAAATTGCAAACATTGGTGATTCTTATAATATACAAAGATATTTTTGTTAAAGTGATGAACTTAAAATAAACTTTTTTACAGTATACATTTTTTTTCTAATAAATAAGTTTTTAGGTATTTATGATTTAGTTTTAAATGGTTTTCCAATCAATTGTTTTCTAGCAATTTATATAATATTTGAATTTTTAATACCAGCATTTGTACTAAACCAATTATTTATGCTTGGTTGAATTTTCCAATTTTAAAGTTTTTTGAATATTTTGTAATAAAATATATCAAACAGGGTTTTCTTTTTTTAAATTTCAAATAAGATTATATACATGAATAATTTTATACTTATCCATTACATTAAGCGAAACAATTTCTATAACAATTCTTATTTTATCACATGCTAAAATTTAGTTCCCCAGATAAAATATAGTTTAAGCATTTAAATATTATCCTTTTAATTATTTTTGTCAAACATTATGCTATGAAATGTCGCATACTTTAATCTGTTTCAGAATGTGAAGGAAAAGTAGCAGTTAATGAATATCTTCATTAAAAAATAACTTTAGTTTACGAGATAATATGCAACTACACGTTTTCATTACTTGTTACAAACATTGGTGAAACACGTCGAATAATCCCATTTGTTTACTCATACAAATGAAATATTACAAATATTGTTTAAAAACACGTTAAAGAAATTTAGCACATATTTGATTGATGCAATGTATAGTGAAGTACAACTTCTGCCTTTTAAATCAATATATAATTTTTATTCTTCTCAAATGTAGTAAACTGAAAGATTTATAGTTTTAGTCATCTATCTCATTACACACAAATATAGTAAAATATAGGAACACCGTGCTTAATAAATATAAATTTTCAATTTCTTCGTATGTAAAACTTACAGTGGAAATAATAGTTTTAAAACTTATAGAAAGTTCATTGCACATATATTTTTGAGAGCTTAATAATATATTTTAGATCTAATAAAAATATTAGAAATGAACAACCATATTAGTCAACTGCTTTTGTTGTCTTTCTTTAAACTATTTCTAAATAAGAATCAATGAAAAATCGTTTTTAGAAACTCAAAACTATATTTAATTCGGGGAAATAAATGAAATATAATAAATTATATGTGTACATATATATTAAAATACAATTATATGGCTCAAGAAATAAATTATAGTAATTTTTGCGAAAATTGACAAATAGATAGGAAAATATAAGAAAGTTACAATATTTGTCAAACATTAGGCTGTTTTTCAAATTCATATATTTGGTGTGCTACTTTTACAAATTACAAGTTCCGTAACGACATTACCGATTGGCTGAAGGTCATGAAATTAGAGAACAAAAATATCGTGAAGTTATATAAATAAAGGAACATGGGGGAAAGGAATGTAAAAAAAATTAATAAAATTAAATAATTAGCATTATAAAAATAATCGACGTACCTAATACATCGGCTGTTTTGTACCTAGCAAAAAAGCTAGCATCATCACCGTATCGTCCACGACTTAAAAGTGCTGAAAATCTGGAAGAAACTTTAGGAAATCCACAAGCGACGGCAAGAAGACGAAAATCTCTATCTCTTTTGCGATTTACAGCAACTTCGGTACTACTTGAATAATTATATACACCATTAATTAAAGCACGCGTTAAAAATCTACCACATATGATAACAGACTGCATATTTTAAACTGTTTTATCATTTCTGCCAAATTCTCTAATTTTCGCTTAAATTGGAAAACAAATCCATTTTAAATCTTTAAAATCACAAAACAATAAACTGCGATAAGATTATTATAAATAAAAGCAAACTTTCATCACGAGAGTGCTCTTAAGGATTCAGAGTGAACAAAGTCAATTCAGCGAGAATACTGCGTACGGTTTGGTTCTTTCTGATGATGTCTGGTGCAATGGTTGTACCACGTGGTACACACATAAAAAAAATCTGCGGCTCATGGTGCTCTGGTCAATGCTAATATTGTAGTTATTTATTTAAAACTATCTTCATATAATGTCAAATACGAATTCATTATTTGCAAATATTTATTAAATTTATTCAAATAATTTGCAAAATATATTATATGAAGAAACGGAAAATTTTTTAGTGGTTTCACGTTTTGCATTTTGTTTTTTCATAACATTTTATTTGAAATCCTACAATTCATGCGAAATTAATTTGTTCTTACTGATACATATTTATTGCATATAAATCAAATTTCTTTCGCAGCAGATTCTTTAATGCAAATAAATCCATTCACATTTATTTAATCAAAGAACATTAAAAAAATTAAGACTTAATTAATCTGGAAGATACCATCGGGCTTTATTCTGAATAAAAAATAGTAAGTTCCGTATAATATCATAAATTTATTTATTAAACTTTAATATGTGTTAATTAATTCAAATTTCTTCTTAATATCTTATATAACAGAAATTATAAACTTTTATTAAAATCGTTGCCACCAGCTGTTGTATTTCCTTGAATTAAATTACTTTATACAAAATTGATCAGTATGGCTTCGTACGAAGTTGAGGCTGGTAGCTGAGTAGACTAGAGTAATATAATTGTCCCCGATCTTGATACTTGTAATAAATTGTGTGTGAAATCATGTTTTTCTTAATATGATGAAGACATGAAATGATATAGAATATAATGCTATCATTTTACAGTTGATGTTTTAAATTATTTTTAAGATACTATTGTGTTTTTGAATGTCTCTGATTTTATTTTAATATTTCTGCAAAAGATAAACAATACACAAATAAAGATGTATTCCCATTATAAAATAAGCAAAGTATGATAGATTGGTTAAGAAAAGCAACATATATTGAAACTTGAATGTAAATGAAAGTTTGCAGTATGAAATGTTGATTGGAAATAATATTGAATTGGGAAGTTGAAAGCTGTTCCCAGGTGTTGATCAACGATTCATCAACAAGATAAATGCTGGAAATGTCCGAATATCAATGGTAATGTTTGAAAATGTTGTTTTTTAATCTTTATCTTAAAGAAATGGGACTTTTTCCTTATTCAGTAAAAACGAAACTTATAATTTCTGCTCTTCTGAGACATACTGAAAGTAAACTTTTTTGATAATATTTTAATGCCACCTTTAAAAATTATTACAAATATTTGTATTTAAAATATTTAATTATGAAGATTTTAGTAAGAATGTGTTTAGACAAATGTTTTGTATTAAAACTTAGAGCAATTAAATTTTTTTATGTCATTATAGATTTACTGTAAACATATTCGTTACAATTTTGTGTCCTTATTTTAATTATTGTAGATTATTGTATCAAAAGATTAATTATTCAAAATAAGTTCCAGTTAATATCAAAGTCAAGGACAAGGAAAATTTCTAGAATGCTATGTATATAAGTTTTGTTATAGTCTATAAAATTCTTTCAATTTTTACTTTGAGACATTTTTATATAAATTAAAGATAAATGATTTAATTATAAAATTTAATTTAGTTGTAAAAAATTCAAAAAATCTGGTAATGTTTAAAAATTTGATTATTTAAAATGTTATAGCCAAAATTTTTATCTCAGTAGATCGTTATTTTTTAGTTTTCTTTATAAATTCTGAATCAAGAGAATCACTTAATATATTGATATAGTGTTTCTTAACTTACTTATTCATCACGGGTCCCTTGTATTAACTCTAAATTTATTAAATACTGTATATATACATATATGTGCTTATATTATAGGATAGAATTGTTAAAGTATAATGCAGTTGTACTCAGTCTGACAATATTATGTGATTTGTTTTTTCACTATAAGTGAATTTAGTGTTATGGATTTTTTTTGTGTGAAGTATGCAAAGATTTTGTACTTTAATTTCACAATTAGTACTTATCAAATACTGTGATAATATACTACTGTTATTTATAAAGATTGATTTCAAATAAGTTAGTTTTATAAAATTGTACGTTTAAGGGAAAAAGTCTATGATAATATGATAAAATCAGTGTTATAATTTATGTAGCCTTTATTAAGAATTTATATATAGTTTAATGATTCTTCTTTAATAGCTCATGCATACCTAATAGTATTACCTCATAAATGAAATACAGTTGAAATCTCAAAGTAGATAGTTGATAAAAAAATGCTTCATTTAATTTATCTGTTATCTTATTGAAAAGTAAATAAAAATATGGTATTTTTTCATTAAAAAGGACAAATAATATGATAATACATAATTAATAATCAAAAGCCATTGATAAAAAAATTGAGTTAATTACAATTCAGCTCATGGGAATCTCTTTTCATAAAAATTTTATGCTATTATGAGCTGGTAAAAAAAAGTACCTTTGAATGTACCTATATTATTTCTGCAAGTTAAGTTTATTTTTTATATGAATCAATAAGCTCTGCGTTTAATCTTTAGGGCGTATTCACTAGTGGATTCGTCTCGGGTTTCAACTTTCCTCATATCTATGCTCTTGATCGTCTATGGAAGTTTCAGGTACATAATTCTCTATAATTCAATTCTCATGAAATTTCCCTCTAATTCATTTTTTAATCTTATTAGTGTTTCTTTCTTATTTTATATATGTTTAATGTATTTATTTATTTATTTTAAAATCTTTTGATGTAACAATCAATAAATTCCTGTAATTATAAAGTTAGTTGAAAATCAAATTAATTACTTTACATAAAAATAAATGTGTTATTCAAATAAAATTATCATAAAAATTAAAATTAAAGCAAAAAAAAAAAAAAAAAAAAAAAAAAAAAAGTAGTAAATTTCCATCATGAATAACTTATTAGGAATGTGAAAAAATATTTTGTGTTTGTCTGTGCTTACTCAAAATAAAAAATAAGTGTGTGTGTTTGCATCCAGAATGAATTAAAAAATGATTTTTATGATACAGAGCTGAATTTTGCAATTCTCTGGATGACTGAAATTAATTTTATCTCAGACTTAAACATCACAAATTATATTCTTGATTTGAAATGTGGAAGTGTTTTATCTGCATGTTGAATTTTCCTTTATTGGTTATAATTAATTAATCTTATATAATGAGGTCAATATTTTTAATTTATAACTTGTAGGAAAGCTTATTATATTGATATACATATAAGACTGAATTTCTGTGATATCTAAATAAATGCAACTGTTAATTTGATCATATTATTAATAATCAATTACTTATATAAATCCATAAATAACTACAATAGAATATTTCTATGGAGTATAATTATTTCTTGTGTATTATTTTTAAATAGTTGTCAAAAGGAATAACATTGTTGACATAAAAAAATGTGTAAATTTTTTGTTTTACTTAAATCAAATTTTAAAAACTTCTAACATGTATTGTGAGCATTAAATTTATAAACAGTTGTTAAAATATGTCATATATTTATGCTTTGTATCTACATAATATACACTTTCCATATATTTAAATATAATTTGTTCTTATGCTCTGTATTAAAAGATTTGTAAAATATTTGCTAATTCCTATATTTACAAATCAAATATATGAGTAAATTTTTTTATAACTGTGAATCTGAATGGATATAAAATTTAAAAATTAAAATAAAGTTACTATTTAAATATCAAAAATAATTTTGAAATGTTAAAATTATGTCTTCCTTATTTCTAAATTGTACATACTGTGAAAGCAGCTAAATGGATAGTGTACTGTCATTGGTTCAACAGTTTTTATGTTTGAATTCCATTTTGGCCATGGATGTTTGTAGTGGTTTGGAATCTACTCTAAACTGTAGGTCTCTTATGTGCAAAAATGATTGAGGGACAAAGCAAACTTAAATTGGACATGCACTAGAGGGAAATCTCCAATATCTCTATCATAATAAAATATTACAAATGAAGATTCTGAGCTTTAATTTTATTCTCGTTTAGTCTTGTAAAAATGCCTCATCATTTCCTAACTTGTATATAACTACTGATTAAACTAAACCAAAGATTGAAAATACTCTTTTAAAAACTAAATGTGAATAGTAACAATATTATACCATATGTTTTATATTAATGTGTATTTTGTATCATTTGAAGGCAGAAATCTTCTATTAGTATATTCCAATCCTGCAACTAATTATTATTCGCCATGTTTTGTTAAGAATAACAAGATGTTTGTTAGAAAGTAATGTAAAGCTTAGTGATGTATTTTAGATGTATTTAATGCATGCAAGTCACAAATTTGATCTTCGGGCTGGGTAAGGTCAACTCAGCTTTTAGTAAAATTATAGAAATAGTACATGAGAATATGCAGCAATATATATTTTCTATTAGCTAAATTGGTTTTCTTTTCAAGTGTGAACATATCGGGCTCAATTAATATGGGCAAATATTTTATATCTAATTTTAGAAGTACTGAAAAAAATAAATTAATTGATGTTAAAAAGGAAACCTTGTGAAGCTTCACATTATATCAGAAACAGTCCTTATTCACTTTTCCTAACTCTTATAGAATTTTTATGCTTTTTTTCATACTTAAAAGTCACAAATATTCTGAAGAATCTTTCGAAGTAAATTTATGATCAACTTGATAAGGGATTATTATTCTGATGAATGTTGAAAACATCTCTAGCTATTTTTAAAATCTTATTCCATGTCATTGGTTCGTTATGCAATTCTAGTGTATTATAAAATAAAGTCTATAAAGAAGAATTTAAGAATATCAGTATTTTTATTGGAGATATCTTTGTGTTAAATATAATAAAAACAATCTTCTACTCACCCACATACACAATCATAGGCCAGTTTATTTGTATAGAATTCAATATATAAAGGGTTCATTTGTAAATACTTAGGTAGATAAGTTTCATTTGAAATTTTTTTAAAAAATATAATTTTAAAAAATATTGCATGCTTTTTTTTTTTTTTTGTCTTCAGATATCATATCCTGAAGATGGTTTCTAAACATTGCAATTGATAAGTAAAAAGATACTCTGCATAAAAAATATGAAAGACATCTTGCATTTCAATCAGCATTATTTGTATTTCTCTTTAAACTCAATAAACTTCTTCTTTAGCATTTTTTCCAATTTAAATTATATTTTCATATGAAGATAACTTGAATATATTTTAAAAATTTCGAAAACAAAAGCACCACAGATATTTAAAAGTCATGTTCTTATGATTAACAAAAATTTTAAGGAATTGAACCAAAAAACACTCTTATGCCTAGTCTTATGTTAAAAAATTTTAATAATATTTTAGACGTTTGTTTTTCAATGTATTTTTTTAAATAATGATAAATTATTCCAAAAATGTCTCTAAAAATGCAATCATGAACAATTTCAATTATTAAATAAGAAATATATTATTAAAAATCATTGGATTTTACATATATTAAGTATTGCATAATATCATGCCAAAAAGAATAGCAGATCATTTTTAATAAAAAAAGGAAGAAAGAGAAATTTTTTAATAACAAATTTTTACAAATTTGCCAATAAATAAATGTATGTGGACATAAATAAAAAAATAACAATTATATGATAATAAAGATAATGTTATAAAAAATCCAAAATAAGAAATTAAAAAAGGAACAAAACACTGAGGACATTATGAATTGTCTCTCTTCAAATTTCATGTCTTGATCACCACATTCAAAATTGATTCAGAAATATACCTTACTTTTTAAAAAGATCAAGAGGATCTTAGGAAGAAAGGAGGGTTATTATTAAATTGTAAGATCTTAGAAAATGTGTGTACAGTTAAATAGTGTCTCACCTATGAATTGTAAAAATTTATTTAATGATATATTATTAAACCTTAATAAATGTATATTTTAAAAATAATTTTCATGTTGACATTTTTGTTATCAGTTTCTTTAAAAGATTTTTAATTTTTAAAAATCACTTTATTTTTGCATTTAAGTTAAAAATATAAGCAATCTTGTTGCTATAATTATAAAAGAAAAAAAAATGGAAAGGGAGAATTATTTTTGTAAAATATGGAAGATGCATAATTTTTTATGATGAGAAATTTATTCATAATGAATGTTGACAAATATTATAAATAAGGAGACATCTATGCTTTTGAAAAGAATATCAAAAATTAAACATTTCCCTGACACTTTAAGAGTGAAGTAAATTTACACTAATCACCTGCATTCTCATTAAACTATAAATTTCATTACAAGTCTGCATACAAAACAAATTTTTATTAATGAAATTCTTTTAGGAAAAATAAAAATGGAGCATAGTATAACTTTATTAATGACTATGTGGGAAAATGATTTTAAGTAAAAATATTTTTTACTAGAATTTAAATGAATATATATTTAGTTTTTTTTTTAAAAAGCAGTGGAATTACCCAACCAAATGACTGATAAATTGAATACATTATCTATATTTCAGCTCTTAAGATGTATATTTTCTTTTTAAGACTATTAATAAGTTCTAATATTTTAGTATGTAATAGTAAATGTAGACTTTTCTTTATTTACATATTACATAAATGCATCAAATTATCAATATAAATCTTAATACTTATAAAATTTTTCTTTGATTTTTTTCCCTTGTAAAATAATGGAATGTTTTTAAGTGAGGCGCATGAAAGCAGTAATTATAATTTAAAAAATTTGTAACTATGGAAATATGTTTTAAATAAAAGTAAAGTATTTAGTTCAATATGAGTTATTTATTTTATAATTCTCAATATCAATAGAAAGTTATCAAAAACAGAAATTTCATAAGAGTACCTTCTCTCTCAGAACTTAACATGACTTTAATAACATATTAAGTGGAAAGTTTAAGCAAGAATAAGAAAACAAGATTAAAAATTTTAATTTCAACATTAAATTTTAATTATAACTATAAAGCACATGAAAAAAAAATATCGGTATGGATAATAAAGAAAATGTTTTTATTTTTGAACACTCCATTTGATCAAATGAAATTGATTATTTTTTTAGTTTTAATTTATTCATGTAATTAATTTTATTTATCCATGTAACAGTGGTATTGGTGAATTTTTATCTTTTAGAGCAAATATTGAAAATCTGTTACTGCAAAAATCTTAATTTTTAGCATTATTAATGTTGATTTAAACAATTATAAGCTATTTTGTTTTTTCTCTTTTGTGAATTTAGTGTTCCATTTGTGATATATTTCTGCTATGATGGGTATTTAAACTTTTATGTGCTTAAAATAAAATTAAATATATTTTTAAAGATTAGTTCAGTTCCTAATCATGGAATATTGATTTTGATAAAATTTTAGTTTACAGTTGAAGTTAATTTTTCTATTACACAGTGACGTTTAATGTTAACAATTTATAAAATTGATGGAATATTTTCTTACATTATTGGTAGTGTTAAAAAGAATTCTTGTTCCTCAAAAATTAAAATAGAAAGAATTTATATTTGTTAAATCAGGCATAACTAAACTTTTTGACCTCATGAACCAGTGAATTCATAATTTAATTTCTGCTGACCACTAATAGGATTTTTAAGTGTTAAATATATTTATAAAAAAACTGTGATGTGTGTGTGTGTGTGTTAGAACACATAAAATGTTCCTAGTTAATAAAATGAAACTATTAATTGTAACTAAATTTTGATGGCTGTACAAATGAAAAAAACCTTTTCACATAAATGAGGTGTGGAGAATTGATTTAGAATTTTCATCGCCTGTTACCTAAGATAAGGGTATTTACTTTTTATGAAAATTCAAAACTGAAATCGTGGTAAGTATGAAAGAAATTTAAATTTGAGAGTTTCGTCCGACGATAGGCGATGAGGCTTACACTTTTAGATGCATGCCTAAATTATCCTAAATTTTCGCTGCAAATGAATTTATTATCCGCATATTTCTATATCTAGGATCTTTATCCTTAGGGTAATAACGCGCATAAGATTCTATAAATGATTCAAAGTGCTTTTTAATTAGGGTTACTACTTGCTGATTAACACAATTTTCCTTCATGTATTCATTAAAACTAGAAAACATTTACAGATCGCCTTCAATTAACCACGTTTGCCTCAAATTTTCTTCTGAGACGCATCCATTTTACTTCGTAGGGTGTCCTTACAAAATTATGTTTAGTTCATTTAACAGGGAAAAAAATATCTGCTAAGTACGCAAGCTTTGCTAGACATTCATTGTTGGTCAGGAAGTTTTGAAATTTCGGATTATTTTGTTTTTAGAAAAATAATTTGAATTATTTCCTCAAGGCGAATTGTCGAGTCAGTATCATGCCCTTCGACAGCGTTCTCATTTCAAAAATTAACTTCAGCAGAAGAATATGAGTATACACAGAACCCATTTCTTCACCAAGTTCCTCAAATATATGAGAATTGACTGCATTGTGTTGAATTTCCTTGATAATTCTTTGTGTAGTTGTAGGAATATTTTTTCGCTGCAAGTTGCTCTCGATGTAGTGTGTAGATAAAATGTCTGGTTGACCAATACTCTTCACCTTTACAATAATTTCTGAAAGATGTCTAGTCATATTTGGGGCACCGTCTTTGCGTATCCCAATAAATTTTTTCTAGACCATTTCATGTTCCCTGAAATAACATTAGGAGATTCAAACATCTCATAATTGGTTTGTTCTACCTACCAAATTAAACGAGCAAAGTATTCCTCCATACAACTCTCCTTCGTATTCAAACCACACAAAACAAAAAAGGTTTGTTTATACTGCCCATAGATTCGTCTAGCTGTATTATATAAATTGATTTTTTTTTTTATAATTTTTATTATCTGATTTTCAATTTTTTTTCGACCAAATCTTCGATTCTGCG
This sequence comes from Latrodectus elegans, assembly GCA_030067965.1. Lineage (NCBI taxonomy): Eukaryota > Metazoa > Arthropoda > Arachnida > Araneae > Theridiidae > Latrodectus > Latrodectus elegans. Next base: position 108,447,704 of record CM057814.1, on the reverse strand, counting down.
CTCGATAGTATTAGCAGATATAGGAATTACTTTCAAATTCTGAACAACCTGCATTCCCAAAATCTGCTCACAGGCTTTTGACATGCAAGGGTTAATTAATTTTCCTTGAATCGAATACAGTTTTTTGCATTTCACGATCTGATTTGCCATAAGATCGGAAGTCTTCAATGATTATTTGTTTCCCATGGTCATTTTTTCATAAAACAGTAATTTGCTATTGCATAATTTCATAACTTCTTTCAAAATATTCTAGCGGCTTTTTTTTTTTGTGTGTGTGTACTAAATTCGGTTGTTTAGAATTCAAGTGTTTTTCGAGTTTGGAAGATTTTAATACATCGTTAGATAAGTAAGCTCTCAGAATATGCAACACAGAGGCCGTGAATCCAGCTCACTTTCAGTTTTTCAATGAATCCAAATTTTAAACAGTATGAATGATATTTTTTTGATACTTTGCTTATTTTCTTACGTTTTTCCTGATGGTGTTGGAGAAAGACTGAGGAGAGTCAGATTTATTGATCAATTCGCGGTTTGGTGATATATTATTGTTATAATAATGTAATTATTATTGTTTTAAATATTTTTTGAATTGTTAAAGAAAGGCTGAATATTTTTTCCTTTTTTTTTACTCATTATGGGTTTAATTTATTTGAATTTAAATTGAAAAGTACTGTAAAGAAATTTACAAAAGTTAAGCTCATCTTATCCTAATAAATACCAAATGAAAGAGAATATTCATATTATTTAAGATTATACTTATTTTTTTTTAAAAACAGGAATATAAAAATATACATTAACTTCCTTAGTTACACAACTAATTGAATATATTTTATATAGAACTCAATATGTCCTCGTAATCCCACATTTAAATGTTTTAACTGATATACATATGCAACATAAAGGAGAGTGAAACATTGGAAGAACGCGAAATTTGACAAAACATGTAGCTAAAACAATGCAGCTACAGCAGTACGACTTATTTACAGTGACATTATTCTATGAAGTAGCGTTTTTAACATTTCACGTATCATTATGAAGTGGATTACGCTTCAGTGCATCATAAAACATAACGTCATGAGTAAGTATACTGCATATTTTTCTGGGGTCAGCGGAATTTTCTTGAAGGCCATCACTTTGTCGACCTCTGTGTTAAATCTCTGACTGTGTAATCAATGAAGGAAGTGTTGCACAGGTCGAAAGTTTAGATTTCATTTCAAATACATAAGTGATTGTACTTGTAATATCATTTATGTATTTGAAAAAAGGGAAATTTTTTTAATATATACATATTTTTAATTTTGTTATATGAAGTAAATGTTTTTATATTATAATGTTTTATATTAATCAACGTAGTCTTACTTTCGAGAGTTAAAAACGCTAAGGAAAATATTGATTTTTAGAAGCTACTCTGAAATTTAAAAGCTAGTGTTTGCTATATGTGAATGGAAATTTGTAAAACTGGTACTTAACAACCGAACAGTTTTGCATTGAGAAGCATATAAAAAAAAGGCAATTGGATAAAATGCCAAGATTATACAGGGTTATTCGAGTTGCTTGTTAGTATATATTAAAAGGTGTATTGAAATTTGGTACTATTTTAAAACGTGTTTCTAGAAAACGAAGGGATGATTGTGAGCATTAACATGATCTTAGGAGCACTGAAATAAAATAAAATAAAAATATAAAAAAACAAAAATTACAGATTCTTTGACACCTTCAATTAAACAATTATGGAAACAAGTCTGTTGTCCGAAGATCTATATCAAGTCGCCTGTTTCATTATAACCTTTACAAAAAGTCGATATATTACGGCTGTAGCCAAACAAAATCTAAATATGACCTCCACATTCATGACATCTATAATTGCAATGCACAATGGTAAGATATTTGCCACTGTGTCCAGAAGGTAATACAGTTTTAATGAATTGTGCTTGTGTTCAGTTTATCCAATCTCAGTTAAAGTGGTTTATCGAAATATCAATTGGATTGCATTTGATTAGAGCTAAGTTATGCTTAAAAATACATCGAAATTTGTTCTGTAATCCTAATACAAGAACGTAAAAGTTTTGGGACTGTAAGGTCATACAGACCATATCTGTGCATCATATTTTTTAAGATATATCATCATTGGCTTGCTATGAAGCTAAACCATGATGATATATGTATCTAGGCAGGCAGATTAGCATCGTGTCAGCGTCCATTGAGAATCAATAAGTTTAAAAATAGCACAAAATATTACAAAAATATTAAAACAGGATGAACCCTTTTTCCTAACTTTTTGCTCACGTACCTAATTTGTTATATTTTAATGTTTTATGTAAAATTATTAGTATTACAATTACGCTCTTTTGCTGCAGGTTATACAAAAAATGTGAGGAGGCTTATAAATAATTTTTTTTTAAAAAAGAGATATAAAAGAAGAGATACAAGATATAATAAGAGATATAAGATATAAAAATCTTTGATTTAAAGAGTGAGAGAATAATACATTTCATCTTAGTATAATTGATTTTAAATGTAATATCTCAGTTCTTTAGATTGAAAAAATGTTCATCATTCTGTTTATAGGATTCCTTATTAAAAAAAAATCAAATATTATATCTTGGTCTTTTTTTTTCAGATTGAAACGATATCACTTTTTGCATTATATCAAACAAAAGTAATCTTTATTATAAGAAAAATGTTCCATTTTAAAGATAGTCTGAGCTTTAATAGATAACAATTTTATCATAGGAAATAACTGTTAAGCCAATACGATGCATATTAATTTTTTTGGATTTGGAAAATTTGATTTAAAATTACAAGAAAAAAATTGTTATCTTTGAAGTTAATATTTAAATCCTCTTTCATTTTTCAGTTTTTCAAGTATCAAATTACTTTAATGCTGTTTCTTCTATAGTTATGTATGTTATAGAAATTTAAATGTAATGTAAATTGGAGAATATTTATATAGAAAGCATATATATAAGTAAAACCTCTTGATTTTTTATAAGAAATTGAGGAAACTTCGATTTTACACAAAATAAGATATTTTTTGTTAACATTTCAGTAGATGTTTGTCGGAAATTTGTATGTTTATTATGATTTATATACATATATACCAACAGCTTTAGTCGATTTATGGGGAATGAATATTTTTCTCCCATATTTTACAAACGTTATAATTTTTAGGCCAATTAATAATCCATAAATTTTTTTAAGTGTTTGGTAATGTACAGCCCCAAGTGCCTAAGAAACTAGTATAAACTTGTATATGCAAAGAATTGAGATGTAACCAATCAATGATGTAATGTGGTTAACAGCGCTTACATACGAGGAGATTTATCGAATAAATTTTTTAAATCGATTCGATTATTCTGCTTCAATGGCAGTTTATCAAGATTTAAGTGGTCTGAACGTAGCGTTAGGCAATCTACGAGTGATGAAATAGCATCTCAGAAATAAAACTAAATTTGGATTTTTTCTTACGAACATTTCGTTAATGTACTGTTAATATCATCATCTTTAAAACATTGATTTTACTGTGGAATGAATGGTTAGTGATCTAGCTATTGAATGAATTGTTATCGTTCAACAGTTCGATTATCACTTTGGTATAGAAGTTTGTTGTAACTCGAAATCTTATGAAGAAAATGGTCATTGAATGAAAAGAATTATTCGTGCGCTAAACCAATAAAACATTGACATATAGTGAGACAGCTGGCGAAAACCTTAAAACGACGGGCTAATCGATCACTGCTAGAATTCTTAAATGAGATGAAGGTGCAACAATTCCTCAAATTTCTGTAGATCATAATTCTGAGGAATCAGAATATGTGTCAGCCTTCGAACTATTGAGCGGATCGTCATGGATATAGGATTCCTGTACCGGAAGCTCATGTGTTGATGCATGCAACAAAGCTTTATGCTTTACCTGGTCTTGCCAGTACCACCATTAGACTATTTAAAACTGGAAACGTTTGGAGACGAATTTGACAGAAGATGTGTGTAAGCATTCTGTCTGATGATCAACAGCAGCATCCATTCTGATCTATTGCGCATTTCGACGGACATGGACAATTCCAATATAAATACTTAGGTACAGGTGAGGCTCAGAAGATATCTTAAAGCTAACGGGTTTGAAATATTCACCCATCACCAAGTGCCTCGTAATTTTGAACCATAGTCATGTGACGAGGTCACACCTGAGTTAGTATCCTCCTTTCCACATCCACCCTCAGCGGCGGAAGGACTTTGAACGTCACTGATTAACGGACACACGTCCCCAACCCATGGAATTCCAGCAACCCAGTGAGGGAGAGAAATAAGTTATCTTCTCTTAATCACTTATCTCTTAACGGGAAGCGACGTGAACTACTAAGTCACTGGAGTTATGACGATTTTAATGGGACAAAGTGATACCACATGTCTGGAGTTTCATCCTAGTTGCTCAATGATTATTGATTTTATACTTTTTCTTGTCTACTTTAATATCTAGATATCATATTACACTTCTTCAAACTGCTGTGGATTTCAGTTCTGAGACATCAACAATTGTCAGTCAGAACAGAATATTTGGGATGACTTGCAATTTGGTATTCAGAAAAGATACTACGGATTCCTTCATTTCTCTATGGATTTGAAGATTGCCCAACAGGATTTATAGTTTACATTGCCTCCAAAATAGTTTCGGACATTAATCGAAATTGCCACACAGTACTGTGGTATTTTTTCGTGCATGTAGGGGCATATATATTATTGCATATTTTTCTGGCAGTTGATTGTATTTGCTTAGATACAGGTTTTTGAAATGCTATTTATTTATATTAATCAAATTATATCAAGCATTACTTCCCATTGTAAGGGCCGAGCTGGCAGCCGAATGGTTAGCGCTCTTGCCTTCGGTTCAACAGTTCGTGGGTTCGAATCCCACCTTGGGCATGGATGTTTGTAGTGGTTCGGAATCCACTTTAAGCCGTAGGTCCCGGTCTAATTAGCCCTCGTGTGCAAAAAATGACCGTTGAGCGACAAAACAAACAAACAAACATTCCCATTGTAAGGCCCAAAATTATCTTAAATGGATATTAAACGAATTAAAAATGCAAATAAGTATTTTTAATAGTTGGCCAAAATATTTAACCCATCTATTTTTGGCATTAAATCTCAATTCAAGTCATGCATTTGAAATTTGTATTGGAATTTGCTTTCATTATAAAAACAAATTTTTCAAGTTTGAGATAGGTTAGTATAAAAATATTGCTATTTTGTACATTTAATTTGTAAATAAATCACCGAACGGGAAATTTGTGAAACTTCAGACAAGCGATCGTAAAAATTCCTAATATTAGAAAAAGAGAAAATATTTGGAAAAATTTTTGCATTTTTTTCCCTCTACATAGTAAACATTCCTGATCAGTTTTTTCTTGATTTTCATTTTTGTGCATACAAATGTTTTCAGTATGTTGTATTCTGCACAGATTCATAATATTTTATGGGAAAATTCGATGCATTGAATTTATTAAAATATTTTATGTAAATTGTGTAGTTTAAAAGTTAGGTTCGTTTATTTGGTATGTTAGCTTTCGCAGTCTCTTTTCTACCAGTATCTATATAATTGAAAAAATACAAATTTAAAATCTAGAATTTAAATAATAATGTTTTAGCTATAATAAATATTAGTGTTTGACGTAACGTAGTATTATTTACGTACTGCAACGGGAAAATCTGGAATACTTCCAAGCACCCAGCCCGAAAGATATGTATGCAGTAGTCAGAAGTGCTACATCAGTCATCCTTTGTTCAACAGTGATTGAAATCGAACCCAAACATTTTGATCTGAAGATCGGCGTCATTTCTGTAGACTATGTTATATACCAAATATTAATGTTTGGAAGAAGTATCTCTATATCTCATTTACACTGTTGTAAATTTTAAGAACACCTTTACTGTGGTTGATTGTTTCAGTATTGCTAGTGATATACACCGTTTTTTTATGAATTGGTTATGTTGTCTGTTACATTGTTTCTAAGAAAAAATTTGAAAGAAAATTGTTATGGTCATGCTTTTGTATTCAAAATAATTAAATATAAAAATGATAATAAGGACATATACATCAATTTGATTAAAATTGGTCATTGAATTTACAGCGATCTGGAATTAGCCGATTCAAATTAAGGTTCTGTTGTGACATAATAATTTGCCATCGAGTAGTTAAATTTTAGCAGAACTTTAATGTCTTAAGTAATTTCCGTCACTATATTAGAATTGTTTATGGTATATTGCCGAGTGTCTTAATTTATAAGTGGTGTCTATATATTTCGCGAAGCGTAAGTCTACTGTGAAGTTTACCAAGTCATGCTTCTTGGCCTGGAACCGGCATTTCAAGGTCACTGACATTCAGATTTGATAGCGATCCATTTTTCCCCCTTTGTCTTATGGTGACCGGAAGTTTTCACCTCCAAAAGAAAAGGAGCAATGCATGGGAAAGAATTTATAACTTTTCTTTCTCACTTCCTTCTGCGAGTAATTTGTCAATTGCTGTCATTTACATTGGAAATAGAAACATTTCAACCCGATATTAAAGTTTTACATATTTTTGTTGTAAACTATTTCGCCAATGAAAAATGTTCTTAACGAAATTGGGAAACTCAGTGATTTTAAATCACAAAATACAGATTTAAATGTTGGAAAAAAAAATGTTTTCAAATATCTTGGTTTTCCGAATGGCTGATAAATAAGTTGATTGGTAGTTGATTGAGTCGGTTTAACAAGTTTTTTGATTTTGATTTACATTTCTGATTTGAATGTTTAGAGTAGTTCAGAATCCATTTTAAATTACAAGTCCCAGTCTGTTGACGAGTATCTAATTACCATTCATTCAAAATTATTTTGTATTTATGATTGCTAATTTTAATTAGTTCCTTTTAATTGTGTGTTTTATTTATTAAATAAATATAAAGGGAAAAAAATTCATGAAAATTTTATTTAACCATGTTTGTTTCTCACGTGTCATATTTTTCAATCAAATTAAATGCTTTTTTTTCTTTAAAACTGAAAGTATATCGGAAAAAAATTATTTTAACATAATTTAAAAAGTGATCTTTAAAAATATAATGTTAATTTTGAAGATCAAAATTTAAATATCTATTACAAGGTATTTAAATCAAAATTATATTAAAATTTTTGATTTAGGTTTCTGAGTTCGATTAATAAGTATAAGACATATTTATAGGGATTTTTGAAGGTTTTATGTATTTGTATGCCAAGTCATATAAGATCTTATATAATTTCCTTTGCACAGATTCATCAGTTATCATACTTGTGGGGAGAAAGAATGTATTAAATAAATTAAGCTAGTTAATTTCTTATTATAAAAATATTTTTTGAAGTAATAAAGATTTAATTAATATTTTATCATAGGTAAATTATATTTAAAGTAGACTAATTTCCAGTGTATATTTTCTTATATTTCAAGGTATTTTTTTATATTTATTTAAACTGGAATAAAATATATGATTTTAAAATTTGAGTATATATAGAGAATACCATACACATTTTTCTAAGTATATCTTGAAATAATTGATGAGATGTAAAATTTAGTTCAAATATATCAATCTGGCTAGTTTTATTATTGTAAAATATTTATAGAATTTATTTTCATGTATAACCAGATCATTTAGAATTCATGTGGCTGCCAGTTGTAGTTGAGTTGGTCAATAACTTTATTAAGATGCTGGTACTGAGAGGTGAGTGTACTGGTGAATTTTAAATTGAAGGGGGGGGGGAGAGAAATCTTCTGTTTTAAATTTTCTATTTAATTATTTCAAATAGAAAATAATAAAAGCTAAAAAAAAATATATGAGGACAGGATTACTCGATATTTTAATCTTGTCCAGCATTGATTTTTGAGATTTAAATTATTATTATATAAGAGATTAATATATTTATATATACTTTGCAAACCTGTTAAATATTTTAACTTGGAAGCTTTTTTTAATTTTTATTTGAATTCCATTTTATGCACGATGTATTAATCTGCTTTTCCCGAGAATTTCAGTTTACATTATTAGCTCAATTTACACTAGTTGTGTGTTTCCAATCAGACTCTAATTATGTCTCTTTTTTTCTCTGATATTGGGTAGATCTTTTTCGTAGGAAATTACTTTGTATTTTTAATTAATTGAGTTAATTAATCCCTTTCATGGAATGTAGGAAAAAGTAAGAATTTTGAAAAAATAATATAATATACCATTATGATTAATAAATCTTTAAAAAAAAATTGTAATCTAAAAAGAATTTAATTTTCAAAATGGTAGTGTCTTTTGTTTTACCGAGCCGTTAACATTAACTTAATCAAAATAAAATGAATAATTATAAAAATCAATAAACTAAAATACTAATTTATTGAGATTTATTATTCTGTCAATATAATACTTTTTAATTAATTATACATATTAAAAATTTTAAAAATTGTACTCATTAACACGTAGTCGTATTTCACCTCTATTTGAGATAAAAATATTGGAGCTGCAAACCGAATGGTTAGTGCTCTGTCCTTCGGCTCAACAGTTCATTAATTCGATTCCCACTTCAAAATTGATTGTTGTAATGGTCCACAATCCACTCTGAATTCTAGGTCCCCTTTTAATTAACTTTCGCGTGCGAAAAATGATCGCTGAGCGACAAACAAGCAAACCGAATTGGGACAAAAAAGATTTAATTAACTAATAAAGTTTTCTATGCGTTTTGTAAATTAAGAATTTTGCGAAAATATGTATTTTCAGGCTTGAGAGAGAAAACTAATAACGAACATTTTATTTTTATAAATATTTTATGCAAACATATGTGAAAAATTAAACAAATAAAATTAATATAAAAAATAAAATTACGAAATTGTTTTTATAAATTTTATTAAATAATATTTATATATTAATAACACATATAATATTTTATGTAAATAATATATGTAAATATTTACCTAAAATCTGTATAAAATATTATTAGGGCTATTATGGATATTGTTAAACATTTTTATATATTACGCTTTTAATTTTGGTCTTAATCGTCATGTGCAGTTTTTTCGATTTTATAAAAATTTCTTGTTTATACCAGTGTATATGTATATACTTTTTCCTCAAATTTTTCTTTTTATGATTATTTGATACGAAAAATTGCTCCTTGTTGATTTATTTTAAGATACGGAAGAACAATTTTGTATAAATAGGTCGGCGAAGTATTCTTAGTAGGTAAATAAAATTTTTTATTTGAAGGCAAGGTTTTCTTTCAAATGGCTTTTGCTTGAATATTTTCTATTGCAACTGGTTTTTCCTGAAGCATAAATCATATCCGGGAAAAAGTGAATAATATATTACTTTTTTTTATAATATAATATTTTTTCTCTCCTATTCCATGGATAATTCGAATAACTTGTTAAAAAATTTCATTGCATTATTTTTTATTTAATTTAAATTCTTTCGTTTCGTCTAATTGCTTTATAATTAATGTTCATCGCATACGTGGTTTTACATTTATATTGCTAAATGAGATACTTTGCTGTGCATTCTTTAAAATGTTAAAAATCTTTATTCTTTTATACGTATAAAAGCTTAAAATTCAAATAATTCAACATGGATGTTTTTAAATAACTTATTGAGGGAAAAAAAGTATTGAAGGTAAAATTGTGTATTCTAATGAATTCTTGTGCATGGTAGGGATTTATATTTGTGAAGAATGTTTGTGACGAAAGTGTCCTTTTACTGTTTAAAAGTGGAATGGACTGAAGCATCCTGATTATGCTCATATATTCAGCCAGTTCAAAAACGAAATGTATAAAAAATAAATTTTCAATGAATAGTCTTTGACACTATGCACAGATTTATTGTGTTAAAAATGACTAAATATTTTTGTAAACATAATTTCTGATTAATATTAATTTCTACGAAAAAAGTACAGTTTTATATGTATTTTATGAAAGAGTATCAGTGCATGTTGGACCTTTTTTGTCTTGAATGCCAATAAAGCTGATTTTTCTTTTAATTTATTAAGTTCAATTATGGTGTGAAATAAAAACTCTGCCATATTTTTGTTTCATTGATGATAGAAAAAATTTAAAATCGTTTTCATTTTTCATTCATTTACATCTAAAATTGTGTTGTAAATGTTCTTTGTATTAACTCACTATGTTTACTCGAATGAAACGCGTACCAAATTTGCTATTTGCGAAACATTCTTACAGTTTAGGAAACATTTTATAGGAGAAAAAAAGTGTATTTTTAAAATCTGTTGAATTTTTTTTAAATGTCATATCAAATTTTTAAATTTCAGGTTATTGCATCTGTTTATGAATTTAAAATTATTGATAATAAATCATAAGCTGTCATTGTGAAATAATTGCAAACTGTGTTTCTGTATTAAAATATGAATTATTAACATGTTCCTATTTCCATGACGTGCTTCCCCCAAAATTTCGCTCCCACACTTTAGCACGCGTAGTCTCTCATAATTTGTGCTAAAATGGAGTTCATTATTTTTTCAATCCCAGGAGAGATGTTGTTTTCGAATATCAAAGAGTTATAATGAAAAGCAAATATTTTTTGTAAAGAGTAGGAAAGTGACATTTAGCAAATTAAGCTGTTTAAAACTGACATTTTTATATAAGAAAAGATTTTTTTGCCTGATTTAAAATTGATAGCATTAATTAAAAAAGCTTCAGGGGTGATTTTTGGAATAAAATATTATTCCATTTTATTTATTAAATTTCGTTTTATATTAAAATCATACTGAACACGCACATTACATTATTGATGATCTGGAGTGTATTTCTGAAAACAAAGGATATAAAATCAGGAAAGTATATGCTTGATTTTCCTGTGATTAGGAGGGTGAAGGGTGAAGCAGAACGATAATCTCAGAATTGATTAGTGTTATTTTTTAAAAAAGATTTATTAAAATTTATCAATAGCAATTTTTTTTTTTATAAAAGTAGACTTTTAAACCTGATTTATAGAAATGATAGTTATTGGTTTCTAAAAATGAGTTTTTGACTACTCAAAATAATTGTCAATATGTAATTTTTGTAATTCTCGTTTTACTGAACATTTTATCTGTTTTTGTTTTGTGCACTTCTTTTATAAATACTCATAAAATAGTTATCTTAAAAACTTAACCATTTTGAAAAAAAATATATAAATTTTAATTGGTTCATGTGTCTTATATAAAGTAAAAAAAATTTTTTTCAACATTTGCCCTAAAATTTTCAGTTTTCTGTTAGAAAAAAGTGTAATTGGGTTTTCATTTCTTGATACTTTTTTTTGAAGATTTAAGAGGAAAATATTTTATTGTTGTAAATCTTAATTAGGCCGCTCGTCCACACAGCTCTTTTCTTTCTTTTCTTTTTTTTTTTTTTTTTTTTTTTTACCAAGAAAGACAAAGAAATTGAATACTCTGTCTACAAAGACATGAAAAGCCAACAAATAAGAAATGTTGACTAGAACTCATAAGAGGTCAAGTTAGTATTGTCTGGGCATTGGCTTTTTCCAAGTGCTAAATAGTGCATGACGTTACAAGTTCCTTTTTTTAATTTATTGGATGGAAACTTGTGCTTCCAGGTAACTTTCAAGCAAGGTATGTCCGTGACTTTTTGGCATTGAAGTAATACGTATAATATTTTTTATTTTATTACTTTTTTACGATTTTCAACTATTAATATTCCAGTTGTGCAGTCGAGAGAATAGAATTTTTCTCACTGAAAGCAGTTTTCACGAAGAGAACTGTCATTCTTCTTCACCTTATTATAATTTTGATTTTCCCTTGTTCTTTTTTTTATTCGTATATTACAATAGCTGATAAAAAAGCAATCGGAACATGGAGAAAATAGTTATTCATGCCAAAAATTTTATCCACATTATGATAAATAGGTATTATGTATACACTGAATTTTTTTTCCACATTTTAAATTTACGATTCCACGTGATTATTGTAAATAAATATAAAAAAAATATTCATATTTAGAATCATGAAATAATTTCTTCAATTGAAATTATGTAGTTAAAATAGATACAATTTTGAAATTTCCATGCCAATAAAATAACTTGTTTGAATTTTTAGCTTGAATTAATCTGCTGATGATTAAAAAGCACTGTATAAGATGGATGTTTGTTTTTGTTTTATTGACTCATTTGGAAATTCAGGAGAATGATTAAATATTAGAGAGTTTTTTAATCACATGGCCAGTTATACCATAAGATTTTAAAGAAGAGTAATCAAATTAAATAATTTTAACTGTATTAGTTTTGATATTAGCAGGAGTTTTTCATTCTAGATTCAATAGGATGTGTGTTGATCTAATTTAAGATATTTTGAATTTTACATTTGAATTTTATTGTATGTTCATTACGTTTGAAGATGAAGTCATATTCAGATAATTTTCCTGTTTAAGAGTGTCAAAATATTTTAATTATTCGATTGATTTTTTTTCCGTCTACGGATGACGCATATGTTAATTTAGAAATGTGAGTAAGCTCATGGCCAATGAGATTCCATTTTGCTGTTTATTTTCAAGGCGCTAGCGAGATAAAATTTTGATTTTGAGCTGCAGTGGTGTGTTTGTTACTTTTGCCTTTACCAATATTAGTGTTATTAATTTCATAAAAAACAACATTTTTTGATTACAGAATTAAAATTGTAATCAACCCATCATGTTTGCTGTACAAGTACGTTATTTTGAAAACATATTAAACGACTTTTGAATAAAAAATTAATCTATCAAAACTCGTTACTAGATGCCAAGCAGATTGAAAAATATCAAAAGAAAGGAAATTTCCTTATTGTCCGAATTAAGTGATGAGTTTGCATTAACATTTGTTAAACAATCATTTCTAACTGTGCTCATTTTTATGTAAGGTTATATGATGTCTATTTCGAGATAGTTGTTCGTAAGCTTCACAGATTAACTTTCTTTAAACTCTTTGCTAAGCTAGAAGCTGAATGTTAAATCTTCAGTTCAATATATTTATGAATGTTATCAGTTGGCTTGGAATCCGCTTACCGTTGGTCGCGGTCGAAATGACCTTCGTTTCCAAAAAGTGATCTTAGAACTTAACAACCATCTTTCTCTAACCTCTTGTGGATGTTAAGAAATAAGAAAAATATAATTGTTACCTTTTAAGTAATCTGCGATAACAATTGTATTTTTTATTTTAACATCTGCATTAGAAGATCGCTTTCTTTAACTCTACTGTATCATTTAGAACGTATTTTGTTTTTTTCCCCTTACCTTTAATTTTCTTTATTCTATTTTCACTATAATGATTATCGGCGTGATTTATCAATAACCAATGTAGAATTAACTGATAACTTGTGTAAAATACTTTGTGCGTTCGTAAAATAATCCCTATGTAACTTTATAGTTTGTAATTAACACTATAAAGGTAATTAGTTGTTTGTGTATTATTGACCATTCAGTTATCACACATTCTGTTGGAAAAGTTTAAATACTTAACTGAAAATTCCTCTTGATATATAACTATATAAATTTAATTTTCAGTGTTTACTATTATTTTCAATTGTCTATGGTGAAATTACTTAATGGTTCTTCTTCCAAAAATATGTTTTGTAAAATGGAACTATATATATATATAATATGAGTGAACTGCGAAAAATTCACAATTTTTTTTAACCGTTGGCTAGAAGATAACTTTTTTCAATTCGTTTCTTCATTTTACGTAATAAGTGTATCTGCAACATAATTTATTGTCAGTGATGATCTTTAATATAGCTAAGGTAACCACATACGTAGATCTTAACACTGTCCAGTACAGTACTTTTTTTGGGATATTTTTCTTGCAAACACTGGAAACTACATGTTGAACAACGATAATAGTTAAATTTTATTAATCAAAGGGAAGTAATCATTACAAATATTTTAAAAAATGAATTACTTTATAATTCTTCTATCTTAATCATTCTAACTGTATTATTTTAAATATCTTGGCTATTAACTTGTAAAATATAACCATCCTAAAACACAGAATATAAATTAAATTTTATGTTTTAAAAAATAAAAAAAGGAGCCGTTTTTTACCTAGCTTAAAATCTTCTCTTTTTTTAGTTAATTTTCACTTTTCATGTTAAATTTAGCATTTTTTCCTGCTTATTTATTTTTGCTTTTGCATTTTTTAGTTTATTTCAAAAGTATTTATCCGGCATCTCTTTTATCAATATCAAAAACAAAACTTTTGAATATGGAGAAAGGAAAAATTTAGTCAATGTCCTTTCTCTCGTTTTTCTAAAGTGCACATCATCAATAAAAAAAGAAAGAAGAGTTGTTGTTATTATCATGATATGACCATGAAATTTATAAGTACTATTTTCTTTTGCTGTATTAGCTTAAGTTACTCAAGATCAGCCTTTATTGTAAAACAATAATTCTCCAAAATTGTCATATTTTTATTTTTCCAGCTGTTTTATCTTTCTTCCAACAAATAATAATAAATACTCGTTACTCTGCAGGAAATGTGCAGAATAATGTAAAATTTACATATCGTATCATATTTCCATAAGTGCGACATTATGAAAAAGACGTAAAAGTGCCGAAACGTAACTATTTTTTCTCTAATTCCAAAAATTTTAAAAATATTCATCGTAACTAATGCAATTTCAGAGTTGATCGTTCAGTCTATTATAAAATGTTGAGATAAAACAGGACACTTAATGAAAATATTGCCATATATCATTTTTATCATATATACAAAGTAGTTGATACAAGGTTATTACACGGATATAATTATACAAGGTATTTAGTGAAGACGTATTTTAACGTCAATATAATTAATTAACGTCCATATAATAAATTTTAATGTAATAAAATAATAATAGGTTTAATTTCATAACATTTATAGTTAGATAAATTTAAAAAGTTATATGATCTTAGTCAATGGTTTTCTACTTACCTTGGGTGTCTTTCGTCGGAAAGATATTATGGTTACGGCTATATCGTTTAATGCCAGGTAATACCAAACAGTATTGTTATTATAATCCTGTTTGTCAGGTCACCAATACTTGATGTTTTCCATCTTTGTTTTCTTTATAAATTCCAAAGAAAAAAAAAATTCCTGTCGTATTAAATTAAATCTGGCTACCCAAAAAACGGAACCTTTGAAATGATCGAGGTAAGAAAAAGTATTTAAACTTTGAAAGGAAATTTTCTTTATGCTAAAAGGAAATCACAATGAAAGTTTAAAGAATAATAAAAGAAAATGAGTAATTTTATATTATAAATGAAAAGGGAGTTTCATAAATGTCATATCATTATTTATATCTTTGTTTTGAAAATTATTAAACATCCAAATGCGTAGAAAGCTCTAACATATTGGAAGAAATTTCTTGGTGAAAAAATCATTATTAATATCTACAGCAGAGTGATTCTTAACCTTTTTTTTTTGGTCAAGGCACATTTTTAATGATTTGAAAATTTGGCGGCACACAAAGATAAGTTTAAAAGTTGTTTACTTGCCAATAATAGTTTGTAGGATTGATTCTCTCTCCTCAAGCATGGACATTTATAATGGTTTCGAATCTCTTTAATCTCAAGGTCCTATCCAACTAATTCTTGTCTGCAAGAAGTTATTGCAAAGCGACAAACAAATCAAACCTGGCGAGCATCTTTACATTAAAATCTTATAACAAAATTCGCTGAATTCATACTTTTTCAACTTGCTGTACATTTTTTTCACAACTGATATAGTAAGATTAAAGAAAGTACAGGTTGAAATGGTTAATGGTACTCCGGAAAATGATTAGTAATGAGAAATTACAAAGTATATCAGAAAACCATGAATATAAACCATTGATATTACTAAGATTATTAACTCAAATTAATGAGTTATGTGATTTTATGTTTTCAATAATTTATTTAATCAAAAGAAACAGAATTATATACTTAATTCACTGCATGTTTCTGAACAGCTTTTTTATAAGCTTTTTTTTAAGCTACAGCTTTTTTATTTAGAAAATACTCTCCTTTGTTTCTTGATATGGTAATTTTTTTTTTACCCAATTTATTTTAATGCATTTTTAAAATAACTTTTCTAGACTGTTTGATAATTTCGAACATCAACATGTTATAGATTTTGGTAACTTTAATTATAAGTTTCTTAATATCTGTTTAATGTAATTTAAAGCATAATTTTATCAAATGGACACGATCAGGATATTGTTGACAATAAAGAATTGAAAGGAAAAAAAAAGTTATATGAAAATCTGAAAAATTGGATCTTTTTCCAGAATTCTTTAGAACTGTTTCTGAGCGTCATTTTCGTCAGATAAGAATGCATAAAAAACATTCGTTTTCTTTTCCGAATCTTTTGTTTCATTTTTTGTATAAAAAGAGTATTCAGTAGAATATTGAATTTCATTTTGCTTTAATCTTGCTGTGAACTTAACTCATCAATTGATGATAAATCTTTTTTTTTTTTTTTTTTTTTTTTTTTAAAAAAAAAAAAAAAGAAAGTATAACATAAGGAACTGCGTACAAGAAAGCATTTTTATGTAGTTTTCTAAATATTAAGTTAAAAATGTATGTCACGAATACTCTTGAGACTTTTAACAATGTAAAAGAAGAATTTGTAATTTTAATTTTGTTTAGCAATTATATAATGATGGATTTTTTAATGTTCCTTGAAAAAATTTGCACTTTCGCAAACTTCAATATATTATATTTATAATAATAATAATTAAAAAAAGCTATTTACTTGCGTTTAGATTTAACTGATGAAGATTAATAAATGCAATCATAAAATCGAAAGTTCAGAAAAAAAAAAAAAATTGAACTTTAAATTAAACTCTGCATCTCTGCTTTTTGGGGATTTCGAGTTAAAACCAGTTTCTTTTTTTTACCTAGTTTAATTGTATCGTTATAAGACGTTTTGATTGTTTAAATTACATCATTGATTTTGAAACTCCTTGCTTTTTAAGTTGGCTACTGAATAGTTGCGCTTTGGATTCAATTCCTTAATTCCGTGTTAGTTCCACCTTGATTGTGGATGTTGCAATGATTCTTGACGATCGCACTATGTTGCTGCTGAGGTAGATAAAAACAGAAGGTAGAGCTTATGACTTCTGAAAAGACAAAGAATGGCAGGACTGTTTAAAATGCTGGATGCGTGTCTTCGTTTATAAAATTTTGTGTTCTGTACAATCTAGAAGATAAAAAAATTGACTGTTAAAATTAAATGCAAAGATAAATCTCTAGACTGAAAAATTTTAGGTCATATTTTTTTTTCAAATTTATTTTTTATAGGCCTTCATTCACAAAATTGTATTTTGGTGCATCTTTCAGCTATATATGAATCTTTTAAAAGTGCTCTACAATTTAAAAATAACTTTAGTTTAGTTATTAAATATTATAAGTATATATATACTCATTGCTATTATTTAGTAAATTGATTATGAGAACATAGGTTTTTTTTGTTATTTTAAATGCTTTATTTTTTAAAATTCATTGCTAGAATAAAGGTAAAAACGTCTTCTTAGCAAGCTTAGATTTCTTTAATTGAATTGTTAATTTCAAGATATAAATAATAAATTTTCAATTAATATTTGTATCTTTTTAGCCGTGTTATAAATTTTAACTTGTTAATTTGTTTTTAAAATATTAAAAGAATTTTTTTTATCCAGTTTGCATCTTTTCCAGAGAAGAGTAATATATTTTAAGTTTTACCTTTAATTGAATTTTTTTATGTATTTAATCATCAATTTTCCATATTTTTTCTTTTAAGCACGCTTATATTTCTTTTTTAAAATATACTTTGAAATTATTTATGTATGGGTGATTTTTTAACTCGATTTTTTACCAGTTAAATATTATTCAAGACATTACTTAAAAAGTATAAAAATCTTTATACATTCTCAATCCACATACTATGGTAATGGTGGAAAAAAAATTTGATTTTTCAGATATAATTCTACTTTTTCCTTATGCAAGTTGTAGTTGACTTGTAATTCAATCGGACTTGTCCTGATTTTCAGATCTGTGACGAGACTTCATGCTATGAAAATAGAACATTGTTTACTTCTGTCAAATCAAAGCGAAATGACGTATACATAAATCTCAGTGAAATACGATATGGGCAGAACAATTCGAGGGCGAAGCCTCCCCTCTAAACCTAAAGGAAACAGTGTTGTATACATTGAAGAATACGGTTTGTGAGAATTTTCAATTTTAGAGCCTTGACACCATGTTGAATATATCAATGGAGGTATTCATTTTTCCCACGAAATATTTCAGTGAAAAAGAACAAATAAAAATGAAAAACAGCGTGGTAAAAAGAAGAAAGAGGCCAACCGGAAACACGTACTTTTCTCTGCTCTTCTCCCCATTTCCGGCAAATAACCAGTTACCTATAATAACATGGGAGTTAGCAAAAAGAAACAATTTTTTGATTTCTTTTCCCTCTTTTAATCTTTGCAAGTTTAAATATATATTACTCAGATCTTGTAACGCCAATTAATTTATATTTTTCTCATGATGTATTTTACGCTAATCTGATATATGGGAGTAAGATTTACGTATTGATAAATTTATTTACTTTATCTCCTAACAATGCGGAAGAACTTGTTCGAAATAGAATGCTTACCAATATATTTGTGTTGTTTTGAACTCGCACTCTTGATTAGTTTTGCTTGCCTAAAATAAGTTTCGAATTATTTTCTAGAATTTTTAAACTTCTTGCTAATATGTATATACATTATTTGAAAAGAAAATTCTAATTAAGTATATATCTAAACTGAATCTGTTGCCATGTAGATGGATTAAAAATTAAATGTGCTGCCGTTTATCTTTACTGAGGCATGATTTCGATGCAAAATATTAAGTCCATTATCCAAGCTTCTCTTATTTTATAAAATGTATATTTTATGACTGTAATATTACTTTTTTTATACGAAAGA
Organism: Latrodectus elegans; assembly: GCA_030067965.1. Taxonomy (NCBI): domain Eukaryota; kingdom Metazoa; phylum Arthropoda; class Arachnida; order Araneae; family Theridiidae; genus Latrodectus; species Latrodectus elegans. The sequence goes on along the minus strand of CM057814.1, from coordinate 108,428,783 downwards.
TAATAATTTTGGACTTACAATTTAAAGGATTTCGAATTTCTAAATATCCTAGTCTCGTTTGTAATCAAACATCCGTACAAACTGAACGCCAGATCACTATCCATTTGTCGTCAGCTCGATACTCTGAAATATGTTAATGCTTTAATTTATTAATTATTACTTGAAAATGATATGAATTAACATCTTAAATTAACAATTACAGATTTTGTGTTCAAATATTTTGTGTGAGCAAAAGGAATTATAAACAATGCTTCATAAAAAGGTATAACAAGTTTTAAACTTGACTATTAATTGGCTCATCAAAATAACCAAACTTAATTTTCGATAAGAGATTTTACAGATTTCCGTTTTATCATTTACGTTGGCAACATTTAGAATATAGACTAATGTATTGGAAACTGCCCTACAACGAGTGGTTTCTTTTGGATACCGTTTATTGGTTTAATTATTTTATTTTTACATACATTTTTGGTACTTTTCCATTATACTCCCGCTTTTGATCATAAAGAAATAGAATTTTTTTTTTACGGAGAAGCGAAAATAATATAACGTAGATGTAAGGATTTTATTTTGAAAATAATATAACGTAGATTAAAATTTTATTTTAACTTTGATGTGTACTAAATTAAAACTTTTGTGCAAAAATTGATTAAAAAGTGATTAATTTATGGTAAACAATCTAAATGCTAAACAAAGCTAAAGCTAGTTGGTCAAAAGATTGCTTGGTGATAAATTTTCGATTAAAAGAAACGTTACAGTCACAAATTATTAAAGGCAAAAAACAATTTGAATACTGCAACATGTGATTTTGTCACATTGTAAAAAAGGTAATATATACGATAAAGTCGATCACCGATACGATTACTTAACAGTTTCCACCAGAAATAAACATTGGCATTTAAATAAGTTTTCTTAATGAGAGAGAGATAATTGTTTAGTTTATAAAATATTCATAAAATACTTATTATTTTTAATAGTTTTTGAAAAGATTAACGTATACACGATGCAAGTGGATTATTTATATCAATTTACGTTTTTTTAAAAAAATTTTTATTTACGTTACGGTGTTTATCAAAAGCGGAGATATAATGGAAAAGTACCATATTTTATTGTAGTGCTAATATTTAATTGTAATGAAAATAATTTTTTTAAAGCTGGCTTTGAATTTAGTGACGAATATTTAATTGTTCTTGAGAATGATTAAATACGTAATTAAAAAAATTATGATGGAACATATATTCATTTATAGTTGTTCACTTTTTTCCTTTTTTATGGTAGTACTAATTCATTCTATTTTGTGTAGAAATTGCAAAGAAATATATGTGTGATCCATATTGCGAATAAAATACAAATAAGCTTATAGCTTTTTTTGTTGTAGGAGTCAGTTCAAAGTTATTAAGCTTGTGGAGAAGTTTCAATTTTGAAGAGAATAGTGCAGCGAAAGAGCATATCAAGCTTATTTTATCTTGGTTAAAAAAAATTGCATCAAACAGCTTGTTTGAATCTCTATTTCGAAATTTTAAAGATGTTAATTATCGAAAACGTAGCAACCTTCCATTGAAAGGCAGGTACGAGGATTTGTGATTAGCAACTGTGATTCATCTCATTCGAGAAGTAAACTTTTCTATTCTGAAATATATATTACAAAAGAAAAAAAAAAATTGCAACGAAAAAGATTCAATAGCCAATAAGATGGATATCCCATTTATTGAACCAGAGAACAATAAACGTGTGTATTGAAAAGTATAATTGTTGAATAAGAAACACGTAGCCTTTCTTTGGAAAATTGTGACGAGAGTTGGCAAATGGATTTGTTTCGAAACACAGGAAACAGTGGATGATTCCTGCCGTATCAACATCATAACTAGCTATTCATGGCAGAAAAGTTCGCTTAAGTAGGATTACAAAGATTTGTTCTGAATGATTTGCTAAAACTGATGTAAATGTAATTGGTACGTTACTCATTGATGTTTCTTGGTATATTATCTATGAAGTGTGCTTGTGTGTAGTTAATGTAATACCTCTTGTATTGTCAGTGTTTAGTTTGGAGGAATCCACTGTGAATAGGTTTCGTTTATTACACCGCCTGAAACAATGTCAACTCGTCATTGAAAAAATATCGTGTCCACCTCTAGATCTCCACATCTGGTTTAAGTCCCTTGTACTTCGGAATCTACTTTAAATGACAAGTTCTTTGTGTGCAAAAATGACCGTTAAGCGACAAACCATTACCGCAAAATTTTATATATTTGATTCTTTCACTGTGGTAATTTGGGGTCAATAGAATATTTATATCATTGGGTGTTTGGTTCGTTGCTCAAAATTTTGCAACACATCGCAATGATTTCTGTTTAATCATTTGATATCTTCACACAGTCTCAATTCACAATTAAATAAGATTTATTACATGTCATTTTTTTTTTCTAACCCGACGATCTTTCCTATCAATTTATAACTTTAGCTGATCTATCTTTCTTTCTGTTTTATTTGTTTCAACAAATTACCATCCACATGTAAATGTTGAACGATGATTTAACACCTCGGTTTAAAAACATGTTGGTTAACTGGAATGATTAAAAAAATTAATTTTTCAATTCAATAATTATCGTTTTTATAAATTTGCGATTGATATATTTGCAACTGTTACTTGCACTTGTTAGATGCAAGTCCCAGTAACAATTGCAAATATATGTCTAACCATAATTTGATTTTTAAATATTATATATTCTCAACAGAGGAATTTTGAATAATACATTTTATATCGTTTATAGGGAAAATGAATGTTCTATTACTAATAGTGGGAGCTTTTCTATTTAAATCACTTATGGAATTTGACGTTTATTCTTACAAATTTGATGAGTTGTAAAATTTACCTGTCTTTACTATATCATAAATAACTGTGGCCTGTTTTTGATATTGTAGTTTCAATAATGAGCAGTTGCATTATTGCGTTTTATTTATAAACTATAGCTTAAAATTTAGCTATTAATATAATAATAATAATAAAATAAAAATAAAAAAAACGGTGAAAATAAATAAAAAAAAAATAAACTGAAATATACTCACAATTTTCATGATTCTTTGGTTGCAAATTTACAATAAAAATGTTATATTAAGTTCTTGTTTCCCTCTTTTTTGGGGATATGAAGTGGGAGGAAGAGAGTTAAGTTCTCTCTCAAGGCATAGGTTTGAGTTTCTATCTCTGGAGTGGGCAAGGTCAACAACTGAGTACCAAGCATGCTTGGGAACTAAACACTGGGGATTTCGCGTTTGATTAACAACTAACCAGGATATGCTTTGCACCCCAGGGCCTTTTTTCAGGAAAACAGATTTGGGCACTGTTAGCCTTGGCCCACATATGGGCTGTCGTGCCACAGGTATAATTCAGAAATAATAGAAAGTGATAACAAAGATATTCAGTTGAATGTTGTTTTTAGGTGTAACTATGTTTATATGTATATACACTACTGGCCATTAAAATTGCTACACCAGGAAGAAATGCAGATAACAAAATGATATTTATTGGACAAATATATTATACTAGAAATAACAAGTAATTAAGTTTTCAAAAAATTTGGCTGGATAGATCCTGAGAAATCAGTACTCAGAACAACCACCTCTGTCAGTAATAACAGCAGTTATACGCCTGGGCATTGAGTAAAACAGAGATTGGATTGCATGTACAGGTACAGATGCCCATGCAGCTTCAACACTATGCCACAGTTCATCAACCGTAGTGACTGGCGTTTGGTGACGAGCCAGTCGCTCGGCAACCATTGACCAGACGTTTTCTATTGGTGAAAGATCTGGAGAACGTGCTGGCCAGGGCAACAGCCGAACATGTTCCGTATCAAGGAAGGTCCGTACAATACCGGCAACATGCGGTCGGGCATTCTCCTGCTGAAACGTAGGGTTTCGCAGGGCTCGAATAAAGAGTAGAGCCACGGGTCGTAACACACCAGAAATGTAACGTGCACTGTTCAAAGCACCGTTAATGCGAACAAGAGGTGACCGAGACGTGTATCCAATGGCACCCTATACCATCACGCCAGGTGATGGGCCAGTATGACGATGACGAATGCACGCTGCCTGTGTGCGTTCACCACGATGCCGCCAAACACGGATGCGACCATCATGATGCTGTACACAGAACCTGGATTCATCTGAAAAGATGACATCTTGCCATTCGTGCGCCCAGGTTCTTCGTTGATCACATCATTGAAGGCGCTCTTGTCTATGACGAAGCGTCAAGGGAAGCCGCAGACATGGTCTCCGAGCTGAGAGTCCATGCTGCTGCAAACGTCGTCGAACTGTTTGTGCAGACATTTGTTGTCTTCCAAACGACCCCGTTTCTTGACTCGCAGCTCGTGACGTGGTTGCACGATCCATTACGGCCATGCGGATAATATGCCTGTCTTCTCGGCTGCTAGTGATAGGTGGCCGTTGAGATCCCGCATGGCGTTCCGTATTACCGTCCTGAACCCATCGATTCCATATTCTGCTAACAGTCATTGTATCTCGACCGACGCGAGCAGCAATACTGCGATAAGATAAACCGCAATTTCGGTATGCTACAATTCGACCTTTATCAAAGTCAGAAACCTGCTGGTACGCATTTCTCCTTCTTACACAAAGCATCATAACAACTTTTCACCAGGCAACAACGTTCAAATGCAATTTGTGTATGAGGAACCGGCTGAACAATTCCCTCATTTAAACACAATATAGGTGTCGCTACTGGCGCCTGTTTTGTCTGAAATCGCTGAAAAGCTAATCATTTGCATATCACAGCACCTTCTTCCTTTCGTATAAATTTGATGTCTGTAGCATGTCGCCTTCTTGGTGTAGCAATTTTAATGGCCAATAGTGTATTTATTTGTTGATTAAGTATATTTGAAAAACAAAATTATTGAGATTCAAGATTAAAATGTATCCTTTTTTGTGAAAATTAAAAAAAAAAAAAAATTGTGAATGCAATATTAATTTATATTGATTAAATTTTTTAAATTTTTAAATATTATTTGTAAATTTCAAACAAATGTGATAACAAAATCAACTTACTGGAAAATTCCTCTTAATTAATAAGAAACTTTTATTATAATTAATTCATAAAATAATCAATAATTTTTGCATTAAAATAAATAAAAAAAGAAAATAGAAATATGTTTTAAAAATATTGAGAATGAAAAATCTATCCTAATTATAAGTTTATCAGATTATTTTGTTTAAATTAAATAAACTTTAACTTTCTCTATAGCATCAACAGCAATGTTTTATACATTGGTTACAACTTAAGTTATTCCTGAATATCTTCGCATTTTTTTGTATAAGAATGTCAAGGGTTTTCTTTTTTCTGAATCAATTTATAACATATCAATCAGTTGAACTTTTTTCTGTCACCTGCATGTATTTTGTTTTAATAAAAGTTAGTTAAGTTTTATAAGAATCTCCATTTGATAAATGATAGTAAAAATTAATACTTTATGGAGTCTAATAAATTGGAATTTTATTATTCTTTACAAATCCATGACTTTATTTTTACGGAAATTATTTTTTGTGCGATTTCCTTTGTTGCAATTATTCTAAAAATTCAAAGATTTTGATTGGCTTTTTATTTTTAATTATTAAAAGCAATTAAATGGCAAAAATTATATTGAAATTTTAATTTTAAAACCCATTTAATTCATAATTCACGAAATATTTACTGTGTTCTAAAGAAAATTCTTTAAATTTAGAGAAATAAATCATAATACTTAAAGATGAAAACAACTAAAATTTATTTTACGTTACTTATATGCATATTTATATTATATATATGTACTCTGCAATTGTAAAATTTATTTTACAATAATAGTATTAGATTATAAATTTACCTAATTTTTTCAATACATATTTTTTTGAGTATGATACTCAATAGATTGTGATCGATTTTCAGATTTTTTCTACACTTTTTGAGTGTGATACTCAGTAGATTGTGATCGATTTACATTTTATTTAATTTTTTTTGATCAAGAAATATCATTGAATCGAACTAATTCCAAGGACTTGTAATTTGTGGTGCATATTTGTTGAGCATTGCAATTCTTTTTAGTAAAATGAAATATACAATATTTTTTAAATATTTAGGTATTAAATACAAATGTGATTCACTGAACATTGCATTTTAAAAGTTGAAGTGGGATTTTGTAAAATGCACTATTGCAATAACTAAGTGATAAAGGCATTGTTTTCTATTAACTGACACTCATCCTATTTATATTCTCCCATAACCACAATGTGCTAATTCTTAGAAAACAAAATTTTTACAGGATTTAGTTACATGAAATGAAATTAATAGAGAATGTCTTCTATTGTCAAAAAATATTGTAGTTTTAATGTCTCATTTTCAAATATTTATGTATACCTTAAATGATATAATCAAATTATTTATTATGAAATAATTAATTGGCCTTATAAATATTATAAAAAACTTTAATGAAGCTATTTTGTCTTTGAAACCCAGTACTTTTTGTTTCATAAAAAAATTAAAAATCTTAGTTTTGCTTACACTCTTAAAATAGTTTCAAAACAAAACTTATTTAAAGCCATACAGTTTTTCTTGTTTTCATATTTACATCTAACTGTTCATTCACTGAAAAACATAGTTTCTTATTATATTAAATAATTGCTGAAAAATTTCCTTATGCTTCTTATAATGTTGCTTTTGTTTAGAAATTATTATATTTTCCTGAAAAAATTGTTTGCTATTTATCACTGTTTTTTGATTTTATATGGGGTATTTTTTATAAATAGTATTATTTTGGTACAATTCCGTTATACCCCAGTATGATAATCATTGTAACAGGAAAGAAAAAATCACAAATACTGTCGTAAATATTTGTATCATGTATTGTCCAAAAAGCTCAAAATTTTTAAAAACTACTAAAAATAGTACAAACTGTTTATTTGAATTTCATAATCCAAATAATTATTGCTTATTGACAAAACTTATTTAAGTGCCAAAGTTTATTTCTGACAGAAACTGCTTAGCAGTCACTTCAATGATTGATTGTGTGGGGGTATAATGGAATCTAATTTTTTTTTTTATTGTTTGATGCTTTATGTATTGCTATTTGAATCATTTTATTGAATTTCATTAACAAATATTTTTCACTGCCTGAACAATATAACCCTGAAACTTTTATAATTATTTCTTCTGAAAATATTTTCATGCAGCCATATTAAGGGAAATTCAGTTACAAATGTAAAAATGAGTAGGTCATTTATTCAGATCTACTTTTACTTTTTTATATTCTAAAACATTTTATTTTATAAAAAAAAATAATTGTAAATTTAATTTTGAAATTAAATAATGATAGGAAAATTTAAGAAGCAGTATATAATGATGAATTCAATATATTTTTTTACATTTCAAAAATTTCTTGTTTCTGATATCCTATTTGAAATTTTCTCTGAAAATAATGTTTACTTTTTCTTATGATGTTTCCATTGTTATGAAGTATGAGATTCTTCTTAAAATACAATTTAAAACTGAATAAATTAACTAAAATGTGTAAACATTTTTAGCAGAATTTGAAAGGTAAATTTTATTGTCATTGGTGCCACATTTTCATAATTTTTTTCACAAATATTTTGTTACTGGTATTCAGCCAAAATGTGACTTATTTTATGCCAATATATTATGTTAAGAAATTAAAACTTCAAAAGGAACATATTCTTTATTTTTAAAATATTATAAAGAAAACATACAACCATTTAATTTTCATCTCATTTTTCAAAGAAAGTTATATATGCAAAGATACTGCCACCATTATAATGAAGCATATTTTTAGATATTGGTAGACATTGGGTTCTCCTCAATCCGTTCAGTGTAATTGGATAGATTTCTGTAAAGTTTTCAATTTCAGGATTTTTTTTGTATTTTCAGATTGTTCAATCTTTACTTTCAAATGACCCTTAAAGAAAGAATATCATGTTGAGTAACAAATAAGCTATACAAAATTCACAAAAACTAGCAATGGTTTGTTACATACACTTGGGTGGTGTGTTATAATCAAATCATGATTTTGAAACGAAGTATAGTTTCAAATGATTTGTTATTTGAAGTTAAAATATATTTTTGAATAAGATACTTATCCAAATATTGTATTTACAATTAACATATTCAAATTTAAAGTGTCAAACTTTGTCTTCCTTTCACTATTAATGCTTGTATATAACACTTATATGTATATATACACACACACACAATATTCAGATTATGAGTATTGTTTTACCAGATAGTTTTATTTATTTTAATAAAATTTCTTATGATGAATAATAATAGTAATACCATCTTGCATTCATTTTCTTGCCAAATTTTTTATACTTTTTACTTTATTTCTAAATTTTAAAATTTTACTTTCTTTTAGATCTCTTAATATGGAGCAAGAAGCTAAGCAAAAAGAAAAAGAGCGAAATGGACAGCCAGATAATAGTGAGTACTTAAATTTTGCCATACATATATATGTATATATATTGATAGATTAAAAAAAAAGCTTACAAAGGAAATAAAATATTTATTTGCAATATGTAGAAAATACAAAAATTAATTAAAATCTCTCTCTCTTTTTGTACATGAATAACAAATTTATTCAGTAATTTATCTATATGCAAGACTAATTTGTTTAACCTGACTTGGTTATATATAAAATCAAGTTCATGACCATAGAATAAAGTCTTAGCAGGTGTTTTCTCATTACTATAGACCCTTGTTATAAATGAATTAAATTAAAAAGGGCATTTTGGCCTGTTTTTAAGACTGCCCTTTCAAGAGGGGAAGGCTCTAAATTAGTTTCCAGTCACTGTTGAATGAGGGAAGATGAATACTGCTAATTTGTTTTCTACATGCACATTTACTAGGGAGAGGCAGCAGTAATCTGGTTGTTTAAGCCATGTTTCTCATGATAATAAGGTAGTTAGTTCTAATCCAGATTTAACAAAAAATCCGTTATGTTCATTAAAGGTGGCTGTAGTACATTAGATAGGTTATGGTCCAGTTAAAAAGATTTGGTTGTTCAAGTATTAGGAGGTCTTCTGCTTGTGTTCCTGCTTTTAAATTACTAAGATTCCCACCTGGCTGCTTCCACTAGTTGCTCACCCTGGGCTAGATACAGGGAAATTTTGTTCAGCAACACATCTACTTTTTTAGGGAAAATGCTTGAGAGTTTTCTATATTTCTTTCCTTGTGACAAATGAATACATTTCATAATAATATCTCATGTTAATGTGTGTGTGTGTGTGTATATATATATATATATATATATATATATATATACACACACATATATATATATTAACATGAGATATTATTATAAAATTTATTCATTTGTTATATATATAACAAAAGTCAGTAATCTTTTGTATTATTATTTAGCCTGTTTCTCTTGTTATTGTGCTAATTACATAAATTTTTCTAGAAGTCTATATAATTTAAATGAATATTGAAGAACATTTTAATTCTTGTATATGTTCAAACATTTTGATTACATTTTTTAAAATTGTCTAGGGGAAATTTTCATTGTTATTAACATGGTCATTTTTAGTAATTAAAATTTTTTTAGCTAAATGCATGTATTTTTATTATTTTTTTATAAATTTTATATCATATTGTCATTCCTGCAACCTTGGAGAAAAAAAATCAGTAGATTCGACTGATTTTGAGGGAAAAAATCGGTAGACATTAATAGTGACATTTTTACTTGAAACAGAAAGTTTAAAATAGTAGTACCACAAAAAGACAATTTTACTCTTTAGATTATACATTCTGAGAATGATTTGTGTTAATTATATTTTAAAATAAAATATTCACACACACACATGAATCTCATAAAGTAACTATGACAATTTAAAGAATATACTACATGTAAAAAATAAATAAAAATAAAATAAAATAAAAAATAAACAACATATATGTCCCACTATTTATTTTATAGGGCAACTTTTACTACACTAGTGCAATTTATAAATATTAAACTTATGAAAATACTTAAAAACATAAAATACGCAACTAAATAAATTTGATTCAATGACAAATACTTTAAGAATACAGAAATAATCAAATACTTTGTCTATCAAAGACATTACACAGTTGAAATTTGAATAACTCATAGCAATTTATTTTTTTCATTTATTGCTGACTTAGCATTTTTTAAGAAATGAATTGGTGAACTGCTGTTCAAAACTTTTTTTCTCATTTTGAGAACATTCAGCTATAATTAAACTTTCTAAATTTTCAGCAGATAGCTACTAAAACAACTCAATAGACGTTTTTGCGGCAAAATTTCGGCTGTTCTAAAGTTTTTTACTGAAATTGCCAAAAAATTAGTACATTTTCATATATTATCGGGAAATTGGGAGAAATGATGAAAAACCAGGAGTTTCCCAATAAAATCAGTAGAGTTGGCAGCTATTCATTGTAATAAAAGTTTTAAAAGCAGTAAATATAAATTTTTATTAACATCATAATTTTTGGTTATTTGATGGCTTTGAGAATTTTTAGTATCTTTGACTTATGATGTATTAATTTTTATATGTTTGAATTGCTATTTAAGTCTGATTTTTTTTAAAGGTCAGAGAAAACAATATATATATATATATATATATATATATATATATATATATATATATATATATACATATATATATATATATATATATATATATATATATGAGAGAGAAATTAGATTTTCTTTGGAAAGCTAACACTTAATTATTGTGATAAAATATTTCTCATTTGATCCATTTATAATAATTGTGTCTTTTAAAAGTTATTAAAATAATAAATTTTAAGTAATAATAATAATATTATTCCCAATAAATTAAATTATAATATACTGGGATTGTTATTTAAATTCTATTCTAAATATAATAAAAAGAAAAAATATTTTAAAATTTAATATATTTTTATTTAAAGTAAATTGAGTATCTGACGAATTTTGTATCTTTTTATTTAGTCACATCATTTTCAGATTTGTTTTCATGATTTATTTTAAAATTAATTCACTTTATGTTATTCACTTTATTTATTTTTAATGTTTCTAACTCAAGAATTTCACTCTATTAGTTAATTTTTGTTTTTAAAATAAAATGGTGAAAACAATAAATTTTAAATTTATTCTATAAGTTTTTTATTAAATGGCTTCCAAATTAGTTTTGATGAATAATATTTTTTCCAAATCTGCATGAAATTTTAATTTTCTGAACCTTCAGCAGTTTGTCAACTTTTATCCTACTGTTCAAAATACATGTATTTAATCATGCTAAATAATATATTTTATGCCTTTTAAGCATTTCTTTATTTATATTGATAATTTGAACTTATTATGTATTTTCAGACTAAAATAATTAATTGTACTTAAAGATTTTGATTTTATTGCATTTATGTAGTTATTTTTTAAATTACATTTAATACACATTAGATTTTTTTTATTCTTCTTGCATATATCTTTCAAACAATTTTATTTGCAATATTAATATTATAAATTTATAAGAGTTTTGCTCAGTTTTTAGACTTTATTTTATGCAAATTTATTGAATATAATAAATTTTTTTGAAGATTGGTTGCATTTAAATCTTTTAAATTTTGTTTTAAGTTTCTAATAGAATGCTTTTTATCATAACTGAAAATAATCTACTGTTAATTTTCTTATAATTATTAAAAAAGTTCAAACTTTTAATCATCAATAATTGTTTTATTTGTGTTTATATATATAAAATAGTTTTCCTTGTAGATGTGCAAACTTTAGACACAATGCAGGCATTGTGTCTTCCACTTGGAGCATCTATTTCTCTTCTTGTTATGTTTTTCTTTTTTGACTCTATGCAGATGCTCTTTGCTATTTGTACTGCAAGTAAGTACCATGATTTTTTAATTCTTTGTAATACTTCAGATTACTTATTCTTAAGATTATTTTTGTACTTTCTGTAATAATATTAAGTTTTTTTAAGATGTGTGTGTGTTTAGTCAAAAACTATTTCTTAAATATCTCTTATGTTTTAAACTGCATTGAGATGATACTGAAATTGCCATGATATTGTTTTTACATTAACTTAAGTTATTTTTTTTTATTATTTTAATATCTTTTCATCTGATATTTCTTGTTGAAATAATTAATAATTTTTGACGAAGACACTTTTTACATATTTCTAAAGTAAAATATGCTGTCTGTTATTGATTGCTTTAAAGTGATAATAAAATTTCATTTATAGGTATTACTACTCTCCATTTTATAAAGAATTGCTTAAAATACTTAATTATTTTATTTTTAATTTATAATCTATATGCAAGGATTTAACTAAATGTAAACATTGTTTATCCTTATAATGAAAAAGGTGTTTTAGTTTGTTAAATTAAAAACTAAATTTTTCATTTCACTAGAAGCCCTGTCGCTCAGTGGTAGTATTCAGCACTCCCAAAGCAAATGTCCAAAGTTTGATCCTCAGGCTGAGCAAGGTCAACTCAGCCTTTCATCCCTTCAGTGTGTCAATAAACTGAGTACCAAGCATGCTTGGGAATAAAAATGCTGGGAATTTCGGATTAGGCAGACGCTTAATTGGGACATATGTTTCACACCCTAGGACCCTCTTGGTTAGGAAAACGCAGATGGGCACTATAGGCCTTGGTCCACATGGGCTGTCATGCCACAAAGAGAGTTTATTTCACTAAACCAAATATAATTTTTAGATTCTAAGGCTTTGTGATAACTTTTGTTTCAATGTAAAGTGAGTAATATACAATCAACATTTTAGTTGGCATTTTCTCAAAACAGTATTTTGATGCATACCTAATGATTCAGATGCAGTTTTTCACTCAAATATTTACTACAAGATTGATAATTAAGATGACTTTACCAACTAAACTTTTCTGCATATAAAGTTTAATTGTTGATCAGATATCATCACATTAACTAGTTTTAAAAATTATTTTGATTAGTCAGCAGATATCATCATCCCTTCTTTTGAATTTTTTTATATTCAAAATCATATTGAAATAACTAAACTTATCTTTTAACGTATGTGCTGATATTAATAAAATATTACTTACAGTACAGTATTGTATGATTTTGATATTTTTCAGTTATAGCAACCATAGCATTAGCATTTCTATTATTGCCAATGTGTCAGTATATCATTCGACCCTGCTCTGATGGAAATAAGTAAGCTATATTTTTAAATTATAATTTTGATATGAAAGAATATCATACTTTTTAAATCAAAAAGATTTTTCATTTTACATTAGTTTACATCACTGCTGTAGAATAGATTAAGTAAAGTTTTTTTAATTTATATTTAAACTATATATTTAGATAAATATCATAAATTTATGTTTTGTAATTGTATATAACTGACAGTTAAAATAACATAATCTAATTTTGTTTAAATTTTGAAAATGATATTAAAATATCTATTTTGAGAACATTAAAAATGAAACACTTATTTAAATTTGGATATTCTTTTTTCCATATATATATATATATATATATATATATATATATAAATTCTTTACTGTAAAATACTGACTAAATTTTTATAAAATATACAATTCAAGCTGAATGGCTTGAAGTGTTTTATAACATTAGCTTTATCACTGAAATCATTTTTAAATTCAACGTATTTATAAGCATGTTAATTTAGTATTTATAAAGATGATTTAACGTACAAAATTTGTTTTTAAATGTCATTTTTTTATCATAAATTTTAATCATAAATTAAAATTTTTCAGGATATCATTTGGGATGTGTGGTAGATTCACTGCAGCAGAATTGATTTCATTTGCTTTGTCAGTAACAATTGTTTGCATCTGGGTTTTAACTGGTCATTGGCTGTTAATGGATGGTAAAAATTTCTTTTCTTTCTTTTTTTTTAAAAATCATTTACTTTCTGTCTTTCAAAAAACATTAACTATAGTCTTTGTTCAGGCAGTAATATACTGAAACATGCTATTGTTGGAGGGATATTTATTTTAGTGCTTTAATATAATAAATGTTTTCTTTATGCATAAATCTGACTGTTTGCTCAAAGCCCCCTGTATCAAAAATTATCATTCATTTTTTTTATTCATTTTATAGGAATAAGTATTTTTCATTTTCTAATATTTCTAATACATTTAACTTACTGCCATGTTTTTGCCTTAATCGAAATCCTTTGATGAATAATTTCTTTTATTATTTGAGTAATTATTTTTTCTATTATAAAAATCTCAGTTTTACCCTTATAATTGAAATTGAAATTAATAAATTCATTAATCCAGTATAAAACATATGGATAGGAAGATAAGTGACACTTTAATGGAGTACATATATTTTGAAGTTAATATTTTAGAATTGAATTTCGAAAAATATGAAATTAATACTGCATTTTTTTAGGTTTTTTAATGATTGAAAGTTTATTTTAATTATATATGATGAGGGAACAACATCTTTATTCTTTTATTTTTAAGAAGTAAAGTTATTATTTTGTTTCTCTACTATTAGTTTGATATAACAAATTGATAAAAATGTGATTGGCTATTAACTTACATTTTATTTGATGAAATTAAGAAATTATGTTGAATCAATTTGTTCAAGCAAATCATGTGAAATGCAATAATATCAAATGATATTTAATAATGCCATTATGTGAGATTCATTTCAATATGAAAGAAAAGATTACAACAATACAGGAAGTCTGTGGACAAATAAATTACATGGCTTTCCGAAAGCTAAAGCTATTATATAACATCCTTGACAAAATATAAATTTTACTTATTTTTTTATCAATTGTAAATAATGTAAATTTCCATCTTGTTTTTCCAAGGTTTGTTATTTTCAAATATATAAACACACAATAAATAATATTGTGCACATTCAATTGAAAGGAAAATTTGTCCTGAATTGAAATATTGGGAGTGGGGACCATATTCTTGTATATTAATATATATTAGCATTTATTCACAGATATTGCAAAAGTGATGAAAATATTTTTCACTCTTAATGTAAACTAACACAGAAACAATGTTGACTTTTACTTATTTGTAAAATACAGTGATGTAGTTTGCTATATTAATAAAATATCTACTTTTTAAAAATTATAAGTATTGTGGGTACATATTTTTTAGAATTATGAAATTCAAATATAAAATACTTATACTATTTAATCAGATCAATTTGTAATAAGAACAAATAATGTAAGAATTTTTTCAAATTTATTTTTTAATATAAGAATATTTCAAATTTTGAGTCATTGAATAGTGCTTTAAATAAAAAGTTCAGTTATTCTCAAGCATTAAATGAATGCTTGATTTGATTCTTAAATTTCTGTAACAATTTATTTTCAAAATTTAAATGGTGAGAAAAAACGATTTTTTTCTTAAAAAATCATGGGTGATAAGAAATATTCTATATTTTTACGAAGAAAAAGATTATACACAATTCTTATAACTAAATCCATTTGAGTTATAGTTTACAACTTAACGTTACTCTTCTATTAATTACAAGTGAAATAATTATACATAATAATTATTTCATAAGTTTGATAACTTAAAGACACATTGATTAAAAATTTTATTTTTGTAACTCTTTGTTTTCCAAAAAACAAAGCCAACAGATTTTCTTGTTTTATTTATTCTTTGTGATAAATAATTATTTAAAAGTTTAATCTTATTGTTTTGAATATTCTTATTGTAAGATTTTCTAAACATCAGATGCTGAGCTGGTAAATACATGATTAGCATTCTAGTCTTCAATTCAACATTTTGTAGGTTTGCTTCCTGTCTTGACCTGCAATGTATAAATGGCTCTGAATCCTCTTTCAATTCAAGAGCCTTCATTCTCTAAAAATGATTGTTGATAAACCGAACAAACCATCTAAATATGAAATGAGACTTTGATTAAGGAATTATATGGAATTGTATTAAAATTTCTTGCGAAGTGCTAGAGAACAGATTTTATCTGCTATTGGACAATTTAAACTCTCAGATCATACCTATGGCTTTTAGTTCTACAAGTCAAGAAATTAATCCCCACCATTGACTTGAGTGTTTGTAATGGTTGTAATAATCTAAGTATTTTATACTAAATTCTAACTCACTCTCTCTCACACACACACACCACACACATGCACACACACACACGCACACACACACAGAGAGAGAGAGAGAGCTCTTATATTGATAAAGTAATTATAGAGTGAAAAAATGATCCAAGCTAATTCTTTTGTGTGGCAAAGTGTATCTGAAGTTGAAATTACTTGTTTAAAATATTTAATTGTATTTTTAAATTTTATAATGTATAATATCTTTATTTACTTAGACACAATTTTTACTATGAAACATAACAATTGTTATTTCATTAATTACAGAAATTAGAGGAAGACTAAGGAAATAAAACCCCTAAAATTTTAAATTCTTCAAAATTTTTTAATTTGCAACTTGTTTAAAAGCTGTTGAAGATATCTGGTCTGTTCTTCTTTACTGAATCAATGTTTGTCATGAATCACACCTATATTTTTGATGTGGAGCATATTATAATAAACTCATTTGTATCAGTTATTCAGGATTTATGTATCGCTTGATAATTTTCGAAGTTCCTTGGTAAATTTAAACCCTTATAAGATTATTTTTTACAAAATTGGTATCTTCTAAATTGTAACAACTGTGTGACCAAAATGTGGTAGGTTAAATTGATTAGTATAAAATTATTGTGCAATTCACAATATATAATTTTGTGGTATAAAGAACACAGTAATGCACTTAGAGCAATAATTTCAGTAAACAATGGAAAAAGAGAAAAATAATTAAAATGGATTGCATGTAGCTCAATATTTATAACTTTGTCTACAAAATTTTAGAATTTATTTATTAGTAAAATACAGGAACATGATATAATCTAATTATAATATTGTTGATTTTTAAATAATTTCTTATAAATTTTAAGCAAAATTTATGCTGATAGTTTTTTTAAAATTTTATTTTAGCCATGGGGATGGGTCTATGCGTTGCATTTATAGCTTTTGTTCGATTGCCAAGTCTTAAAGTTTCTACTCTACTACTTACAGGTCTTTTAATATATGATGTGTTTTGGGTAAGCTTAACATTATAAATTTCCTTTGTTTCTTTAATTGTTGTGAAATGTATTACATTATTTTCTTTGTACATTTTGTAGGTGTTTTTTTCATCATATATATTTAATGCTAATGTGATGGTAAAAGTAGCTACTAGGCCAGCAGAAAATCCAGTAAGTTTTCCAGTTATAAAGATTATAAACATATAATAAAGAGAAAATTTGATACTTTGTTGTTTTGATTCCTGTTATTTTAAATAGTTTAATTTAATCATTAAATTTTTATTTTAGTTTTTTTAGTTTAAATTTAAACATTAAATTTAGGATTCATTATTTTGTTTATTCAGTTAATATTTTCACATTAAATAGATGATCATTTTTGATTTTTTTTTTAAGAAGAACAGTTTAGCTTAATTGTATTTTTGATTGAATTGTAATGCGCTGTGATGATATAATATAGTTTTGTGAAGCTAAAATTAAAAACCATTGCATCCATACTGCTATCTATAAGTTGTATATAAGTTATGTCAATAGTATTATGATATATAGATAATATATTATTTTTGTAGGTTGGAATTGTTGCTAAGAAATTGCATTTGGGTGGAGTTGTCAGGGAAGCTCCCAAATTATCACTTCCTGGAAAACTGGTTTTCCCTAGGTATGTATTAATTTTATATTAATGAATTAAATCTAGCTAATATTGTTTTTCTCTTAAAATTTATTTTTGATATATACTATATAAAAAACATTTCCTTTTTCTTATTTTAAAATCATGTTATTTGTTTCAAGTATTTTTCTTTCATTGTAATATGCTATATCATTTGTATAAAAGCACTCAGCTCATTGACAATTTACAATAATTTATATTTGTGTGTTCCATAATTTTTATGTAATTTGAAAATATTGGATCTTAAGATATTTTGCCAGCAGAATTTTTTTTTGTAGATTTTAGTACGTTATTAATTTATATTTATGTAGTAATACAGTGTCTTCTATATTTTATTATTTTATTGTTACACATTCATTGGCCTTAATGTATTGCTTTAAAAATGAGTATTATCTAATCTAATAAATCTGTTTTATAATTTATACATACATACATGCGTACATACATATATATATATATTTAATATGCACACTAGTATACATTTATATATGAATGCAAATTAAATTAAAATACTGTATTTTCAAGTTACATCAAAATAACAAGTTTCTAAATTTGGTAAATTTTAATTTCTATATTGTCCTTTTGCCATATCATATCTCTAAAGAAATTTAGCATGAATATTATGCTAAAAATATTTTTGAACTTATATGTATGTATATTGTAACTGTAATGAAAATAAGCTAATAAAAAATTCTGTATTTTTTCCTGTATGTAAACAACTATGCATGTTATGCGCAAGACCTTTTTTTTGATTAAAAGAAAAAAGAGCGCAGATAATTTACAGTGGTGTATAATCTGTAACAGTTTTTTGATGATTAGTTGAAAATATATACTGCTGATAATTTGGCATCAAATAAAATAAAAATACACTGCATGATTAAAAATATAATAAATTGTACAGAAAAAACATTTATAATTTGAAAGATCTGTTAGGATGTACCTCAATGCAAAGTACAATAAACTGAGATGAAAGCAGAACATCAGAATCCAAGAAGTTTCTAGTAAAACTTATCGATTTTTAGTTTTTAATAACTTTTACAATGAGGTTAGACATATTTTAAAAATAAAATATATTTGTTTCATTAATAATTAAAAAAGAAAATTATTTTTGAACTGCTCATTGAAGCCAGAATGAAAATATGTAAAAAAAATTCAATATAAGTAAAAGTGTCAGTCATAATATATAGCATTTGATTATAGAATTAAAGGGGAATACTTTTAAAATTTGCAGAAGTTGCACGGTATGCAGGATTGAAGACCATATCAAGTGTACATATAAAAAACTAAGTTAATTAAATAATACTGTTTTTTTTTAACAAAATTATTATATGGACTTGGAAAGATAGTTTAATTTGACAAATTTATCTTTTAATTTATTTAATATATTAAAATATTTATACATTTAAGGTTTTTCAACCTTTTCTCATTTGTTTCTGTTGCTAAAAGTTTCATTCATTGCTTATTAATTTTAATAAGCTTGTATTTGTTAAAAGTAAAAAGTTAAGAAAAGAAAAATGAAGAAAATGGTTTTAAGCCATTAAATTCCAAAAAAAGTTGGTATAATTTTAGGCGATTAGATTGAATAGTTAAGGAAAATGCATTTCATATTCATGTAGGAACCCTGTTTATTATTTCATTAACATTACCTTCAAACATTAACATTTACCTTTTATTATTTTCTTCTAAATTTAAAACAATTGCATTTCTATAATTAAGGGTTTTTACTTTGCATTTCAATATTCACAGTAACAAAATTTTCTTGTTTCCTTAAATGAACTTTTTAAGTTAACCTCATTTTGTGTGAAATATTAATTTCTTTAATTAATTTTCAATTTCTTCATATAAATAATGTCTTAAATATGTATATTTTTAATTTCAGTATGCACAATAATGGCCACTTTTCCATGTTAGGTCTTGGTGATATCGTAAGTTCAGACCAATTTTTAAACTTCTTTTATTTGCATCATGTAATTTCATGTTTTGTAACTCACTATCGATTGTTACTTTATTAAAATTGTTTGTTTATTGGAAATAATGATATAAAAATTGTCTTATTCTGTTGTAAATACAATTTTCTTCCTTCAGATTATATTTGATAATACTTATAGTAAATTGGCTCATTTTATTTTGAAATAAAATTTATGTTAAAAATTATTCTGTTAAAATAATTCGTATAAAGAAAATTTTACATATAATTAAATGTAAAATAAAAATTATATTTAGTTTTATGTTTTTTTTTTTTTTTACCCTAACTTACTGACTCTGTTCATTTTTCAATATTTTTTCTTATAATCACAGGTTGAAAAATGTTCATAAAATTGATATTATTAAAAAAGTAAAAGTATTTCGTGTACCTTTTTTAAATTATGATTCTAAAATTTAAAATAAAAGTGCCCAATGTATTTACTACATGTATATAAAATTTAAAGTGAAGAATGTTTTTTATTATAAAATTTAATATAAGATTTAATATAATATTAAATAATTTTAATGATTGTTTCAGAATATTTGTAAATTTATTTTGGAATAATTTAGTGTAACAATGCAAAATTATAATTATTATAGTTAAAAGGTATCCAATTTGTTTGCAGTAATATTTATATAATCATTTAATATATATATATATATATATATATATATATATATATATATATATATATATATATATATATATATATTTAGAAAAATTATAAAATAAGAGTAAATGTTAATATTATAGAGTAATTATTTCTTTCACATAAATTTCTTCTTATTTTCTTGTACATGAAAATTATTATTTAGATAGAAATTTACTTCTAGATAAGGTGGTTTGTAAGTGTTTTTCATTTTAAGTTGTTCTTTTAATCAATAAATGGTTCTGTTGTGTTTGAATTGCAGCATATTTATTATCAGTATAAATGTGCAGCTTACTGTGATCCAGTAAAGAGGATCGAGAAGAATTGATGGATTGAGTCTTGGCTATATCAAAATTACCTCTATTGATCAAAGAAATTGTGGACCATTTCTACTTAGCTTTGTCTTATGTGTCTGCTTCTATTCTTGGAAGTTTTTTGAAGCACCTATTTGATTAATATTCCAGTGGTATTGGGTAGTGCTTGGAATATAGTTATCTCTTCAACTGTGAATAGGAAAAAATTTTTAATAAAAAAATACACAAATTAAACTTATAAAACAGAGTTCTGTTTATGGAAAACATTTTTCTTGTTTTAATGTTTTTCTTTATTTTTTATTGACATTATTTTAAATGACTAATTTAATAAATTTCTAATATTAGTTTAATAAAAGTTAAGTAAATGATATTTTCCTACTCTTTATTTCAAACTATATATCATTTAAAATTATTTTTAAATAATTAAGTATTAGAGTTCTCACAGATGTATGCATGAAAGATATTTAAACATTAAACAGCAGGATAAAATATTTGTTTATTTTAATTTAATTAATATTGCATTTTTATTATATTGTAATATAATAAGTTTTTGTTCAGATAATGTTTTACGAATTGGATGTTTATATGAATATTTATCATAAAATATTGTAATTAAACAAATGAAGTATTATGATCATGAAATATATGAAAATAAACATTTTAAATATAATATTTGATTTTACAAATTTTATTTACGTTCACTGTTCTAAGATGTTATTTTTTAGTACCTAAATTTATTAATTGATCTAAACTAACATGCTGCAATTTATTTCTGCAATTAATTTGTTAATTGAATAAGACAAATCAACAATTGAGAATCATATCTATAAAAATTAACTTTTCTAAATAGGATAAAAAAGAAATATAAAATTTATTCATTTATGGCAGGAAAATTAAAAAATTTATAATTTTGAAACATTCTTTCAAGATTATAATCATGCAAACTGTATTTGAAAATATAGAATTCAGTGAATGCCATCCACAACCATTGGTTTTTTTTCCTGAATATTTTTTTTATATTTTATATTATCAAATTATATTAAACTAACTCTCATCAGAAGGGAAATTGCAACTCCATGTAGGAATATCTAGGGCTGTGAAAATAATAGGAACAGTAAAAATCAGACATACAAATGATTAAATTCAGATGGATATCTGATCATTATACCCATTTTCTGGTTATAAAAGCCAACAACTAACTCCTTCTATATTTTCTGTCGATTGCAGAATTCTGTGACAGCATTGCAGAAAGAGTGCAAAAAATTCTTCAGGCCCAATGAATATAATATGAAAACATTATCATAAGAAAAATGTTTCATAAAAAACATTATCATAAACATTATCATATCAGAAAAACATTATCATAAAAACATTATTATATGAAAAATGAATAGGCGTTTTAAAATTTTATGAATTTGGTTTGATGGTAGGTGCAATAGCCAATTATGGGATGCATGACCATCTGAGAAAACGGCAAAGAAATTATGGACTCAGGTGCATGTCAATTTGTCTGATGGAAGAACTCCTCGCAGGGCTTTTGGAAACCTGTTTGCTGCAGTAAATGATATTTAAATACATTTATGATTATCAGAGAAAAGAAATCTTTCTCCTCCCAAATTATTTGTAACTCTTTGCAGTGTTACTTGCATGGTGGCCAATCTCTGAAATTTTAAAAATTCAACCCAAAGTTACCTGTCTTGTTTCATGTACTCTAGTAGGATGATATCTAGTTTCATGTTGCACTTAATACAATTTCCAGCCATAGAAGAATTCATACTCAGTGAAATTACCATGTTCTCATGTTCTCAGCTTCATTCTCTCTCTCTTTCTGCGATAGAGTTAACATGCTTGATCAGTGAGATTGATAAGTGGGTTGCTAGCTAGTGGATGTGTGATTCATAAAACACTGCTGGTGTATGATTGTACCAAGATTAAGTAGATGTAGTAGATTTTGATTAGTAAAGATGTAGTAGATTTTGCTTAGTAAAGAAAAATGAGAGCATTAATATTCTTATATATAGTATATCTATATATTTGTTAAAGGTCAATAATGTCTATATTAGTTACTGAATAAATTTTTTTATTTTTAACAATTCTGTTTCTTTAGTTCTTAAAGCAAAATTTTACTAATAAACTAATGAAAAATGAGTAGTTAATATAAAAATAGATAATGAATATATCGATAATATAAATTACTTTAAGTAATTTCAAATGTTTACACAAACAATTATTGGCATAGTGATGCCATTTTTGGTAAATAAGTTTAATAATTTAACATTTAATAATAATCTGTCTATCTTACTAGAAGCAATTGCAAATGGGCATTAGAAATAAAATAATGCAAGACACATAACTGGCTATGTGAGGCTCAAGCAGGTCCAAATTTCCTTGTAACTTCACCCTTGTCTTACACGAGCAATTGTGCCATTTACATTTTCGTCTTATTTCTATTAATTTTGTTAACTTCACATTGCTATACAGTTCCTTCATGGTGCTGCAATTACACTTTTGAAGAATGAGTGTGTGTATATTATTCATATGTGCATACATTTTTGCACACGCACATGCATGCATATACACAAATGTATATGTATAATATTTGATTGTGTGTATATATATTCATGTGATAGAAAATACTTTCATTTTGTCTTAAATAGATTTAGAAAGTAAAAACTTACAAGGATATTAATAATTTTTAATTTGTATCCATAAATCTATAATAAAAAGAGGTATTTGGAGTAAAAATTATAAATGTTAATTTCAAAAAGTTAAATTGTGTAAAAAATAATATGCGTATTACTTTGATAAAAATATTTTCTCATATTACTTTGATAAAAATATTTACTTATAATAACATTAAAAATCAAATTTGGGAACATTTTAAAAGTTTCTTCTAATGTATTAAAATCCAATGAAAATTTTAAGGTTGTAAGAAAATAAGTTTTTCCAATAACATTCAAGAATTAAAGAATTATATTAAAGCAAAAAACATTAACATAGTCATAAAAATCAAAGTTTATTCTTTTGACATGCAAATTTCTAGGTCTGATATTTTGATTTCATTTTTTTTTTTTTTTTTTTTTTTTTTTTTAGAAAATTTAAACCAGAAAACTAAAAATAATTATTTTTATACATTCTATATATTAATATTATTTTCAATATTTTTACTGGAATTTTAAATCAACAAATTTTAGAGCTTTAAACTAAATTTTGATAATTTAATTTAATTAAAAGACATGTTTATAAATGTAGATTTTAGGTAAAAGAATATGTATTTCGTTCTCTTTAAATATGTTCAGGCATGTTCTTCTAAGGCATTCTCTTAAGGCATGTTCAGGGAAAAAATTTCATTAATTAAATTAAATAAAAAATAAACCTGTGTTGATATTTAAATTTCGTTAGAAAAACTTTTTAAAAGTAAATTTG
The DNA here is from genome assembly GCA_030067965.1 of Latrodectus elegans. Classification (NCBI taxonomy): domain Eukaryota; kingdom Metazoa; phylum Arthropoda; class Arachnida; order Araneae; family Theridiidae; genus Latrodectus; species Latrodectus elegans. The sequence goes on along the minus strand of CM057814.1, from coordinate 108,404,683 downwards.
CTTCCAAATCCATTTTAACTTTGAATTGAAAAAAATTCATTGTATGTATATACAATAAAGATAAACAAGTTGCCAAACTTCCCTATTTTAATTACATTAGCTTTTATTAAAAGCAGGTAAGCAAAAGTTCATATAAATGTTGTGTTACACAAAATTTAACTATCTAATAGTGAATTTCTGTGATCTAATAATTTTGAAAATTACTATTTTTCTTTTAAAATAAATTAAAAATTTAGAAAAATATTTTTTTAATTTTAGAAAAATTTATATTTAAAAAAAAATATTTATCTTTTTAGAATAAATATTTAAGTAATTTAGATTGTGTGCTTATTATTGTTATTTAATTTCAATCAATTTAGAACGTGTGTTATTAGATTTAATTATTAAATTAGTAATTTTCAAATGACTTTTAAAATTTTATTGGATTTTTCACTTATATCCATATTTTTATATTGTTCTTAATGTACATTATTAAATTAAATCCTATTTCAATTATTAGGTAATGCCAGGTCTTTTGCTGTGTTTTGTGCTACGGTATGATGCATATAAAAAAGCCCAAATCTGTTCTGCAGAAACAGGAGTTCCTCCACCAAATCAACTTAACAAAATATCATATTTTCATTGTTCTCTCATAGGATACTTTTTAGGTAATTATTTTTTAGTGAACCAATTACTTTCTGATATAGTACACAAAAATGCAAAATTATTATCAAATGAATAATTTTTACATTAATGCTCCCTTTCATTGTCACATGTTCTGATATGAAATCTTCATGAGATTAATGATTTGATTAAAATTAAGAAAAACACCATGTTTTAATTCTACTTTGAGGAAAAACCTTTTCCCCTAATAATTTTAATTTTTTATCAATTTATGTATCAAATATATTTAAAATTAATCGGTATTTTTGTTACACTGCTTATACAGTCATGTCCATAAATTAAGGATAATCCAAAATCACACAGAAATCGAACTCTAAAATAAAAATTTCACTTGTAGAATTTTCACACACATCTTGACGAATAATGTGCAAATTATAAGAAACCACCAGATGGCGCCAATAGTATGTCACAATGATGGGAATGTAAGAGAGGGATATATATAAGAAATGTTTGCAAAGAAGTAAAATTGTTCCCAAGTGCTTTAAAAGCCTTTCAGTGCAATATCCGCATAGTTATGGCACAAAGGAAGCATTTGGATGATATTTTACATGGTAGAATTATTGATCATCTGGAGTGTGAACGTACTCACCAGGAAGTATCTGAGGAACTTGGAATTGCCCAAAGTAACATCTCCAGGCTTCGTCAACAGTTCCAAAATGATTGTAATGTGAGTACACAATACAGGACTGGTCGCCTCTGAGTTACAACGCCAAATGAGGACCGGTATTTGGCAGTTACTGCCAAAAGAAAGAAACAGAGCACAGCATCATACCTGACTCAAGCTTTCTGCAGCTACTGGGATGACAGTTTCAAGGTAGGCCGTGTACAGATGCTTAGGGCACATTGGTCTATATGCTCTTAGGCCTGTCATATGTGTTCCACCTACCGCAACACGTTGTTGCCTGCGGTTAGCCTGGATTAGCGAGCATGCACTGTGGACACCCTAACAGTGGTCATGTGTGATGTTTTTTTGACAAGTCCAGATTTAGCTTTGAATTTGATTCTCACCAGATTTTCATATGGAGAATGTCAGGTACTCGTTACCACCAAGAGAACACCATTGAATGACACCATTATGGTAGTGCAGGATTGCTGGTTTGGGAAGGAATTATTCTGGGTTCCTAAGCTAACCTGCATGTTCAGAATGTAACCATGACATGCTAAGTGTATTGGGATGTCATTCTGGTACAACATGTACGTTTTTTTTAGATTTTTAAAATTTAATATAAGATAGTTCCAAAAGAGCCTAGAACCGCGACCATAGGTCTATTGTACTATACCACTCAGAAAGCCTTATTTGAAGAGGCCAATGGCTGAAGCAAAATTCAGCAGACATTTTACAGGAATTTCCTGTAACATCCAAGATTCATTCAAGTGCTGACCCAGGTGTTCATATCTATGTGCAGAAAAGGTTTCACATTCACATAAGATGTGTATTGAAGTTTCTTTAATATAATGACAACCTCTACATGTGGCATCATCTGAAACTCTCATTATGGTGAGATGTCTTTTAAGATGGCAGTGTCCTGTAAGTAGTCCCACTGCTTTCCTTAGACTGCTTCTATTAAGCTTTAATAATTATTTTTGCCTTTTACTTGGGCACAAGCTATTTAATAGCCTTTCTTGTCTGTGATCATTGTCATTATACCAGTTCATAAACTGTTGTTTTCTGAAGAGATCAAAGACATTCTTTCTGATCAATTCTTTTGAAATACCTAGCACTGGTTCAGGACCATAAAAGTCGGTTGTTGATTCAGTCCTTGCCAGCTCATCAGCTAATTCATTACGAGGAACACCAGAGTGCCCAGGCACTCACATTAAAGTGATATGTTTATTATTAGCTAATTTACACAGAGTGAGATAACATTCCCAGATAAGAACAGAAGTCACAGTAGACTTCTATAGAGCTAGTAATGCAACTTGACTGTCAGAGCAGATAATTATTCTTTTACGAGAATAATTTCTGTCCAAGCATATTCTACTGTACATAAGAATGGCAAAAACTTCTGCTTGGAATACCGTTGTATATTTACCTGAAGGGAATGATAACTTTGTGCCATCAGCTGGACAACAAATACCAGCCCCAGTGTTGGAATTCATTTTTGAGCCATCAGAGTACCAGTAAATACAGCTTTCACTGATGGAAACATTATTCCAGTCTTCTCTCAAGGGAAATTTGATCGTATAAGGCTTATCAAAAGCATACTTAACAATGGTGTAATCAGTAGGCATACTTATAAAAGGATGACTACTTATGTCAGCATTGAGGTTTCTCCAGGATAAAAACTAGAGTAGTCCTTCCACTGACCTGTATTTTTAAGCCTTTTCATGCTAAGTATTGCTTCTGCTTCAATACGCATATAAAGAGGATGCATACCAAGCAAAAGCTCCAGTGTAGATGTGGGAGTTGTTCGAATAACCCAGAGATAGCTACATAAAGCATCCTTTGTAATTTTGTTAATTCTGCTTTAGCAGTTGCATTTTTGATTTTAGGCCACCAGACCACTGAGCCATAGGTAATAATGAGACAAATGATCATAGTGTAAATCCAATGAATAACTTTTGGATTTAAGCCCCGAGTTCTTCCAAATGCATTTCTACTTGACCAGAAAGCTTTTCAATACAAAAGTTGAAGTGCTTATTCCAACTTAAGTTTATGTCAAAAAATATTCCTATAAATTTAACTTCTTTGGAGTAAGTTGATTCTTGACCAAAAAAAGTTTTATCCTTTTCTTTGTGAAGGCTACCATAATGTTTTTTTAGAAGATTTACAGAAAGGCCTTCTTTGTTACACCAAATCTCAACTTGTTTGAAGGTTTTGGGCATGATGCTAGAGATTGTTTCACCAAACTTACCTCTGATGATTATAACTAAATCACCTGCATATCCAATGGTGGTTATTCCTGGTTTTTTTAACACCTCTAAAAGGCAATCTACAATACATCACCATAAGATGGGTGAAAGAACCCCTCCCTGTGGAAACCAGCTTTGGCTTGCATCATCATGTTTTCACCTAAAATAAGGCACTGACAAGTCTGTTATTGAGCAGATTTTCTATCCAAGAACAGATTGTGTCATTAACTCCCTTTCTAGCAAGAGATTGTAAAATAGTTTCAATGGGTACCTTATCAAAGGCACCTTCAATATCTAAGAAAACAGCTAAAGCAAGTTCCTTAGCCTTAAAGTTCTTCTCCAAAATGAAGGATAGGTTGTAGATTACCCTATTTTAAAAATAAAAATTACTTTTGTATGCCTCCAAGCAATAGGTATATGCCCAAAGGCTATACTTGCCCTAAAAATACTAGAAAATCGGAGCAATGCACTGGACTCATTCAATAAGCAGAGCTGGTACAATTCCATCCATTCCCAGTGATTTAAAAGGTTTAAAGGACATTATTGCCCATTTTGTTCGATCATAAGTTATGATTTTTTTGCCAACATCCCATTTACTTCTACCACAATTTGATGTAGAGAGTGTAAAATTAGGAGTTCCATTTATTTTGTTGGAACCTGGAAAGTGAACTCTGAATAGTTCAGCCAGTGTCTCTCTCCCAGATTCTGAATAAACTTACCATTTGGCAATTTAAGAGTGTTTAGACAGTAGTTCCTGTCTTAAGACATTATTTTAACGAGTCCTGCAGTAGCAGACACAGTTTTAATGTCAGTGCAGTAATTTTGCCAAGAATTCTTTTTACAGTTCCTGATAGCTTTATTATAAGTGGTAAGTGCTAGTTTATATTTCTGCCACTCACCATTCTTTTTGGCTCTATTAAAGAGTTTCCTACATTGTCTTCACAGTTTACTTAACTCACCAAGGAACTAACCTTGTAGAGCAAGTATTGCTGACATCACAATTTTGATAGTATGCTTGGAGAATGGCATGTTGTATGTGATCAGTTGCCAACTTCAAATCTGCTACCATAGATAACTTACTGAAGACACCTTACTTGAGGAGATCTTCTAGATCTTTTTTGTAGGAACCCCACTTGGTATTTTTTGGGTTCCTACCTACCACCTCTAGTTTGTTTGCTTCTAAAACAGAAAAGATAATCTATTGGTTTCATTTCAATCTATTATTCAGATAATCTTATTTCATCAGACACTTTCCAATCTTTAATAAAGTCAGCACACTTGCTGTTACATAAAGTGATGTCAATGACTTCACTTCTGTTTATAGTAATAAAGGTGGGTTCATTACCTCTATTAAGAATAAATAGATAATAATACAAAATGCATTCTAAAATATCCTCACCACATCTGTTGCAATCACTACTTCCCCACATAGTGTTGTGAGCATCCTTCCTTTTTTATCATCTTTATTTTTTATTTTTTTGTTTTCATCATCCGTAAGTGACCTAGGAACTGGGAGGAAATATAAAGTCACCACCTGCACAGCCTCCCTGTACAGGTGGATGGCAAACATACAACGAGGTTTTGCCTGGTTCCTCGAGGGGCCTGTTAGCGACATCATAACCCTGGTGCCATTCATCCATCGACATGGAGCCTAACACCTTGGATTGGGTTACCTTTCTGTAATAGCCAGGTGTATTAGCACAGCCTTCCCTTAGGTATGGGTGACCCTTCACATATGTATGGGTGACCCTACCAGGAACCTAAACCAAGTATAGGTTCCAGACGTACGTCACCTGTGCTACCTGTGTACACCCTTACACCACTTTGAGGTTACAGAATAGGATTTGTGAGGGAACATGTACGTTTGTTTTGAGGGCACCATGGGTGCAGAATTTTTGTTTATGGATAACAACGCCTGTCCTCACTGTGCAAACATTGTAGACAAATGCCTTCTTGGGAGAATATCATCTATATGGACTGGCCAGCATACTCTCCGGACTTGAATCCAATAGGGCATGTGTGGACGTTTTTGGCAGACGAATTGCAGCCTGTCAACCTTTTCCCACATGTCTACTGGAACTTCAGAGAGCATTGCTTGATGAGTGGAGTAATATTCCCCAAGATCAGGTCGATAATTTGATATTCAGCATTCCTAGGCATTGTACTGCCTGCATTGCATCATCTGTTGAGGGGGGCATACTATGTATTAACCATTACACCAACCATATATTGGTTTTTGTTAATAGGTTCTTTTTTTAAATTTGCTCCAGGGAGTAAAAATTGCAATTTTTGTTAATGATGTCAAACATATAGCATCTTTTTGCTCTTTAACTTTTGTTTAAGAAATAGACTTTACAAATAAGTCACATTTGCTTTGCTTCTGTCTCTTTCTTTGCCTGAAATTCCATTATCCTTAATTTATGGACATGAGTGTAATTTGAGCAATGGAGATTAACAATGTTTTATAAAAACTGGGGAAAAAAGAAACTAAATAATTTATATGGAAATATGAATTATCACTTCATGTGGCATTCAAAAGTATCTTATTTTAATTAAAATGTACTCATTTTCGTGTACATATTTCATTAATGAGAATACACTTTATTTTACATGGAAAATATGTTTCATGTCAAATTTAAAACTCAAATATATTCCTTTTTTTATTTATTATTTTTTTGAGGATTGGATGTTTGAACAAATATTATTCTTTTATAAGAAATATGTTTTTGTTAAATTTTAAAAATAAATTATCCATTAAATAAAATTTTTTCTTGCAATATTATAGAAGCAAAAGACAACTTTTTATTCTTTGTATTAAATACCAAAAACCATTTTACAATCTTTTTTTAATTACATAGTATTCAGATTCCATTGATTACTCACAACTTGATTGCAATGATTGAGTATCAAGAGATTTCAAGATTAAAATAATTTGTATTGAGGAAATTTAAATATTATTTTAATTATTTAGAAGTGATGCAAAATGCACAATAGTTGGTGCAGATTATTATATTATATCTCATTTTAGAAATACTTCCAAGATGAGTTATATTGCATAGTAGTATGTTAACTATAGATTAGAATTTCGGGAATATTGCATCTCTCATGTATACAGTTTCTCATAGGTATTAAAATGTTAGCATTAGGGGTTTGAACTAAAATGTAAAAATTACATCATCAACATTAAAATACGCAACTAGTTACATAATTTAATAACATTTAAAATATATGAAGGAAATTTATTATTTTATTTACATAACATAAATTAGTATCCAAAACATTCATTATGATATAAATGTTCAGTTTTGAAATTAATTAATAGCAGTGATTTATTAGATAAATTGCCTTAAAAAAAGTTCTGATAGGAAAAACAGGATGGAAATTTTTTAGATTTTTTATTTTGCTTCAAGATTTACTTTTAATTATGAAAGTATGAGTAAATAATCTATAACTGTTGTAAAATGCATCCTGAAATTGGTTTTTTATTGTATACATTTAAAATGTATAATTTAAAATATTGAATTGTTTATAGTTATATAACTTGTAGATGTAGGATACATTCACATTATGATGTATTTTTACATCATTAATATGTTAAATGGATTACACATATAGTTGCTATTTTTGTTTCCTTATGGTAAATTATTAAAACATGTAATAACTACAAAATTGAACTAATTTTGAAATTTTTTTAATTTTCTCAATTATCACCAGCAATTAAATTTTAAATTAAGCAGTAAAGCAAATTTTTTAAATTTAAATATTCTGTAGTTGCACATACCAGTCATTAAAAATCATAAGAATATTTTATAGAAGATTGATAAATTATATATAATTAAAGAATGCATATGTCTTGTTTTGAATGATAATTGAATAGTAATTTTTTGTATGTTTTATTTTTTGATATTTATTCTGAATCTTTTTATGAGACATTTGCACACTAATTATTTACCTATTCGTTGTAAACTTCAAATCAAAATTCACATTAGATGAAGTTTATTTGGGGTGGGGTTGGTTAAATTGACTGGAAAAAAGGGGAAAAATAAAAACAATTTAGGGGTTCCTTTAGTTTTAAGATAATTTCTGATTATGAAAGTATGAGTAAATAATTGATAGGTAGTGTGAAACATATGAAATTGGTTTTATAAAGTATTATATTTAAATACACATTTAAAATATAATATGATAAAAACATTGAATTATTTTTAGTTCCATATATTTAAGATAAATTCATATTATTTTGTAATTTTAAATAATTAATATTTATGAAGCAGATTAAATATTTTATTGCTATTTTTATTTCATCATGTATAAATTATTAAAAAATTCAACAACTCTAAAATAATATTGAAAATTAAGAATGTTCTGAATCATAACAGGAAATAGAAATTTATGTTAAATAATAAAGTGAAACCATTTTTGAAATTAAATATTCTGTAGCTACAGATACCACTCATTAAAAGTGTTAGAGAATTTAAATTTGATTTATGAAGTAATTAAAGAAAGTATATTTCTTATTCGGAATGGAATTTTTCTAAAAAAATTGTAATTCATTTTGTTAAAATATTTTTTATAAGTTTTATTACTTAAACTATAATTACTTATTTGTACTAAACTTAAAATCTAAATTCAAAAATTTTTATTTAATTCAAATTTGCTTAAAGTTTTGGTATTAATGGTTACTAATATTTTATGCATTTAATTGTTCATAATTTTCTATAAGCTTTATTATTTTAATCGCCTAATTTTTTTAATTAAATTAATATTATTTAACTCCGTTTGTCCTCCTCTTTATCCATTTTTAACACAGTAGAAAATTTTATAGAAGTTTTAAAGAAGAAAGGCTTTATAAATTACAATTTACCCTAGATTTAAGTTTTATTTTAATGATAAATTTTAAAAGTTATTATATAGTAAGTGTAGAATTTGATTTTATGAAAATATTTTGAATATTTATCAACTCAATTTTAGGTTTACTGACTGCCACAGTTTCATCTGAAGTATTCAAAGCAGCTCAACCAGCATTGTTGTACCTTGTCCCATTCACACTTTTACCCTTACTCACAATGGCATACCTCAAGGTAAAAAAAAAAAAAAAACATGTTTCATAAAAGAAATTTAGAAAAATAATTTCAAATTTCTTAATTTTAAATTTTTTAAAATTATTGGTTTTAGATTAAGTAAAAGAGCATTCTTTTACTTTAAGATATATCACTAAAATTTAAACCTTATATATATATATATATATATATATATATATATATATATATATATATATATATATATATATATATATATATATATATATATATATATATATATATATATATATATATATATATATATTTAACTGTAAACTCTAAAGTTATAATTTAACTATAAACTATAAATTTATGTGATTCATGAAAATTTCATTTTTTGGTAATTATGTTGCTATTTTGTTTAGCTTTTGTATGAAACAATGTATTTGTAATAGATTACTTTGTATAATATAATTTTTTTGCACTTTAATGAAACTTGTCTATATTGTGGCGTTTTAATGATATTTATTTCCTAATTATGTATTTTTAAGAAACTTAATATATTGAGTATTAAGGCGGTTTTAATGTTAAAAACTTATTAATGGAAAAGTGTTTTCATTCATTATTTCTTCTATAATTATTATTTAAGTTAATTTTTTGGGGAAAAAAGTGTGTTTAAAAATTTACAGAAAAAAATATTCCACTATTTTTAGTGTTAGAGAAGATATACAGCATAATGTTATCTACTAACTAAAAATATTCCAGTATTTTTAGGAGAGTTTTAGATTTAATAAGTTATGTTTGGAAACAAAATATTTTAATTAAGAGACTTTACAAATAGAATATTTGGTACTCATTAATTTTTTTGGAATTACTTCGAGATTATTAGATAAATCATTTAAAAATACGAAATTAAACTGAAATGGAGCTTTTGGGAATTAAACTGAAAAAATTTAATATTAGTAAGAAGTGAAAGAAAAATGAAACAGATATTAAAACAAAACATTTTGCTGACAAAATCATTTGTACCTTTATTAATTAAAAAAAAATTTTTTTTTTCTAAAGTTACAGAAGTCATTTTAATTAAAATGTCGACAATAAAAGAATGAAAACAGTTCTTAAAATTTATTTTTAATAATAGAATAAAAATTATTTCACACTTGAGATTTATTTATATATGGAAAATAAAGATCTTCAGTTTTTAAATATTACTCAATTTTTTGAGAAAAATTTCACCAAGTGTTGCTGAGTTAAATAAATATCAAGCTGAGTTTTTACTCAAGAAAATAAAAAGAAACAGTTATCTAGTTAATTATTTTATTCTATAAACAAAGAATTTCATATTGTAATGGATAGCTATAAAAATGCATAATTAAAAATGTTTCACCAGAAGAATATTATTCAATATTGAATTGAGCTTTAAATATCCTTGATATTTTTTAAATTTTCTATTCAATTACTAAATTATAACTTAAATTTAATTAAATATTTTGGAACACTATCTAAAGTTCTTTCATAAAATGATTCTCAGATAAATAAAAGAAACTAATAGTAAAAGTATAAATTCGTGCTTTCTAATTTCATAATCAATATAAATTACCATTTTTTTTTTTGCATGTAATCCACATCAGCGTATAATCTGGCAATTTTTTCTGTGAATAGTCGAAATTATATATTGCTGATAATATGGTGTCACATAAAATAAAAAACACACAAAATAATTAAAAATATGAAATGTTGTAGAGAAAAAACATTTATTATGAAAAAGACATGTTTTGACCCACCTCATCGCTAAGTGTGATAAGAGAACACCAGATCGATCAAGAGCGATAATTCCAAGAAGATTGTACTCAAACTTACCAATTTTTATTTCTAATAATTTTTAAATAGAGGTTAGACATTTTAAAAGTGAATTATATTGTTTTTGTCAATAATTAAATGAAAGAAATAGATCATTTTCAAACTGCACATTAGATACATTTTCCTTTTGTGCTATGCATGCTTTTAGTTTAAACCCTGCTGTGTAACTTATATGTTTTTTCTTCCATATGTTGTTGTATGAATTTGAATATTTTCAAATGGAGTTGCAACATCTTTCTGAAAAGCCAAATTTGCTCTTGAACAAAATTGAACAAAACTGTTATATGTTAGTCTAGTCATGACCTCACATCTGTTATTTTATGAAACATAAATGTCATTTCTTTCTAAACTTTATTCTAAACTTTTTCAATGAAAAATGTTTTTTATCTGATTATTCATGGCAGTGTATAATATGCATAAGAAAATTAAAAACTTTTTAGCTCATAAGCCACAGATGATATAAAGGAAATTACTGTAACATAAGAAATGAAGATCTTGATTTATTTAATTTTTAAATAAAAAAGAAACTAGAAGAAAGCTTTTCTTGTTAGTAGGTTATATTTTCAAATAATTGTTAGTTTCCATTCAGTTACAGTTTATAAGGGCCAAGATATTATGTGATAAAGTAAAGTCTGTATTTTCTATCGAAGTTGTTTCAGGCAAGAATATTATGTATTATACTTTTGTATGTCAGCATTTTTACAAATACAAGTAAACATTTAAATTAAAATTAGAGCAAGTTATAAGATTCATAAGTGTAATATTTTAGAAAAATCAGAAAATTAAATAAGTTCATTATTAAGTGACAATAGAATATATTTGTTTCTGAGTTAAAAGAAAAGTATGTTTTTGTTTTAATTTTATAATTTTAAACAAGATTATTACAATTTAAAACATGATTGTAATAGAAGTGTAGAGAAAATTTTGAGGTAATGAATAAAATAGAACTGCTGTAAATAAAAGAAACAGAGTAATTTCTCAGAAGTTAAGAATTTATAATTTTAATAAAAAACAACTGATATTTTTTGAAAAATAATTTGTTGCTTTATTAAAGTTGTTCCTTTTTTCGTTTCATATGGCAACGTAAAAATTTTTAGAAAAATTATAAATCTTAATTTTACCATATGCTTGTAAATGAAACTGTTTTTATTATAGAACTCTTAACTACTGGGATTGGGTTGGTAGTTGCAATGCTAGTGTTATAACTTTAAATTCAACAGTTTCATGATTGTAGACTAATGACTTATAGAAGAAGTGCACAACTTTTGGCTACCACGGGCACATTTTGAACTATAAAATCAATAGTGAGATGCTTTTTGGTCCACCAACAGATGATTCTGTTTTTTTTTATTTACTTCTCTTTTGATGGCATATACATAAAAAAATTTTTATATCTATAAAAATGTAAAAAAAAAATACTTGATATCATTTTCTAAAATAAAAGCTAAGCTTGGCTTGTATTTTTTTCATTGATAATAAAATAAGTTATTTTATTTTTATTTTATGAATTTTTTTGAGAAAAATGTAAAATTTTTTTTTTTAAATTGTCTTTGAGTTTGAAAAACATTTTTATCACAAACTTCAATATAAAAACATTATTGAATAATTTCACTTATAATAGTAATTTTATTCTTTTTTATTTACCAACATAAACATCTATTTTAAATTCTATAATTAGAAAACTTAATAAAATATAATAATTTAATGGCAACTGTTGTAAATAATGGGAAAGTAACGCATAATTTTGCAATTAAACTGTGATATGCCTCATTATTATTATACAGTAAAAGCAATATTTAATGTAAAACAAATACCTGATAATTAATGTGAAGGCTGGCATTGCTTGTCTTCAGCTAGTTATTTGTACTCTGGTACATGTGGCATTAATGCCAAACTCGTACTGTCATTCAAGTGTTTATTTTCAATTTTCCACATTGATCTACATTTTGTTTTTAAATGTTTCATGGTTGCAGATCCACTTTCACAAATGTAAGTAGATCCAAAGCAGGAAAAGAGTCTCATAAAATTTTCTTTCATAAGGGTATATTTGCTTTCCTCAACAAGGGTCCAAAAAATCACTCTACAAAAACCTTGCTTTTAGTTGCAGATCTGACTGAAAATCCATAATTTCCATTTCCAAAACATAAAACATTTTTGTTAAACATATTTCTAATCTTATGTGATACATCTTAGATATTAAATTTGGCAACTTTGACATTACTTTGAGTTCTAAACTGCATACACACAATAAATGTATAAGAATGAATTGGCACTCAATTATTTTATAACGTCTTGCAAGATATCTCTTATGATTATAAATCCTTACTCTATTTTAATATTTAAAAACTACAAACGAATGGTTATTTTTAAAATAATTTTTGTTCATAATAGCTAATCAGGTGGTGAGCACATACGAAATGATTGGCGAGTACAAGGTTAAATGCCGCTGGCTTATAGCATCATCAGTGTGAATGTTAACAGTGATTTGAAATCCACATTAAACTGTTGATATCAGTCAGATTATTTCTTATATATATATATATATATATATATATATATATATATATATATATATATATATATATATATATATATATATATACGATAGCAAAAAACAAAGCTAGATAAATCAGTCAACCTGAACTAAATTTTAAAGGATTTTTAGATGTTAAAAGAAATTTTTGGAAATTGGCTTTAAGAAATTTATTATTATAGAAGAATAGAAGATAAGATATTTAAACCTGCTGAACAAAAAGTAATCAATGATTTTTTAGTACAAATAGTCTGAATAGTATCAACTTTGAAAATTTGGATTTTTCTTCCAGTGTATCAAATAACTTTTTTTTTTAATGGCTTGAATTGTTTCAATACTACTTTAAATTTACACATGAAGATGGATGCATGCTACTCACATTCCTAAACAAATATATGTAATAAAATTTATTGTAAATTTTATTACATATATTTGTTTATTACATATATATAAAATTTTTATTTTCTCAGAATTATAGAGTTTAGAGAAATCAGTGTTTGTCTGTTTATATTTTTAACCTTAAGTTAATGTGTACCATGATGACAAGCAGTATAACAATCAAATAGCAGTAATTAGCAATCGAAATAATAGCATAAATAGAACATTAAAGATTGCAGATCATTAGTTGCTGTTATGATAAGATTTAAAGAGTTTTACACTGAAAATTTATTCAGGAAAGAAAATATTCTATATATACAATATATAGAATTATTAAAATAGTCGGAATTGTATTATTCTTAAAAATTTTATGTGTAAATTTTCTCTTAATTGGTTTTAAATAAATTGAAATAATAAAAATATATCAGTGCATTTTAGCTTTTTGTATCTCATTTTCGATTTTTGAAACTTGTATGTAATGATTAGATTTACTATATATTTGCAATGTGTGTGTGTGAACATAATAAAAGTATAAAAATTTATCTCTCCTAAAGAAAAGATTTTATTTACTTAAGTGTCTAATGTATATGCTTATGTAATTTTGCTTAAATTGCTTTTTTTTTCTTAACTATAAAGATTTTTATCAATAGAAATTATCTCCTTGTTGTTTGCAACATGTCTTTAAAACTTTGGTGTGGTGAATGTTGTATTTCTTTGCAATTTTTTTGTACTCTCATTTACAAGAATTCAGCTTAAATTGTTTGAAATTTATTACTGCAAGGTGCATTTCTTTGTACCTTACTGGATAAATAAATATAAATATAACCCATATTTTTAAATATTTTTTATAAATCAAATATAAGAAATAAGGCATTTAAAAGATATTTAAAATAATAATTTTTCTGCTTCTTGGTAATATTTTTTTATAAGTCCTTAATAAAAATATTCCATTGCACAAAAATTATTCTTCATAGTTTAATTTACATTCACAATACAAATGTTTTTGTACTTTCTTGCAACAAAAGTGCCATAAAATTTTTAGCTATGAAGAATATTTAATTTTTTCAACTGGTCTTCCATTGGTATGAAATCTTTCAAAGTGGGATTATTAGAAAAAACATGTGGTGTTCAGTGGATTTGTGGTCTAAATGGGAATGAATATGTCAGTTTTCTTACAAGAAGGGACTCGAAAGTACTTCGCTTAAGACATTCAACAATATTCTATTACTTTATTGAGCTGTAGACTAAGCAAATTACATCTAAAAGTTTTAAAATGCAGCTTCTTAACCATTTGCAGTCTATAATGGAAAATTGATGCCATTCTCTATGGTCCTTGTTGTGGAACTGTTGCATAGTTCAGTCTCTCTCTTGACCTGTCATGAGTGCATGGGAAAGCCTCTCCATCATTTAGAGTTTTTTAACCAATCAAACTGCTCTCTTTGTAATATTGTTAAACATATTAATTTAGCGCACCTCCATCCTTGCTTATCACTTCATAATGACTGAGACAATTTTCTGTTGGAGAGCTAGAGAATTTTCAAAGCAATGACTTTTGTCCAACTTTGTAATGTAAGTTATCTGTACTTTTTTTAAATTTTTTATCTTTCTTTTGTATCTTGCCATCAGAAGAAAAAAATCAATTTCTGGTAACCATTGATTTATTTAATCACACAATTATATCAGGCTTTATTTAAATTTTTGTTATTTTATAACATTTGAATTTAAAATATAAATTACTTCTTAATAATTATTATTTTTATTTTCAAAATTTCAATGATTTTAAAGATGCTAATTTTTATTTTTAGGGAGATCTAAGACGAATGTGGAGTGAACCATTTATAGTGACTATACCATCAAAACATCAAGAAGTTTGACAAAATCTCAGTGGCAGTTTCTTTTTCATGTCCAAAGTTACTGCTACTAACTTTTCTACTTAGTATAGTTGCCTCTGACTCAATATATCTATTAGAATATTTATAATTTTACATATTATTCACTAACATCAAAATAATTTGATGTATTGTGAAATATTTAGTTTATTATTTGAAATGTTCTATCATTTAAAAATTTTTATTAATCTAAGGAAAATTATTTATTCACAAAAGAAATGAAATCATTTATTTATTTTATTATTTTTCTCTATAAAACTTCAAATTTAGGTTTATTTTAAAAATTTGTTTTAATATTCCTATTTTTTGAAACATAAATTAAATAAATAAATTAACCTTTTTTAAAAAATAAAATGTCCAAATTTAATTCACATTTAATTTTGTGTGTTTGTTGGACATTAATTTTTTTTATGGTGATTAAAATTTTTAGATATTCTTGAATTATAAATGTAGGGAACATATGATTAAGCATATATTGGGTAAATGCATCTCAATCAAACATTTTACCCACAAGAAATATTATACATGACAATTTTTTGTACATTTGTAAATAAATTCAGAATTATTTATTTACTTATATAGTAGAAGATTGATTGGTGTAAATACAAGATCTTATGTTATTTTTAGAAACAAAAGATATTTGGTGAAAACTTCTAAACCGGCATTTATGTATGAGCTTAAAATTAAGCGTTTATTTAATACACTAACAATTGCAGCTATAAAAATTTCAAATTGAATATTTATTAAATTGCATTTTATTTGATCATTGAAAAATTAATAAATTTGTTTTTAAACTTCTTTTATAACTCAGTTATCTTTGTTAAGAAATAATATATTTAAAACACCATGTAAATATGAATATTATATATTTTTATTATATATACATGCATCTGGCATTATGATTTGAAGTGATTAGGTTTATTTTATTGTATTCATAAAATTCATATTTCCTAGTACAAAAATATTTTGCAATATTAGTTTTTCATAATTAATTAAAATAATTAAAATTAATAATTAAAATAAAATTTGTTGTGCATAAAAAATAATTTAATTTAAACACGTTTCATTAAAGCATATTAAATATTGTCTTTCATTATTAAAGATTCTATGGTTTTTGGTCTAATTGTTGTTGTGGGCAAGAATAGAAATAACTTTCGAGTGACAATTATTGTTGAAAATCTATTTTATGCATCTATTTTGAAATTATTTATTGAATAAATAGACTGAAAATATTTAAATATGTATTTATTAAGACTACAGAATATTTTATAGAAATATCTTTCATAATTGAATTAACTCTGATTAGTAAAAGTCTTTTTTTTTTTTTTTTTTTGGCCTTTCTAATTATGTATGTTTCACAGCACAAAAGCATTTTTTTTTCATCTTATAGTATTCATAGTCTTTTCTAGTCTAGCAAACACTTGTAATATTCTATTGAACAAAAGTATTATTTTACTGTAATTGTTCATTGAATTCATTCAAAATATTTCCAAGTTTAGTTTTTTTTTTTTTTTTTGTCAAAATGATATAATTTGACTTTTATATTTAACTGTTAAGCTCTATTTATCCTTTTCAGTAATAAATTTTCTGTAAAAAAAATTTGCTCCAAGTATTGTTGATATCAAAATACTTCATCTTATCTAAAGCTTATTGTCCCATTGAATTTCATGTAATTTAAGTAATCTGTATGGATACAACATTTTTTTTTGTTTAATAGAAAACACTACAGAATCATTTAAAGGAAACTTTTTTCAGGTTAAAGTAATAAATTATGTATATTTTAAATTTATTACATACAAAAAATTCTTATTGAATTTTCTTCTAATAGATTGAATTTGTTATGAAAGTATTTTCATTTTTAATTAAAGTTTTTTCTTAAATATTTGTTATTGTAAGTTTTTTTATCTGTAATCATAATGTCAGGTTTGACAGAATTTTCTTTTTTAAATTTAAAGTTAATATTTTTGAAATTTTCTTTCTATTAACTGTTTTACTGTTAGCTATCTATTTTAAATTGAAGATTACATAAGATATTTTTTCATGTGATTTTTCTATTGAATTATTTATTCTGTGATCACAAAATTAGAAACCTTCATTTAAAAATTAAACTGCTAGTTTAAAGTAACTTCCAAAAAGTGTAAATAATCTTTCTCATTAGATAATTATCATAGGTCTTCCTTGCATTATTATTTAATGGAAATATATTTATTTGTGCTAATTTTATTCTGTGCTGTGAAAAACTTAAATTATATTTTTGAGTTCATGCTGTAACGATTATAAGTAATGAATTGTTTAAATGCCAATAAGTATTTATAATGAATCAACTATTGAGATATTAAAATTGCTCAATGTATTCAAATTATTATTAGAGTCACTGGTTTCGTATTTATTATTTACTACTTAAATTGTACTACTTGTATTCAGTATATTTGGATTTTTTTTTATTGTACTGACTCTTTTACAAGTTTTATTTTTCTTTTGTTTTAAGAAATCATTTTTTATACTCTCTAATCTATTAACTTATAGTTTATTTTAAGTTATATGCAATAATATACAAATGTATACCTAAACATAAATGTTCTGATCTGTTTATACATATTTGATGTTCTGCACACTATGTGTGTTTTCATAAGATTTGCAAGTCATTATTAATCTGTATATACTTCCAGTTTTGATACTCCATTTTCTGTAATATCATGTCAAATAAATCTGTGCTTTTCCAATATATTATATTATTTATTTGTGTTAGTATTATATCAGATTTCTTTGAGAAAATCTATAAATTAGATTAAAACTTTCTGCAGTTTCAATGGAATTTTGTTGCATTTGGTATAAAGAAATAAAATATAAATGTTCTTTTTTTTTATACATAGAAGCTTATAGTTTTTAAACATTTAAGTAAAATGATCAAATGCTTCAAGCTTAATAAAAAGCTATTTTTGTTTAAATATGGTGAGTTATATTGGTGAACATCAATATCATTTACCATTCAGGATTTATGAATATTCATTCTCAAATACAATGACTTAGCTTTAATTAATAGACAAATGTTTCTAACATGATGTATTTTATATGAATAGCAAAATAAGAAAATTTGTATACGTACTCTACTGAATAAATCTGCATAAGCTTGAAAAACGGTAACTATAAGTTTTAAACATTTCATTTTTCAGAAAAAGGCTGTGGGAACATAAATTTTGCATTTGAATAAAATTGCTTAGAAAAATTAAAAATTTCTTAGAAGTGTTGCTCAATTAAAACGCTGTTCTAAGTTAAAATTCTATATTTTTTATGTATTACATTTACAAAATCTTACATATGGCATGTCAAATATAAAATGGAAACAATTCTAAAATAAATGAGAAATGTAGAAAGTATATTTATATCTATGAATATACTTTTCTTTACTCACAAAAGTAGTTGCCATATATAATACTTGTACAATGTTATAAAAGATATTTCAACTACAAAATACTGTATTGTTTCCAATCCTTCAAAGATCTAGCAGCAGCTAGATCAGATCCATGACACCATGAATCCTAGCGAAATCGAGTATCAAAAGCAGACATGCTTCAACATCTGCCAAAGCAAGTCTCAGACAATCTAGGATATGATCGGGGGTGCAGGCTTCAGATTGCATTTGGTGCACAAAGAAAAGACCTTGCGCCCAGATTCAAATTTCATGCACCTCAGGTGCCCACTGAAAGTCTTGAGATGGCCGTTTGATCTGCCACCTTTGATATCTAACACACCCCCAGGGGTCTTCCTGATGAACAAAGGATGGGCTGGAGGGGTTAGACAGACTTGGCCTGTTTTCTTTCTTCTTGATTGAGAAAATTTTTTTATAAGTAAGTTTTATGATTCAGTGAAGGCGATATCATGGAGAAGGTAGAGAGCAGCTTCTGTTTGCACTAATGCCTGGATCACCCAAGCGTAGAAGACTGACTTATCTCCTTTGCCATGCAGACCTTATCTGAGCATAATGGAACGACCTACTCGTCTTGGATGGCCCTACCAGTTAACTCTCCCTACGTACTTCACTCATTCCGCCCAGGTACACCCCCTCGCCACTTGGAGGCGGTCTACAAGACTTGAGGAGAACAAAATACTGTAGATACTTGTAGTTATGAACTCGTAAAGACTATAACAGTTCTTTAAATAAAAACTAATCTATTAGATTATTAAAATATGTTTCTTTTTTGACAAATTACTTTTACTTTATACATAAAATATTATGATTAACTTTTTAGAATGCACTATAAGAAATATGCAAATTAAGACTCGTATTTCAAAACACACTTACTTTCGTTTTCTTGATGAAAAATCAGGCAATGATCATTTATCTTTTCTTTAAATATATATATTTCCATTTTTCTCTATGTATAAAAGCGTTTTTCCCTCAAAAAACTATACTAATCCTATTAGCCACTTAACTTTTTACTTTGCAATCTTAGCACATTGTTTTGTCTGATGCTCTTTGAAGCTATTTTTTTTTCTGATTCATTATATCCTTGATTTCATTTAATATTTCTTTTGTACATATCAAATGTGAGTCTATATTTAAAAATTCCTTGAAAGGAATTTCAGTAAGCAAAGAGGATCTTTGTTGGAGTTCATGCATGAGTGACTCATCTTTGCTCAAGTCATCAGGTAAATTGCCTTGGCTTTCTTCAGGTTGTTATTTTAATAAAGCTTTCATTTTGAAATGTTCTCAATTTATGATCTTTCCTTCAATATCATTGCTCGAAAATCAACAAACCAATCCAAGCATTGCTCCTAGAAAGCCAATTTCAAAAGACTGCCCCAACTCCTAGCCCATAATCTCTTTTTGCATAAGTACCTTTCGGTATTTGTTTTTGAAGCTGTTGATTATGCCTTGATCTATGGGCTGTAAGACAGAAGTTAGATTGAGCAGGGGAATTTCCACATGAATCTATTTAAGTTGTGGAACTTCCAATATGTGCAATGCCAGTGGTCCACAATTAATAGAACTATACAATTTTTTGACGAAAACATAGGCCTGAGACTCGGCAAAATTTTATTCATTCTTACATCATCCAAGCTTTGATATTAGCATGATATGTAGTTGGTAATTCCTGAATACTTTTGAAAAATCTACCCTTTAAATATTATGAAAAGCAGAGGCAATTTTTGTTTTCCATTCATGTTGGTTGTGAGCAACATTAATTCTTTGCTTTGTTTTTTAAACCTTATTACATTAATCATTCTTAATGCTAAGTGTTTGTTAGGTTAAGATCTTAAAGTTTAGGATTTAGTTAAGTAATTCTGGAAATTGAATTGGAAAAAGGAGTTTTGAATCATTGACTTGGAAAGTAATGATTTGGATGCTGCTCCTTTCAATTCATTTTCCAAAAATATTTTTAACAGCCTCACTTTCACCACATAATTTTTTAAAGCTCAAACCAGGCCTAGCTTTAAATTTTTGGAGCTACTCGTCTGATTCTTTGAAATCTTTTAATTGCATATAGTACAGCTTCATAGCAAAGCCGTTGGATTTCTCTTAAGTAATGTTCATTCCTCCCATTTTTCTAAACAGAGAAAGTAAAGCTTTTTCAAGTTTAGGATATTTTACTTCACTACAATATTTCACGAGGAAGCACTTGCTGGTATTGTTTGCTTATTCAGATTTTTAAAATTTTTGAGATTATTCTTTGGAATTCAATATTTTATTTCAAATGATAAATATCTTTGTTTTTGCAATTGCAACAAATCTTCAATGGAACCAATTTAATCTTCCTCTCAACAAATGTAACTTCATAAATTAAGTAGTTTAAATTATACGATACCAACTACCAAACAGCTCAAATTTTCAGTTTCTGCTTTTTCGATATTCCCTTGTACAGGAGGAGAGCCACTTTCATTCTTACATCACCACTTTATATTCTTACATTTATGTTGGACAGGAATTGTTGCACCAGCTTGTTTCCCTGTCCTAGCCTTGAGTTAAGCTCTATCAGTTAAATAGAAACAGCCGGGTGGAATCTAAGACCCCTAATACTTGGGCTGCTATCCGCAACGGTATCATTTCACTTGAAGGACATTGCAACCATGCTCAGTTTTAAAGTGCCCCAACCGCTTTTGCCGAACATGATGGATTTTCAGTCAGCTGGGATTCATACTCACTACCATCCGATAATGAACACAATGCCTTAACCTACCAGGCCACCACTTCCTTAGTAAGGTAGTAGTCAAATATGGCACCACATTTCTTTTCCATCAAATGCCTGATATCCATCTTTTTTTGCTATTGTTCCCTCAATGTCTTAAATGTCTGTCGGCATGTGTTGCTTCATTGTTCATGAATGAATCATGTCAGTCATTATATAAAAAAATTATATAAAAAATATAACATAAAAAAGTATAACAAAACTAATGTCAGAAAAAAAAGTTTGTAAAAATTTCAGTTTGTAAATGGGAGTCACCATTGTGGCTATTGTGTCAGGGTTGGGAGCAGTCACTAATTCATATAAATGTTAATGTTCATATCAACAACCATTTACTGTTTTAAACTGAATGCAAAGAGAATTTTAAATATGTGTTTAATTAACAGAAAATATCATAACAATTAATACATGTGTACAGTTTTCAGAATTTGGTTCTGAAATACATGATGTAAATCCTGGTGTATATTAGA
Organism: Latrodectus elegans; assembly: GCA_030067965.1. Taxonomy (NCBI): domain Eukaryota; kingdom Metazoa; phylum Arthropoda; class Arachnida; order Araneae; family Theridiidae; genus Latrodectus; species Latrodectus elegans. Next base: position 108,382,831 of record CM057814.1, on the reverse strand, counting down.
ATCTGGGCAATCCAAATTTGTCAGGCTCTCTTACATTTGCTGTATAATCTCTTATGTGCATACATATTTCAGTAAATTTTAATGTTGATATTAAAAATCTTTTCTCCGATTTTACTGCTCTTCAAACCTATATTAAAAATAAAAATATTCTACTTTTTTAAATACTCTGTCAATAGAAATTATGTGTGGCTAAAAATTCAAACGCTCTGCAGTACTTCGTTTAGAAATTATGGTACTTGGTAATATTAAGTATCTTAATGCAATTTATTTAATGGCCCAATTTTAAAGTACATTAGTTTTTAACTGGTTAATAATTTATTTTTGATAAAATTAAATTAGTACATTATTAGCTATTTGTCTAACTGAATGAAATTTTTTTAAGAACAGCTAATTTTTGTAATTAAATTAACAAAGGCATCAAAATGGTTATTAAAACTTTAATGAACTATTCATTCTGCAACATGAAAATAATTGGATTTACATTTTAGGTTGAAGAAAATTAGAAATTTTCTTATTGGATAAAGCAATTCCTTAAATACCTATAGCTAAGTTTTTAAAGACATAAAATAGAAGGATTAATGTTGACAAACAATATTTCATGTTAATTTCATTTTGTTTATATTGATACTCTAAAAAACTATGATAATTTGTTTTATAAAATCATAACATTTATTACAAATTGTTTCAGTTACTTTAAAAATTCTATTTAAAATACTTGCGAAAGTGTGAAAGATATATTACAACAGTAAGCAATCATTTTTATTGTATTTACATTGTGAAAAAAACAAGAAAAGTATAATGAAAATTTGATAAAATATTTATTCCACAACTAAATGAAGCACTACATCTTTTCTGAAGGCTTCTCTCATTGCACATCTTGCCTTATTTGCACATGCAGTAATATGCCTACCTTCTGGTCCAATTATGAAACGCTGAAAGAATAATTTAAATTTGATCAGGGGAAAAAAAAATGCTAGATAAATACATATTTTTCTACTGATCAATTTTTAAATTTATACAAATAATTGACTTTTAATAGTTTTGTAACTAAGATATATATATATATATATATATATAAAGCTATGAAGTAGGGAATTGGAAAAAATATTTTTTGAATAAGAGTTCAAAGAGTGAAAATTCCAATTTAAATAAAATTTTATTTCATGAAAAAAAGCTATTTTTATTAAAAATCAAATATTTATTAGATTACCTCAAAAAATCTATTCAAACTGAAATTTTCCTTGTTCATTGACTTCACTCACTCAAAAATATCTAAGTTTTAAATAGTTAAGCTAAATTATTCAAGAATTAAAACAATATATAGTTTATAAAGAATTAGATATAGTGTAATTTAACATTTTGGTTTCCAGGGGAACCACAAATGATGTTCTCAGAAATTTAACATCACCCAAAATCATCACATCTATTTGCAAGGAGCGATTATGTTGGGATAAGTTTATTACTTTCCAGTAGTTCCTTCTCATTGCATTGAAATGACTTTCTAAAATTAAAAAAATCATTTCTGAGAGAATATAGTTAAGATCACAATGTATGCCTATTTTGTTCCATACTTCATAGGAAAACACATTAAATTTTCAATATTGTTTAACATAATTATAGTCATGCAGACACGTAGTACAATATATAAATATAAACTTAAAACCTTTCATGCAAGTTTTCTTATTTATAGAACATATTTAACTTTTATTTTTGTAGTTAATACATATTTGTAAACAATCAATATTACTTTAAACATGGAAAAGCTTTTTAGTGTTTAAACAATTATAATTTTTTGTTTATTAGTGAATTGAATTAAATATTTTTGCTTGAGTATTTAAACTTTTTCATATTAATCTGCAATTATATAAAATAAGGCAGTAATAAAACGTTTTGTATAAAAAAATGCATACTTCTGCTAGTTTTGACTTATATTTAACTGATATTATTGCACATTTTTCTTTAATAAATTGTCTTATTTTATGTGGAAAAAAATAGAAAATCAATGGAAGTTCTTAACAAAGCAAGGGAAATACAAGATTAAAAACATTTATAAATTTAATATGTTATAAATGCTATTATAAATATAAATTTTTATCAAAATTTCTTACTAATAATTTTTTTTAAATTACATATTAATATAATTTAACAATTTCTAATTTTTTATGCCTTTATATACTTTAATTTATTAAAATATTTTAACAAATTATGAGTTTTCACAAAAATAAGGAAAAATATGTATGCAGTTTCATGACAGAAAATTGTGTACAAACAAAAAATTAGATTACTTCTATTTTTCTAAAAAATTAATATTTTTTAATATAAAAATTATACCATAAAACATTCAAAACATTTTGACGTTGATAATATGATATAATATGAATCTTAATGTATTTTTAAAATTACTAGAATATTTAAATTCCTTTTTATTTTACAGTGAATATACTAAATAACATAGTGACTCATGCAGAGAAAGAGTCTTATGATAAAAATAATGGATTATAATGCTTTTTAATTTCAAATAAATGACATTATTTTCTTAACATCTTGCTGGTAGAATTACTTTTGAATACTATTTATGAGAAAAATATAATGTATAAAAAATAGTACATAATGTTTTTAATAGATTCAAATTTGAAATTAATTAAATTTAAAAATTAACTAAAATATTAAATATCTAACCGATTATGATTCCTTTTAATTAATTATTCACAATAAATTTTTCTTGAGAATTTATATTTGCACACCATTAAGTGTACTCATAAATTATACACACACACATTATTCCTTTCAAATATTCTATAATTGTGTCAATACTTATTCCTCTCAAATTTACCTTGAGAGGTATTAAATTTTCTTTTACAATATTCTTTTTGTGTCTTGAAAGAAAAAAAATTATAAATAACAATAAATTCTGTTTATGTAAATAAACAAAACAAATTAATATTTAAAAATGATACAAATTAAAATGAAAACATTAAATTTTATTATTATTGATTATTCATTTAGTTTTTTAATTAGTTTTGAATTTTCATAATTAATCAGTTCATTTTTTCTACAAAAGAGATTTATCAACCAAAATTGTCTACAAATTAGAATATGCAACAAGCATTTTAAGTAGGAAAAACAACTTTATCTGGCTGTTGAAGGAATTTAAGTTATTGATTTATATTTAAGTCTATAAGAATATAGAACAATGCTTACTTTTATTTGCATTAAAATAAACTGACAAAAAGAAAAAAAAAAAGTCTGCAAAATTTAAATTTCATGTGATGAATTGTATCAACATCAGTCTGTTCTAGAAGCTTATAGTTAGAAACATTTTATTATTTTCTTCACTTTTTTATTGTATTATTTTTTTATTAATAGTCAAATTCTTAATATTTTTATATTTGATCTTATTCTAATTGCCCTTAGAGTCAATTTTCAAATCTTTGTATTCTAAAAAATATTTAAAATTTTAAGCAGTAAAAAATTTTTCTATACATGAACACATCAAAATACATAATAGAAAACAAATTCTCAACAAAGTTTCTGAAGTGCTCCTTAAGTGGAAAAAATATTCATACATGCTAATCCTTCCCATAACAAGTGAGCATCATCACTGATAAAGGTGGCGATGCCCATCTCCTTTGATGACCACCAGTGCTTTTGTGAAAATTTAGATGAAGGATAAATGAAGGAGATATGAGAACAAATAGTTAAATAAATAGTTGAAGTAACTTTTTTAGAAATATTGCAAGTGTACAAATAAAGATAGTGTAATATGAAAAAATTCCAGTAACTATCTTTAAAAAAATAAAAATGTACAGAAAACTTTTACTGTAGCAAAGAAACACAACTCAAAATAAGTTATAAGCTGAAATAGTCTTTATATTAAAATATTTTTAGTTGACAATTTTTCTTTGTATATTTAACATTATCTTAATGCACTCAAAGAATTTTAAGCAGTATCTGTTTATTTAAATATTTATTTATTTTTAAAGAAACAAATTAAATAGAAATAAATTTTTTTTTCCGCTTCAGAAAATTGAGTTTTAATGAATTGTGTTCAGAAAAGAATTTTAATGTGAAGTGTTTATATATATATATATATTAACATTTGAGCTATCGATAACAGTTATGAGCTGATAGTTGAATAAAAATATAAAGAAAAAAGTTAATCCATTTATAACTATATATTTAGTTTCTTTAAAGTTTATATACTAGTGTACATACAAACATTTTATTAGCATTCACATATTTATATCAGAATTGCATTATCTACATTTACCTTCTATTTATGTTTATATGAACGCTTTAAAATTTAACTTAGAAATTAAATATAAGTATTCGAATCTAAACTTTACTTATTCAAATAAAACAGTTTTTTTTTTTTAAATCTTAATATAGCTACTATGATTTCCAGAAGAAATGATATAAATTCATATACACTTAAAAAATTAAAATACTCTATTTACAAAATGGATAGGAAGTGCATTAATATGTTTGAAAATAATGTCAATAATTAATGGATTCTAACAGGCTGAAAATTTTTCAGATAAATGGTTTACAGCAATATAATGTATTGGTAGATTGCCTTATTTAGATTCTAACTCAGTTCATGATTTGATAAATCTTTTTTCTGATAGTGAAGAATCATATTTTGGAGGTTTGTAACTATTTATGTAATCAAAAATAAAATTTAAAATTTTCTGTTTTCATTCCAATTCAGTATCCTACTTTTGTGATTATTTTTTATACCATAGTATGACTATCATGCATATGACATGTTGAGAATAAATATAAGTATTTTCGTCAATGTAATTAGATTTTCAACATTTCTCAAGAGTAATTGTTTTTTGAATAATATTTTTATTTAATAATTTTTTTTTAATAAAATGACATACAATACTACATGGTTTAACATTTTATAACAATACTTATAAAACAAAACAAATATAAAAACGATTGCTCAGAAGTTCATAGCAATGCCACTCCCAATTTCATTCAATATTATAATTATGTTAATGTAGCATTTTTGTGCAAATTATAAAATTTTTAACTCATTTCTCTTAAATGTGGTGCTTATGCTTATGTGACTTTTCTTTTGAAAATCTTAGCAATATATTGACATAGAAGTAAATGAAATGCTTTTGAAAAATTGTTTAGAATACCTTATGCCGAGAATTTGAACATCCAATTTTTATGTCTATTTTGGGACTACCAGATGATAATATTTCCCATTTTGAAATGATCTGAAAAATAAAATTTTCTAGTAAATATTTTGAAGACGAATAATATAAATAAATTACTATTTTTTAAAAATGATTATTGTTAAAAATATTTAAAAGTATTGCACACTGTGATTTTTGTTATGAGCATCAACTTTTAAAAACTGAACTAAAAAATTAACATTAGCATATTGGGGAGAATTAAATAAGAGAACAAATTTAGGCCATTATGGAAACATATTAGTGACTGAATGTTATCCTAAAAAAAAGTGTTTAGCACTTTGCATATTCTGTATTTGAATGAATCTGCAATTCACATTTTTCAAGTAAGCATATATTTAGTTCATGTTTCAAAATATTTAATTTTATAATCAACAAGAAATTTTAAGATTGTAACATAAATTTTGAAGTACTTGATGTTAATAGCTTCCAAAATGATTGATAAACATTTTATTTGAGATTTTGGAAATTAAGTGCTATCAGAAATTTATGATTTGACATTCGTATATAATTTACTCAATAAATTTTAATGAAATTATTAAATAGTGAAAATTATTATAATATTTATCCATGATTATTATATAAAAGATTAACAAGTGAATTTTGTAAATTAAAACTGGTATAAAATTGATAAATCATCAAAGGCGAATCATTGTTCAAAACCTTTCATGTATAATTTGTTAAAAATTTGTAAAATTTATTTTTATTCCTATTGATTTAATGAAGACAGCTCATAAAAGGAAAAACAGAAATATAATTGAAATCTAAAACCATTATTCATTTCTTTATTTGTAAGGAGTCAAAAATATAATCATAAATTTATAAATGAAAATGCGCTTAATTAAGTATTATGAAAGAAAAAGAACTATTTTTTTAATTTTACAATTTTCACAAGATTATAATTTGACAAAATTTATAATATTTAACAATATTTTTAATTATAGTAGAAATGAAAAAATAAATTACATTTCCTCTTTTTAAAAATATTATTTTACTACCACAGTCTTGTAGTTTAGATTAAATTAATAATATTATAGTCTATGATATACTGAGCTTATCTCTATTAATTTTATATTAATGCATTAGTGGCAGAATTTTTTTTACTTGTCTCTGAAACTAATTCTGTTCACATTAATTCAATAATGTAATTTATATTTTAAAAAGTAAAAAAAAAAAAAAAAAATAGAATTATGACCTTTTATGTGTTACTGAATTATTACAATTTAATAGATTATTATGGTAACCAACAAGTTTTGTAAGCTATCATCGCTATTAATAAGGATATAATTATGTTATACAATAATTTAATCAAAGCAAATTTAAATAAGTTGAATACTAAAACATTTGGATACATTTTATTCAAATGAATTGCTTAGTCTGCATTGCACAACTGTACTACTTAAAAACAGGATATTGCTCTAATTTATTGTGATAAAAAAATAAAAAAAAATCTTTATGTAGAATATTGATTGTCAAAATTAAATTATGTAAAACTTATGAATTAACTGTAAAATAAGGTGTTTTTTAACAATCAACTTTTTTATAAAAATTAAATTAAGCACAAATATCAATAGAAATATAATCAACTGTATTAATAAGTATTGTTTTTAAGTTACTGTTACCTCCTAAAAATGTAAGGAATGCAAAATTTTCATTAATTGCTTATGTATGATTTATAGCAGTTTAGATATTTTTACAAAATATTTTCATATATGTATGAGTTTTAAGTAATGACTGTATGAGTAAAATTATAATTTAACAACTATCATTAAGCGTTAATTGAAAATTTCATCTTTATGTACCTGGTTAAACAAATATCTATATCAATGATTTATTTATATTACATTTTTTAAATCAAATAGATTACCAGTTTGACTTGATATGGTATTTCCTGAGGTAAATACTCTAGTAATTTTTCTCTAACAATCATTTTTGCAATATCGTGAGGATGTTGATCGGTAACTCTGCTATCATGATACATCCATTCATTTGGCAAAGCTTGACTGAATAAATAGTCCTATAATATTTTTTTTATAAAAATGTTAAAAAAAACATGTATATTAAATTCCTAAATTATCAAATTATTCATAACTTAGATAGAAGTTTAAAAATAATATTTATTAAAAACTATCAATACAAAAAATGTTCACTATTTTTATGAATTACAGCTGGTTGTAACCCTATAGATTTATTTTTTTAAATGAATAATTTTAAAAATGAAATTACAATAAGCAATTATAAAAATCTGCTTTTAAAATTTCAAATATGCAATCCATAATATTTTTGAAAAACAAAAATTAAATAAGTCAATGTAAAACATGTTTCAAATATATTACATAATGAGGTAAAATAATTTAAATATTCATTTTTGTAAGAATAAGTGATATGAAAAATCAACCTCTAAATCAACAAATAAAATTAAAATAAATGTAATTTAATTAATATTAATAATAAACTGGTAATTAGGATTAAATTTAAACCAAACAGAAGAATTGATAAGAAACTCAAATATACATACATTAGCAATTAAAAGTCAATATAAATAAAAATAATAATTTTATAAATAATAATAATTTTAAAAATAATAATAAAGTTATTGTTTTTACTTATATTACAGTATATAGTTATTGTTTTTATTTATATTATATAAAATGCTAACTTTGATACAGGCATACTTAAAACTTACTCGTAAATCATCAATTCCCTTATTTTTTAAAGCAGAAACTATAAATACTCTAGAAAATAATGGCCAGCCTCTTTCAGGTTTTCTGTTAGAAGTAGAACTATCAGCATTACTGCAAGCGTCATTGCCACTTAGATCCTTATTAGTTTCTAACAAAATTTCATCTATTGTAAGGTTTTTTCTTGCAGACAGTTTTTCAAATTCAGATAAGGGGACTCCACCAACAATTCCGCATGTTAAAATTTTAGTGAAACTCAATAGTCTATCTTTAGATTTCATTGCATCAATCTATAATTGAAACAATTCAACACATGAATATGACTTAATAAAAAATATTGGATAATATGTGCTTAAAATAAAGCATATATATATACTAAACAACATATTAATTCAAACATTCGTAAAAGCAATATTTCTTAAATAATGAAATTTTAGCTATTTTTTACCTTATTCAAAATCAAGATAGATTTTTTTTCTTTAAAATTTTCTAACAATTCTAAAATGTTTTCATTAATTCTGTCATTTGTGTATTTATTAGCAATGTCAACAACTACAGCAACTGAAAATAGATAGATACAAAATTTATTCATTAATCGATTATATTAAAAAATAAAAAAAAATTGTTACAGAATTAAATTTAGAGTATGATAATATTTTTACTTACTAACATCAGCATTATGGACAGAATTTAAAGGATCCATTATGAAAGATGGTTCCAAAAAATGTCTAAAATAGCAAGTTTCATCCATTACTAAAATTTGAATGTGTGTACCTAGCTACACATCTAAAAAAAAAAAAAAAAAAAAAAAAAAAAAAAAAAAACACCCACCCCACCTACACACACATATATATATATATATATATATATATATATATATATATAAATGATTAAGGAAGAAAAGACAATTTTTATTTCTTACAAAAATCAGAGAAAATTTTTTCATTATTTTAATTATAATTAATATTGCAGTTTTTCTATTCTGTAAAAGTTGAAAATATGAAATATTTGTAAATTTTGGAATATAATATTTTACAGTTGTTATAATACAATAAATATTAAAGTTACATTTTACTCTAATCTGCAGATAAAATACAACAATTCTTTTAGCAAATGATTTTGTAATCCATGTGCATATCATGTTAACAAGAACAAAAATCACAAGAATTCACCAAATGTTTCTGATGATGAATGTAAAAAAAAAAATTTTTTTCCTGGAGTTTAATAAAAATGATCAAATTTTCTTTGATCATTCAACTAATATCAAGGACGTTTTTTGCTTTGACTGATAGCTAATTAAAAAATTAAAACATTTTAAAATACTCAATTTCCTCATTTGTAGCAGCAAATTTAATAATTTTAAACAGAAGTCACACATGCAATGGAAGCATAAGTATATTATATACATTAAAATGATTTAGTAAGAGAAATTTAGATAATTTAGTACTGTAAAACTATATAATCAGAAATAATTCCAAATATGAAATTATTTAATCTCAGTTAGATATCTTATAAAATAAAGAAAATAGAATTCACTATTCTATTAGTATAAGTTTTTAATGTGTGTTTTCCAGTGTGTGGTTATACTAAGTTTGAATTGCTAGACTAATTATAATTAGTTTGTTTTTATTTATTCATTTGTAATACAATCTTCATCGCGAAACATATAATACATTCATCAATAAAATCCATAGAAAATTATATATGGAATAACAAGGAAAGCAATCATTCCTGAGGAAAAATTTATTTGCACTGGATGAGAAGTGGCATTTTTAAGGTTGGTTTAGTATTTATAAATTATGTAATAAATTGTTAGTCTGCAAAAATCTTTTTTTCTGTTTTTTTTTAATTTCACAGCATTTATGCCTCAATAGTGCATCACTATTAAAAAAAGCATCAAAATATAATCTTGTAAAAAAAGAGTGACTAATAATAATAAAGTATCTTGTTTTTGCATTGAAACCTAATTATGGAAAAAATATTCAAATTATATAGATACATAAAAAATAAATATATACATACTTTTAAGTTTTTCTAAGTTTTTAAAAAAATAGTCAAAAGCTAAAATAAAAGGAATAAATGCATTCAATTGAACATTGAATTCTTTATGCATTTTGAAAGACAAATATTCCATTGGTATAGCAATTAATCTTTTTATAATGAACAATCTCACAAGAGTAGTGAAGCAATAAAAAAATACTCTCATATTAAATAAACATCACATCTTAAATATTATACTGTCTTTAAAATGAATAAAATGAAACATAAAAAAATACAAACTTACTTTTTACTCTGCTCAGGTGTTACAAAACCAGGAGTGTCTAAGAAGACCTGTATAAAAGGTAAGATGATTTTAAATGTTTAAACACAAGTTCCTCAAAAAAATATAAGAATTGTTTGAAAATTCATCATGATATTTATTTTGATCTCAAATAGCTAGTATCCATCCATCCACCCACCCACATTTATATCTTCAGAAGCAAAAATCAAAATAGTTTAGAATTTTCAAATGAAACTAATAATATTAAAAGTAGTATAACTAATATAAGATAATAAAGTTAATAATATTCGAAATTATATTAGAGAGAGAGAGAGAGAGAGAGAGATAGAGAGTATTAACTAAAACAATAAATCACTTAAAAATATATATAATGTTGATTTATAGTTAAAAAACTTACAATCTGTTTATTTTCCTCCACTAAAATAGCTGCAGCTTTCTTTCTGGTAGTATGAACTTTGCTGGAAACAGAACATACCTAAAATAATAATTAAAAAAGTAAAAATTTTAAAATAGTTGCCTAAAACCTTTATACAGCTTAATAATAAAACAGGAAATTAAGAGCTAAAAAGTTCATCATTTTAAAATATCCAGCTAAGAAAACTTTTTAAAGTATTGTAAAAGTTTGAAAAGTAGTGATTACTACAAAAATATATTAGAATGAAACCTTTTAAGTGCTAGAGAAAAGCAAAATCAATATAAAAATAATTTCTGATATGAAATCATTTCTTGGGTGACAAAATATGGAACCTTAATGTAGACTTTTTGGAAGCTTCTCATGTGTACATTTCAATTTTTTTTTTTGGAAAGTATGTGAAACCTATATATATATCTCCTTTTATACCTGGATAGATCAGATCAGATTAAGCTGGTGAGTTGAGCATTAATAATTTGGTATACAACAGTACTTATTGAGTTTGTAAACTGAAAAATGCTATGGTTGAGTGATTCAGAGCATAAAAGTTTTGGAAATGTTTTCATATACTTCTGAACTGCTAGTTAATTGTATATGCTTGTTAATTCATTGTGAGAATTCAACAAAACTGGCAGAATGTTATAATTGGTATTAGAAGAGAATTCTTAGGAATAAGTCACAATTACAGCAGGATAAGTGAGATACACACAATTTTGATGGTTGGTTGTTTGGGTTTTATGGCGCAAGGTCCAAAATTGGACATGCAGTGCCAAGAAACATATTTCTGATATTTTATTTATTTATTTTTTAATTAATTTTTTATAACCCAAACAACATTAAAACTTTAAAACACAAAAATAAGTGTATATATTATTTTAAAATCTATTGATAAAATATAAAAGAAGGTATATCATAATATAAACGTAAAATTTAAAATAGCAATTAAATATAATGTAAGAAACCTATTGCCCTTAAAAAGCGGATAGGTTTCTATGGGGGTGAATCCCCTAGTAAATCAAACAAAGTTATAAAATCAGTATTAAAAAAGTGTAAAACTTGTTGGTTAAAATCATGACATGAAATTAAAATATGATGAACAGTAAATGGTTCATCACATATTTCACACCATGGATTTAGTTCACTTAAAAACAAATGTGTGTGTCCGATATAAAGGCGAATTAATTATAACATCAGCACTTTGTAACGGTAAAACTGATAATAAGATGAGGGATGAGAAAATGGCATGTAACTTGTTGCCAACCTGCATGTTCCACAATTCCTGCCAAAGGTCATGTATAAAACTTTTTACACCCTTTCTCATATCAGAGAGTGAAATTGAAGGTAAAACGGGATTTGGTGCAGTCTTTGCTGCTGCATCTGCTCTCTCATTTCCATCAAGACCTATGTGACTTGGTATCCAACAAAATAGGATGTCGTAGCCCTTGCCAGCAAGGGATTCTAATGCTCTGAAAATCTTTGACACAACTGGATGGCAAATAAAACCATTGCTTCTCAATGCTTTCAATACACTCATGCTGTCAGTATATATACAAAATTGAATGATGGTCACCTGTATTCACATGCTGAAGCGTGTAAAAAATAGCTTTTGCTTCAGCAGTAAAAATGGAGTAGGACGAATGTAGGATGTAACTAAAAACTGTATTATGAATAAAAACTCCACAGCCCACATGCCCTGATTGTTTTAGAACCATCCGTGAATGCAGGTGTGTATGACTGATACTGACAGCAATGGGAAGAAAATAGCATTTTAAAAACAATGTGTTGTCTGATTTTCGAAATTGTGATCAATTTCATAGCATTGTTAAAACTAATTGTTGGATTATACCAAGACGGATGAGGAAAATAATCAGTTATTTCAATCAGAACATCACATAGGTCTGAGAGCCACAGATGTAATTTGTCTCATGTGAAAAAAAGGTAGGATGCTCATTGGACGAGCATCATATAGTCTTTTAAGAGATGCATTAGGAACCATGGAATGTAGTGAATGGTCAGGGGTTGACATGATCTTAACATAATAACTGAGAGACTGCTGCATTCGTCTTAGGTCTAATGGTGATTGATGACTTATCGCTTATAGACCCTGGATGGGGGATGTGCTGAATGTCCCAGAACATATCTTCAAAGCAGAGGGATGAACTGTGTCCAATCTTCATAAAACAGAAGATCTAGTTGATCTATAAACAACACATCCATAGTCAATGCGGGATAGAATCGATGACTGATAAATTCGAAGTAGTGACATGCGATCAGCACACCAAGATGTATTTGACAACACATTGAGGATATTAAGTGATCGCTCACACTTATTCCGCAAATATAAAACATGCAGAAGAAGGGTTAATTTTTGGTCAAAGATAATTCCCAGAAATTTTATTTCATTGACTATTTGTATTGGAGTGTTGTTGATATTTATAACTGGATCATTATGAAGGCTAATCTTTCTACAGAAGTGGACACATCTACTCTTGCTAGGTGACAATGTATGGCCATTCTCAACACACCATGCAGCAAGCTTATTTACTGCTGTTTGCAGTCGTCTCTCAATTAAATACATATTGGAACCCTGCTGACATGATATTTGCAGGTCGTCAACAGAGAGTGTATCATTTATTGATGGTGGTAATTGATGTAAGATGTTACTAATGATTAAATTAAAAATGGTCACACTTAAAATGGAGCCTTGGGGAACACCCTCAGCTTGAATAAAAGTATTGGAAAATACATTTCCAATACAAACTTTAAAAACAGGGGAGCTTAAAAATTTTTTGTAGGAATATCAGAAGATTACCCCAAAAGCCAAAATCATATAATGAATGGAGAATTCTATATTGCCATCGGTCGTATGCCTTCTCGATGTCAAAGAAAATGAAGACCAGATGGTTCCTCGGCACAAAAGCATTGCGGGTTTGGGTGATATTACCTAGAGTGGATCTTCTTTTACAGAAGCCACCCTGATTAATATGTATACATTTATTTTTTCTAAGACATATATGAGACGGGCGTTGACCATACGTTCGAGAGTCTTACAGAAGCAACTTGTCCAAGCTATTGGTCGATAATGTGAAGGGTCTGAAGGATCTTTACCAGCCTTAAGAACCGGAATCACTATCGCTTCATTCCAAGCTGATGGAAATTTCTTTTCATTCCAGATCTTATTGAACAAAAGTAATATGTTCGATGGGGAGTCTGGACTTAAATTTCGAAGCATTTGATAGCTGATTCCATTAGGTCCTGGACTGGTATCATAAGCCTGCTTTAATGATCTTTTCAATTCCAACATCTTAAATTCACAGTTGTAAGGCAAGACTTCGCCATGGTTAAAACGAATTGGTGTTCGCTCAGAGCGATTCTTAGTCCTTAAAAACGAAGGACTGTGACTGTAAGAGTCGTTGCTTGAGATGAAAGCAAAAGTTTCACCAAAGGTATTAGCAATGTCTTTAGGAGAAGAGTATACAGCAGCTCTGGTTTTTAAAATTGGAATAGAAAAACCCTTATAGATCCCATTGGCTGCTTTCACTTTTCTCCATAACTGCTTACTAGATGTGGAAGATGTTACTGAAGATACATAGCAAGACCAAGATTACTTCTGACTTTGATGACGAGCTAGAGCTCTTGCTCTCTTAAAGGCAACAAGATTCTCTGTTGTGGGGTACCTCCTAAATAACCCAGATAACTTCCTTTGTTTTTTAAATGTTTCTTGACATTCTTAATGCCACCAAGATTTGCTATGCCTGTATGGTATAGGAAAACTCTTAGGAATTGATGTATCAGCTGCGGTCTTAATTGCTCCAGTGACTTTATAAACAGCAATATCAATATCCTTGATTGAAACCATTTCATAATCAACAACTGCCAATTGTGAAAATAATGTCCAAACTGCCTGACTGTACACATAAGTAGGTAAGCGTTGTCTTACACTACTACCTCCAGTTTGGGAGATGACAAAAGAAAAATGATTGGTATTATGCAGATCATTTCCTACTGTTAGATTTAACAATGGCAGAAGAGAAGGAGAACAGATGGCTATATAGAGGGAATGAAACATTCTTGTGGGTACAAGGAAATATGTTTTCTCATCGGTATTAAGCAGACAGAGACAGTTATCAGAAATAAATTGTTCTATCTGTCGACCGTGAGAATTGATATCATCACTTCCCCACAAAGAACTATGTCCGTTTAAGTCATCAAGTAACATAAATGGTGTAGACAGCTGAACAACTAATGCATCGAGTTCCTCTTCGTGTATGACATTGTGTGACGGGAAATATAAACTAGACTGTTAATAGGCATGAAGTATGAATTCTTATAGCAACAGTCAGTAGAGAAGTATTCAATGGATGGACAATGCTGGGGAAATTATTAGATGTTAATATACAAACACCTCTAGACACTGCACCATCATCACCACATTTTTTCTAATACAGTTAAATCCTTGCATGGAAAAGTTATTGCTAGACTTCAGGAATGTTTCCTTAAGTGCAACACGTGCAGGACTATTATCTGTTATTAGAGACTTAAAGTCATCAAGATTTGATCATAAACCATGGCAGTTCCAAGAAATATAGGAAATTATTTTTTAAATTGAAAAGCTCCTTTCTCGGAGCTGGAAGGCGGGTCTTCTGTTATATCCTCGAGAGATATATCATCATCCGAAGGAAGTAAAGAAACCACATCAGTCTCCAAGCAAGAGAAAGTATTTTGGGTGGAGATAGATGGGTTTTTTTTTTTTAGCTTTTTTTCAATTTTAAAGCTTTCTCTGCTTTTGATTTAGGAACTTTTCTAGTAAATGTAGGATGTTTTATTGTGATTACATAAACAAATATATGTTTCAATAATTTTTTTCAAGTTTGTTCACAATAAATATTTCTGTGTACAATTTATTACTTATTTTAATAATACTATGCATTTCTTGTGTGACACAGCACTGTCATCAGTATGATGTTGGAATATTCACAGTAAAAATTGCCATAGATTATGCAATATTTTTTTCTATTTTATCTGATAAGAAGTCTTTATAAATTATATACAAGAAAACATAGTATTTGTTTTGGTGTGCTGAAAAAATCAAATTAAACTAAGCTAAATTATACAGTAGTTCTTTGCTATTAAATTATGTTTATTGTTATTGTCTGAAGGTTGATACAATTAAGACATGGATTTTATTTTGTGAGTAAAAGTACTTTCGAATTTTCTCACTTACATTTTAATTACTTGCTAATAAAGTGTGTATATTTATTAATTGCAAGCATTTATTCTAAAAAAGCAAATCCAATATAGTATAATACTATATATTATGAGTAAAAATAAAATCAATAGGTTTAAATTACCTTCCATTTTGCCAGACTATTTGTCAGAGTAGATTTTCCAACATTTGGTTCACCTAATATTGATACCTTCAAAAGATGTGGATTTGCAGGTTGACAAGGCTTTAAGTCCCTTAAATATTTATATTCATCTGCATAAAACAAAAGCATTAAAATAATTTTATTTCTGTTATACATGCCTATTTTATAAGTTTTGTAAATTTAAGTACATTGACACTGTTTTAAAATATTCATTCTAATAATCCTATTACAGATTATGCACACTAAACTAAGGAGAACTTCTGCCTTGCTAACTCAGCACTATATACATCCTTGTAAAGTTTAATTTGCCAGTGTGGCAGACTATCTTAACTGTATCTCTTTCTGTAAGATTGGTGTACCTTATTAATAATACTTTTTATGAAAACAATAATTGGGTTTATTTATTTAGTAAATGTTGAGTTTACAAATTGTAGTTTATTGAATGCACCAGGGCATTCTACATAGAACCAATGTTACAGATTAGGATTTTAAAGGTCATGAAAAAATATTACAACTCATTGTAAATCCATAGTCGCTACATTAGCAAAAAACAAAGTACAAGCATTCTATAAATTTTATGATATTTATGAGAAATCTAGTGTAATTTAAAAACAAAAATGAAGTTATGCATCATAAAACTGTCATCAAATTTGGCATAATTAGACAGATTACAAAATATTTTCTGAAAAAAAAAACAAGAAAAAAGGCACATTTTATTTCACGAAATTCATTAAGTAAAACTTCTGCTCATTTAGAGTTAAGCAAAATTAAAAACTAGCAACAAGCTTATTGTTTAAATATAATTTGTTCTGAGTTTCTTAGTTTTTTAAAAAGCACTTACCGACTGTTAAGGGTACTCGTTTGTGATTATTACTCCCAGATTGAGGAAAAGAGTTGAAGTCATTTTCTGATAAAGGACGACAATCTTTTTCATCATGTGAATGATCTTCCAAATAAGATCTACTACTTATACATCGGGCTAAGCAATGTATTAAAAATATAAACAATATTAAATTTAATATAACTAAGTATACACAAACAATACTAAATTAATAATATTAGGAAAAAATAATAACTGATTAAAATTCAGTACCTAACGAAAGCTTTATTTCTTTTATTAATATCAATGATCTCCAACTTGCTCGTAAATAAACCATATTATGATATTGTAATAATATTTTCTTACAATAAAAATAAAGGTAAATGAGAATTTAAAGATATGAAAATTGCTTACATAACTTTATTATTTAAAATAAATTCTTGAGTTCTTTCTAAATGTATTTTACTAATGATAGATGTTTCAAGAAATTAAAATATGATAATTTTTGTTGTAATATGATTTACAAAGTAAAATAAGTGCAGAGAACATGTAATTGCATTCAATCCTTGATAAAAGTTAGGTTAGGTTACGACAAAAACTGTATTGGTGCTTTACGCACGTAGGCTTATAGCTCGCATTGAGTAAGATTATGTTTTTTCAGAAAGCGCTTGTTTACTCAGACACAGAAAGCTTAATAAGTTTCTGGATTATTTTTTTAGTAGTAATAAGACAGAAACAGTTTTGGAGCTTTATGTTCGTAGGCTTATAGCTCACAGGGAGAAGAATTGAGTTTTATCACAAAACTCATCAAAAAATTTAGAACACACGATACAAGTTTCTGGAACAACATTATTTATTTATTTTCTTTTCAGGTACTTTTCTTTCATTTCAATGATTTATGCTTATATTACTTTTAGAAAAACTCTGCATACTAAAATTTTGAAAAGTATTATCTTATTACTCCAATCACACATCATTGGTAAAATGAGTGAAAAATAACAAAATAGCTGTCAGAGGAGGAATTATATTTTAAAACAGATTATTTTAAGGAATATTGGGGAAAATGCTTAAATTTTTTAATTTAATCACAAATATTTAAAAAATAATTTATATAAAAATCTGATCTGAGAAAGAATTGCTTAAATCGATAGTTGTATATGGCATCATAATAAAAACTCGTGTTTCTGTTTTTGCTTGGTTTTCGGTGGATCAGTGGATGTGAGTGGTCAACTGGTCGGTAACACTTTGCGTTGTTTGGTCTACATCATTGCTTTGTTTGGTTTTCATAGATTTTTTCATTTACGAAAGAAGTGATTGTTATATTATTTTTAAATGTTCTACTTTCACGTGCCTGCCATTTACTTTCTTATAAACAAAATATTTCTGTAAAGGTTTGCTGTTTTCTTAAATTTATTAATTCGAACATTGTTTCATTTTCCAAGGTCACCAAAATATCATATATCATAAATATCAATATTTATGTAACATTATTACTTAGGATTCTAATTTTTAAAAGCGAGTTGTTGCTTTTCCAAAATGGCTTATAGTTTAAATTTATTAATACCTTTTTTCTTACAGATTTTGACAAATTTTTATTTTGGTGTGGATGAAATTGCTTTATTTTGCAATTTAAATTTTTTTCGTTGAGTATGGGGAATATTATATTAAAAAGATATGTGTGATAAAATAATTGAGTATATAGCTGTCTTTTCTTTTGTTTTAAACTTGAAAGTAACATTTAAAATGGAAAAATTTTATTTTGTTTTGTTTTATCATAAAACATTTATTCTTTAATGCTGTGTTTTTGATTCCATACATTTAATTATTTTTATGCGGAATATCATGAGTATTCTATTTGATATAAATATTACTGAAGATAAGAGTTAAGTATACTTTAAGTCTATTTTCACACACTCATTTTCTTTTTTTTTTTTATCCGCATTTGAATTATATCTAACTATACTTTTAAATTTATAAAGTGCATTTAACATTTCCCAACTTTTCATTAAATTTATATGAATACTCTTTTAATAACAAATATGCTTTTTATAGGTTATAGTAAGTAGTATCTGGTTTTCACTTAATTTTTGGGAAAAAATATCTTTAGAGCACAATGTATTTGCTATTACAATTAATATAATTTTATTATGTTTAATGGTAAATAAATTGTTGAATTTGTAAAATTTACTGACATATTCTTAAATTTGTTACTCTTTTTAGATGGCATCTGCTACTATTGAAACTATTTGTTGCATGTTTTCCAAATCAGAGCCTACTATATTTTCCCATCTTCAGTATAATTACATCCCATATAATATAGTATGTATGATTTCTTCAATTTTTGGAATGATTGGAGCAGTCTATCAAGTGCTGCCTTCACCATCACAATCTATTCCACAACGCCACAGAAACATTGGCCTTACTCAAAAAGCAATCATTAACTGGCTTGCAATGGCAGATTTTTTTGCAGCATCAGGTAGATTATTAATTGCAAATAAAATAATCCTTTGGTAATGGTTAGTAGGCTGTATCAAAAATTTCTTTAAAATTTTGCATGTTATTTGAATACAAAATCATGCATTTGCAAATATACTCCAAATTCTAAAAACCTACAAGTTGTTTTACATTTTGCCTAAATATCTAATTAATCATCTAAATTTCCCATAAAAAAATATATTAAATATAATGCATTTTAAATAATCAAGCACGAACTTTCCTTAAAATAGAATTTTTTTTTTAATTTTCAAGATTAAAATGAATTATTATTTGTCTTAAATAAAATTTTTTATTGAATTTCTTTTAAGTCTATCAAAAGTAACAATAAATTTGGAAAACTAATTTAGCCAGTTCTCTATGGGTATTCTTGATCAAAAGTTGCATCTAGTGAATTATCTTTATATATGGAGGTAGCTCTTCAAAATCATTTCTTTTTGTTTTTAATGACTGCTATTTAGTATGAACTGTTTGAAGGTTAGCATGTGAATACTTATTGTTAAGTTATCATTAACTGTATATTTTCATGTATGTAACTATATATTTTCAAAATAAAGGCTTTCCAAATTATAGAAAAGCCTTAATCTTGAAAATTTATATCTTTATTTTTGTACAATTCGTGAACAATAATAGGACTTGTGTGTGTTGCTCTGCAATAATTAACTGTAAAATTTATATGCACATGTTATCTATAAAAACTTTTTTAGTAAAATTAATTTTTAAGCTGCGATTAAAAAAATAATTAATGGAATTTTAGGATATATCATTGTTGGGTATAGATATTTTGACATCTAATATGGTGCTATATAGATTATTCTGGCATCTTAATCTTTGTAAAAATCTTAAATTATAATATGTTGATTTCTTCTAATTTAATGTTTAAAATATAATATAAAGTAAATGACTTATTACATAATTTTTTCAAACAAAAGTCAAAAGAAGAATCACACGTTAATTTTTTAACTTCTATGGATAAAAAATATGAAAAATCATTGCAATTGCTCAGTTCACACTATTTCTGATTTAAGGCTCTTCCAGACCTACGTGAGAACTTCTGTTGTCTTGTCGCCCCATCTGGTGTTAGTTCTCAAAGCTTGTAGAGGGGAGTATCCCAAACATTATTATTGGTTGAAATTGCTTGTCAATCAATCCTTCGAAGTTAGGGAGTCTGCCAGAATTGGCGCGTTATATCTTGAAAAATTAAAGTACTAACACCATAAAAACAGCCAAAAAGAGAGTTTTAAATTTGCTCCTAACAATAGATGTTTACCTCAAATTACCCTCAGGGTTCTTAGAATAGGGGTGGGGGAAAGTGGGTCAGTACAAATGCTCAACGAACTGACACCGGAATTACCTGTTGCTGTCTTATGGAAAATGAGCTGCCAGTGATTCTAAAGAAAATATTATTTATTTATATTTTAGAGTTCGGTTTTTATTATTCGCACTAAAATATATGAAGACAAATTGCAAATGTTGAGTGATTTTACAGTTACTAATTAAATGCTCAAAAATGATTATCAGAATTCAAATAAAACCTAAAATACTATATGAATGATTAAAAATATATTTTTTTAAGTGCCTTGGTTCAATTTGATTCTATGAGACTTGATCCATTGACTTAAGATGCTTTTGAATATGAATGCAACAAATAATTAAAAACTATTAGTTTCAAAACTAACTCAATATAAAAATATTTAATTTTTTTCAAGTTTTTTTTTAAAGTAACATACACACACACACATATATATATTCTAATTATATAAAAATAGATGAAATGATTATATAAATAATTACAGTTACAATATATATTTTTATGAAAATAACGTTACGATTTTCTATCTATCTATATAATCGTATCGTAATTTTCATAAAAATATTGTAACTGTAATTATTTATATAATAATCATTACATCTATCTTGTATAATTAGAATTACTTAGAGCTTGAAAGAGAGATTCATCTCTTATCTTTCATCTCACAAGTCCCTAATTTTATTCCTCTATATAAATAAAATTAACTAAGTTATAATTAGAAGTACACGTTTTTTAAAAACTTGATATTCTGGTGTAAAATGTGTTGTGAAATTTACTTTAATTCTGAAGATTTTAAAACACTTCAGTTATTTTATTAGATATTTTCCCCTGGCTTGATAAAAACAAAATTAGATTAGCACTAAATATGCCTTATAAAAACACACAGGTGAATTAGATTAAAATAAGTTTAGAGTAAAATTGTGAGAAATATAAATTAGGTTTATATTTGTCAACGAATAATCAAATGCAAATGCAGCTTCTAGCATACGAGAAAAATATAATTTCATAGTAATACGAGTAAAATATAATACAATTTCATAAATTAGGTTTATTTGTCAACAAATAATCAAATGCAAATACAACTTATAGCATACGAGAAAAATATAATTTCATTGTAATACGAGTAAAATATAATACAATTTCATGAGCATATGGGAAATTTAGTTAATACCTTGAAATATATCTAAGGTAAAATAGTAATTAAAATAAATCTGTTTATAAAGTAAAGAAATGCTTGAGCAATTCACATTTCATGAAGGAAAAACAAAAACTATATATATACACAAACACGCAAACACTCTATATACGAACATAAACATACAAATTTGCATAGTTAAACTTTTATTTTTTTGGATTTTAATTTTTCAGATTTTTTTTATTTGCTCCTCAATTATATAAGTTGGATTTCTTATGTCCATTGATCTAGGATAACGTGGATCAATTAGTTCTGGCAAAAGACAGTCAAAATAAAAATAATTTAATTTAGTTTTCATTTGTGTCTCCCAAAATACATAATCTCTAAAAATAATTTCAGTTTTAATTCCTCTTGGGGACCAAATGGCAAACTAACAAAAGTTTCTTTCACTAATATGTAATTAGCCTCAGATTTGATAGTAAAATTTATGATTTTTATTTATGCCATTAATTATTTTTGTTTTTCCATCTTTTTGCCAAAAATTGAATTTAGATTTCTTTATAAATTCATTGGGATGTATATCGCGACATGTATATGGGCATTTAATTTCAACAATACCCTCTTTGCCAATTATTCCATCTGGCTTGGCAGCTAAATGAGACAAATTTTTATTTATGAAAATCCCACATGGTTCTATTTTCCTATTTCATTTTCTAGTTCGAGAATGGCAGTTTTTTCATGAATAATCCCGTATAAAATTGCTTCATTTGTTACGTTAGAGTATAGTATTGTTTTTACTAAATTTTGGCATCTTGTAGAGGGTAACTTCCGACATACAGCACCAAAATTCGACACTGTCAATCGAATTCTTCTTTCCTTTCTCCAAACAGCATTCTCATTTTGAAGTACAGTAGCTCTTTCTAAATCTTCTCTTTCATTCAAAGTAAGAGCTAGATTAGTCAATAATTTCGATTTTTTTTCTTCGTATTCATTAGATGATAAATCTGGCTTTTCAGCAGCTGGGCCATAATTTTTGTCGGGACCTGAAAAAAATATTTGCTAATTTCCTAGTCTTTGACTTATTTTTTGCTTTATTTAATTTATTTATTCTTTTATTTTCAAACTGCTTGCAGTATTTACCTGGGCTATTTTCGTTAGGTGCTTTGTGCATTTCAATATATTTTTTTTTAGTATTGTGGGAAAGAACTGAAGCATAGCATCTTGTTTGGT